>OY390723.1:6800837-7160837 GCA_959613375.1 Heteropelma amictum
TTGCCGGGCAGTCAGAATCTTCAGTTGACGCTGGGCACGATACTCAACGTGAATCATCCTGTTGTTACGTTCTCGCCGGTAAAATCAAATTCAATCAATATCGTATGCTCGGTCGGTATCTCAAGCTCTCGATGACCGATAACGCACCAACACGATTCCCATACATGACTCACCATCATTCATCGATCAAAAACTCTTAGTTAATTTTATAATATCATTTATTCTTGAGTATCAAGTAGATTAACAGGGATGATCCAAATCTTCACCAACGCAACCAAGCTACAGAATTCGAAACCGCAACTACGCATAAACATCCAGTCAACTTACAAATATCCTGTCTGGTAATATTTTTTCAAAATTTCTTTTATTCCTATTTCATTTCAACGAATGTCTTGTGCGACATCGCCGCTCGAAAACCTAGTTATAAACAAACTCGTTATCATTCTCCGAATTATAACCGGAAACTATACTTTCTTTCCCACGAATGTTCTCCACGCGAGGCGACGATCTCACGTCACCTTCACGTGATCAAGATAATCTCAGCTACAAAAAACAAAGGGTCTCGCAAAATAAATCAGACCAATCAAATCAATCTAAATTTTGCAAACTCCGCCTTGCAGAAGCATAATGGTTAACCCTCTGCAAGACTTTCAGCAGTTCTTGTTCTACCTTCATTAAGTCAAAATCTAGAACTACTGAATCCTCGTACATCTCGAACCTCATGTAAATTGGAACTCTGTAAAAATACGAACTCTGTAAATCACGAACTCAGTCCTGAAACCATTTAAATGTTCAACATCCAAATTATTCGACATTCAATCACAAAATAATCATAATAAAGCTTACGTTGTTGGTTCTTTTTATGGAAACCAAAGTTATATTTTATTTCTCTCATAAAAACAGAATCAACGAACACCTTATCGACATCCAATCATTTCCTCATTAAATATAAGTTGTGTTCGGAATTCGCGGATGATCTACTAAAGGACTCACTTGCGCGGAAAACTCCATCGCATTTTTGCGTGGGCAACTTCACGCGGGAATCCCCTCGTCTAATTTGAGTAATTCCGAATTTATTCAAAGAGCGCATGGAGCAAAGCCTACAGCGCGTATATTACACGAAGTTACGTGCGCAAATTTGTTCCAGTTATCAATGACTCGCGTATGATGAAACGGAGAAAAAGTGAAGGAAAAAAACCTACTGGAAATAATCGTTGGGACGTGGCCCGCTTTTCAACGCGCGAACTAACGAACCGAGGTGCGAAGAAAATTAATATATCTCTCTTCACCGTCGAGTCTGACACGTTTTCGTTCGATATTCTCGCTGTTTTTCTTTTTTTCCATCCTTTTTTTGAAGGATCGAAAATATTCGTATTTCGAATTTATTTCATTTATTTTCGTTGTGCGTTTGGGTGAAGTTCCGGTACGACATATTATTAGGGTCATTACCCTCCAGCAGAGCAGAGGGAAAATCCCGTTTACTTACAAAAAGAGTACGCGAAAATCTGTGAAAAAATTTGGCCTAATTCCCTTGGCCTTGGCCAAAGGAATGTCCTTGATCCTCTGCGTCGCTTTTCATTGTGGTTTTCTCGGTGAAATACCGAGTTTCCGATGCAATATCGATGTGTTTCGTCATCAACGGAAAAAAATACATCGATATGGACCATTGAAAATCATTTTTAAGATCCAACATTTTTCGCCATTTTTTGCCATATCGGGTCGGTTCAGTGAAACGCTCGCCATTTGTTTTCTTTTCGAGGTAGATACGCCAACTTATGCCTATTCTCTTCGCAATTGTTGAGGCTTCAAAACGCCGTTTGCTTCATGTCAATATCTCACTTTTTCGATTTTTGGCAGATTTTTAAATGAGGGCCATCGATTTTCGCTAACTTTCCCTTTGCGTTTTTTTCGCGACTTTTCAACTTTGATTTTGAGGGGGAAGGAATCAAGCTATCGGCATTTAACCCTTAGAAACATACATTTTTTGAATGACTGTATAAGGGTGAAAATTCTTACTAGGGGGTTTTTGGGGTCACTGATTACGAATCCGAAGTCAGATTTTCGAAATTGAAGATGGCGGATCCAATATGGCCGACGCCAAAACGAAATTCTACGAGAATATTAATGAAAATGTTTACTCAGGGGTTTTCGGGGTCGCTTATTACGAATCCGAAGTTAGATTTTCGAAATTCAAAACGGCGGATTCAATATGGCCGACGCCAAAACGAAATTTTTATTAAAAAATTTTCATCGATATTCTCGAAAAACTTCGGATTCGTAATTAGCGACCCCAAAAACCCCTGTATACCAAATTTCAAGTTCTTTCCTTTGATAGATTCTTCAACAATGAATTCTTTCTAGAAAAATGTCATTTTTTTCAGTTTGTTTGTTTGTAAATCCTATATTATACACAATCATGCCAATTAGACTGTATTGTTATGTTCTTTCATCCCTTTAGTAACTTAAAAGTGCAAAAAACCGTACCGGAATAAGTTCAAAAGTGAATAAATAAGGAAAGTTCAAGAAAATCGAGGTGGTAACGTGGGTTACCACTATGCTTCTAAGAGTTAACTTGTCGTTACTGACTGTTACTAACGAACCGTTTTTTAAGTCTACTCGAGACCTATCCAAAACACCCCCGATAAATGTGTCTAGCGTAATTTGGAACGTAGTTATGGCCACTTGAAATTTTGGCTTTTCGACGATTTTGGAAAAGTGGCAAAAATGAGTCAACTTTTTTTTTCAAACTTTCAATCTTTCAGGAGCTTATTCGATCGGAAATTTCCCGCTGATTACGAAACCCACCGACTTTTTCCCGAAATCTCGATACTTTCTTGAGAAAGCAGTAATTTATTGATGACAATCGTACTATCGCATTTTCGCGCCCCCCGCGCATGCACGAAAAGTATGTGAAGATTTGTTTTCCATACCTTCTTTCAAATGGTATTTCGTCAATGTAGAAAAAATGTCCAACGTTTTTTTTCAATCATTTTTTATTTGAAACACCCCCACCCCCTCCTCCTAAAATCCCCAAGAAGCGCGGAGCTGATCACGGCCCAATGTACCGTAATATACGATAATCGAGATGGAAAGTAAGCCCGAAAGATTCCGTGCATACGCTCCGAGGCTCCCTAAACGTCTCACACTGTCACTATGTGAGTGCTTATAATTTTGATAGTAATTTCACAGCAACTTACAGCATCATCTTCGAAATAGAAATTGGACACACATTTTTTTCACTATTGTTTTCCGTAGATTGCACTCTTGGAAGATTTTGAAATGTTGTCAAAATTTGTTTAAACAAATTAATTTTGCAAAAGTAATGTCAAATTCGTGACGAGGGACCCAAAAAACATCCGAAACCATATGCAACTCACATAGTGACATTCATTGGTCAAGTCATTTGTTTAAACAAATTAATGTTGCAAAAATAATGTCAAATTCTTTATCAGCGACCCGAAAAACCTCTGAAAACGAGAGCCAATTTAGATGTGACCGTAAAAAACTCGTTCCGATTACAATATTTGAATACTCCAAAACAGAGAAAATTTGTTAGTCTATTTGTTGTTATTTTGCCGGTATAACGTCGGACAACAAATTTTGTTTTGCATATTTCGAAAATACAACTATCGAGGACACCTTTAGAGCACTTTACGGTCCGAAAATAATCCGATAAGACCTCCGAAACTCGAAATGAAAAAAAATGTCACTAAAAAATTCGTGTCTTTTCAACTTATTTTGCAAAAATATGATATAAAAAAAAATGTTATCGAAATTTGAGTTGCGTCATTCGAAAGAGCACCCTTGAAAATAGTTGACAAGGTACTTTAGGAATTTTTCCGTTGACATTTTCATGGTAAATAATCACGTCGAAAAGAGGACTTCCGAAAAGTGTCTTTGTGACGTTAAAGGGTTAATCACCTAGTCACACGTAATATATTTATTTGTTATCTGGAACAAACTATTCCGCTAGTGTTATTTGATAAATATGAAAAATTATTCTTCTCTTTCCAACAAATATATTGACATATGAACTAAAAGAGTGAATCAAGATCAACTAAATATGATGATGATTAAAGTTGTCGAAATAAACGACAGGCTGATCAGTCGAAATGAATAATTCGTAAAATATTGCATCTCCAGCTGGTTTCCGATGACTAAACATGATCTGTTACGTCCCAGCTCTCACGCTCGAAGTTTTTTTTAGCCCCACAAAAAAAAAATAATAAAACACGCAATACCGACAGTAGGTATATGCAGGACACACACTCATCAGTATCTTCTTTCGACGAGACGCAGAGCACGTAGTCCCTAAGCACACCTAAATTTACGATAACCATAAATCACCCCTCTTTCGAAAACCAGATGCATACGCACCTTTCCTTTCTCTACCTCCACTATCTTTTCAACAAATTATAAACCACCACATGTAGGAGATTCCACGAACTTTGTAACAAACCTCTTCTGATATTTATATTAGACGTCGTATGGAAAAACGATGAAAGATAAAAACAGCGTAAGGGAAAGACCCGATAAGAGTTTTCTCACACAGATATTTTCTTCTTCCATCTTTTTCTAGTAAATCTTTGGAATGTAATCTTGCATACCGATTCTGTATTAAAACCACGGTATTTCTTATCCAAAGCAAGCAAAAGATAGGAAGTTGCCTAAACCCCGACGCAGCGACGCGTCGCCTATCACATCAATGTTCAAATCTTAACAACTTTTCGGGAACCAAGACGCTCATGCCTAAACTCTGTCGCGTCTAAGCGTTATCCTAATCTCTTATGCACAAGACGCAGCCAAATAATCTTGTTGCTGCATCTCTTTCTTATAACACCCTAAAGCAAGGGGAGTAATCCCTCCCACATTTAAAATAGACCAATGTCTAACGAGAAGAAAATATCTTTTATCAAACTGTAACACATGGGAGGCGTTTACCGACTCCCACCGTATTTTCAGAAAGTATTATATAAACTCCGCATAAGTTACAAAGGCAGCTCTCTTCGATAAAAAGTTCAACTCCGTTCACGTCGTCGTAACGTCCGTTAAAATTCGAACAAAATTAACTTAGAAATTATCCGGACTCCGACCGAATTATTAAAACTCGATTGACGAGACTGTGTTCTCACAATCCGCGATAATCCGAATTATTATAAAAAAAAATAACAACTGTACCAGACTTGTAATATAATAGTGATAAAAATATTAAATAAAAACTCTGTTAATTTGTTAAATCGACAAATAGTTTATTCGGGAAATCACTCCAAGATTTCTCCGATCCAGAAACTCCGAAACATCTCCGAAGAGTATCGGGCGTAAAAACCCTCATTGATAATAGAATTGTATTTCGCGAGTCGCGGACCAACCAACAAAGACTCTCCGGCGAAAGATATTTAAATCTTCGCGCTCCAAATCCGGTGGTCACGAGACTCGTACTCGATCCCTCTCTCGGGACGTAACAATCTATAAATGACAATAGCATCAGATTGCAATGATGAGTTTTAAACATTTTCTTCAAGCAATTGAATGACGTGATCAACTGTACCATATGTTCAACTTTTCGATACTAGATTTTTTTGCATCAAAAGATAAATGGTTCATTCCGACAAAATATTCAATAACGACACTGCTTGTATGACTAAACATAATCTATAGATAACAATCGCATCAAATGCACTCAGAAAAAGGATTAATTTATTTATTTATTGGAGTTGACTAAATCACTAAATCAATTCATTAGTTTCATTACTTTCAGATATTATTTGAATTATCAATTGCGTTAGTCGCGAGATGTGCATGCGTTGGCCGCAATGCGGCGCAGAGTCGCAATCTCGCTCACAAGCGAACGCGAGCGATGGAGAAGATATATTGGAAATTTACGACAATTTGTGCAATACTGTACAAAGCCCGATACGCTAGCTCGTAAACCAAACTGCGTTGTATTCGGAGGATGGCTGTATGAGTGAATCCTACTCATGGCCCCTCAGTATACTTATTTTTATATTTGGTTTGACCAAATCAAGTATCGCGTGCCATGACAGAACGTCTATTTTCAATTCAACGAAATCATAATTGAATCAATCACATATTAATTACATTGATATATATATATTTTTATTAACTTCATGAAAGATATTATCTTCATGACTAGGCTATTTTGTGCGGTTTACATCAGTTTTACCCGTTGAACTAATTTGGCATATTTGTAAACAATATATTTAAACAATTTAACAGAATTGCCATTCGCGATGACTTGATGTTTTATTATTTTCACTATATATTATGTTAGATCCGTTTCAAACTTTGTTCACGTGATATCCGTGGATGCCGTCGAAATATTGTAAATATTTATTTTAACTAATGTTCAATGCATATGACCTAATAAGCAGTCTCGAAGACTATAATTTGACTTGATAGGAGCAAATGCTTGATTGCGAATAAGCTCGTTTTATTAGTTCAAATTGCCGTTTATTCAACGTAGCAAAAACTAACTACAAGTCATAAAATTGTATCCGTAAACTAACAAAATATATTATTATATCTACTGTACCTGTTGACAACGACATGTTGTTTTGATGGTTGAATAATGCTAGAGGCTACTTTTTTCCAAAAATATAAAATTATCGTTAAGGTAGCCGTCGCGCCAGCGGCGGTCTCTTAGGAATTGTACGAAAAAAAATCGGTTTTCTTTTCTTTTTCCCACCAATTCGTCGATAACTTTTCGGTAATCTTATCGTCGAGAATTACGACGTCCGGTGTCTCAGACGCGATTCATTTTTTCCCGAATTTTGTAATTCGACGAAGTGCCCGGAATTTTCATTCTAATTCGGTTTTTTCGCCCGTATCATTCACTGGGGAAAAGGTGAAGACGAAAAATGCCGACGATATTGAAATTGAGTTTCGCAAACGGGTACATTTGTGACGATTCATCGTCTGAACGGATTTACTAGAGAAGCGGCACTTTTAATGTCGAAAAATGTATGCATTAATGAGCGTGTGTTTGATAAACGGATGCTGGTAGTTTTACAATCGTAATGGCGGTAATTTATGTCATCGTCGCTGCATGTTTATCTCTCGCGCGGATGCGATAAGTTTGCGCGCGGGTGAAGACACTGGGGAGAGAGACAGAGAGAGTTGAGTTGAGTTGAGTTATTTATTATGCCATGGTATACACCTTCAGGCAAAGCATAGAAAGAAAATATAAAAATCATAATACAGTAACAAAAGAAAAGCTCCAGTATGCTTCAAAATAGAAATCCGCAAAGATAACAAAACATGTTCACGCATATGCATATAACTAACAAGGAAAGTATGCGAGGTGTCCCCCTCCGATTTCGACGAAAATTTGATATGTTATAGTCCATCGAAAAATAAGAGACACGTATTTTTTTTATCGGCGGTCACGGGGTTTAAGGGGTGAAATCAACCCTCAAAGTTGGGCATGTCAGAGGGTCGGTGAGCTGTTTCAAATAGAAAGAGTGTACGGATCGGAATAAAACCAGATCCATGACATTCCTTATGTCGAGTAATGAAAAACACACGTTCACCTTTTCGAGCAACCCTGTCTTAAGGGGGTGAACCACCCCGTGACCGTTTTAATTTTCATGTACAAAGAAAAGTTATTGACCGATTTTGATGAAACAAAAACCAAATTGAAGAACAACAAAAAATGAAGTTGACATGTTTTTGGATTTTTCAAAAAAAAAAAGCTTAAGGGGTTAAACACCCCAAAAAGATGATTTTTATTTTTGATATGGAAACCATTTTTTTCTATCTCGAGAACTATCTCATTACTTTTATGCACTCATTTTCAAGCCTCTGACAATATTTCTATTAGCAGTTGAGAGATTAATTATTGTTGCTTTCATCTCACATGTGATACTCAATTTCTCTACACTGTCTGTTTTTGGCTATATTTAAATTTGTTTGCATTTCCGGCTTAATATGAATCAAATTGAAATTTGTATAGATCGGAATTCTGTTTTATTTCATTTGGAATACAAATTTTAAGCATGGCACATACAATCGAATCATGATACATAAATAAATTTGTTTTATTGGGTTTATTTTTACTTTACTCGTTTAGTGCTAAATTCAATGGTTATATGTAGAACAGAAGAGGTATTCTTCGAAAAAATGTTTAAAACAAAGTGATTTTTTGCACCAAGAACATCTCACTACAGCTACATTTGTACAGCCTCCAATTTCACATTGGGACTGCGATAACGTCCCATAAGCGAATTCGACCGGATTTTCAAAATGTTCAGGTCGTTCTTTTATGTAACCACTTTTGAACCAAGCATATCGAAACAAATTTTCGTACCTCGGAGAAGACAATTGATTATGTACAAGGGATTGTAATTTGATTATATTGTTCCTTAAGTGCAAATCTAAATCATAGTCCATCAACATGATACTGTCCGAAAAGTGTTTAACATAATTTTTCCAGATTCTAAATCCGTACACGTCGAGTGGTTGAATTTTTCCTGTTGTGCCTTTTGGTATAATCATTGTGATGACTTGCTGATTACGTGGTGTGACTTCGCTAACAGCTTCGGGGCAATGTCCACTCCAAGAATCGATCAAAAGAATACTCTTCTCACCAACGTTCGGAAAGAAAACTTCTTTAAGCCATACATTGAAGTGTTCTGCAAGGGAATGTAAATTGAACATATCATATATAACATTTTTCCATATTCAAGATCCCTTTTGATATCTCAAAAATAGAAAATTGCAATATACCTGATGTGAGTTTGCCAGATTTGGAAACACTTATGAAGACATTCGCTGGTCGAAAAATATTTTTTTCTACTATTGGCCCCAATCGTCCAGATGGTTCTTTCAAGACTATCAAAAGCGGGGATAGGAGTTTTCCATCTCCTGATATTGTCGGCTGAATCGTGTAACTATGTGTCGTCGCCGAAACGGATTGTACGACGCATTCTATTTGTTTCGTACCTTCTTCCGCTAATGTTCGTCCTGAATGTATTTATAATTGGAATCCACTTTGGTCAGAATTATAAATATTTTCTAAACCGTACTGTCCGATTTTTAATTGAACTTCAGAAATAAATTTATCTGCATCACTTTGCAATGTTTCTTTTGATTCTAGGGTCCTTCTTGAAATAAATTTATTTATTTTCCTGCTAGTTATACGATGAATTTTTTTGAATTTATGTATCCATGCATGTGAAGCCCGAAAACGAATATCCTCATTTCCAATCAATTGTTTTCCTCGTAAAGCCCATCTTCGGATGACAACATCGTGAACAATTAAACCTGACTCTATAGCATATTTCAGATTATTGAGTGCATATTCTGAAATGCGTGATAATTGCTCCCTGTAGGTTCCTCCTCGATTTATTTGGTGAGCCCAACGTCGCAACTGGCGCACTGATGTTACTTTTTTGAATTTATTTTGGACCGTCTCTATTTTTACATTTTTTGTTGTCTTAGCACTTCTCCAATATTCAACGGCTCTGCGTTTGTAGTCATAGCTCAAATTTTCTTCATCGTCGGAACAAGTCATAGAATCAAGTTGAGCTACTCCAGCACTCCATTCGTTATTGTCCTCCACAGCTTCCACTACTAAATCTTTGAATGGTTCTTGAAAGTCTAATGTAGTATCTTCAATAATTTCCAGATGATCAAACTCGTTCATGGCGTCTTTTAACAGTTGTTCTATTTTCTGTGTCAACTCTACTTCATCGTTGTTAACCGGACTATCAGGAAGATCTAATGCTTGAAAGGTGATAAGTAAGAGTCTTATTACATTCATTGGATTGATGTTCATTGTATCTTCACTTTCTTCACTTCACTTAGCTCTCTATGGCTAATATAATAATGAGAGCTCAACAAATGGAACGAAACTGAAACTCTTGTTCAACATTCTTTGCATAAATAGGTGAGCTAGAGTTTTGTTATCTCATGTGGTCGTAAGTAACGTAATTTGGACAAGTGCCCATGTAAAAATAACGTTGAACATTTTTTAGAGAGTGATGCGTAAATTCGTCCCGATAAGATAACGATTAGATCTGTTTATTGTATTTGCCCGATGAGGGGATACCAAATAATACTCTCACACTACTAATACGCTTCGAGCGAACATCCAGCGAGCTTAAATATAGCCAAAAACAGACAGTGTAGAGAAATTAAGTATCACATGTGAGATGAAAGCAACAATAATTAATCTCTCAACTGCTAATAGAAATATTGTCAGAGGCTTGAAAATGAGTGCATAAAAGTAATGAGATAGTTCTCGAAATAGAAAAAAATGGTTTCCATATCAAAAATAAAAAACATCTTTTTGGGGTGTTTAACCCCTTAAGCTTTTTTTTTTTGGAAAATCCAAAAACACGTCAACTTCATTTTTTGTTGTTCTTCAATTTGGTTTTTGTTTCATCAAAATCGGTCAATAACTTTTCTTTGTACATGAAAATTAAAACGGTCACGGGGTGGTTCACCCCCTTAAGACAGGGTTGCTCGAAAAGGTGAACGTGTGTTTTTCATTACTCGGCATAGGGAATGTCATGGATCTGGTTTTATTCCGATCCATACACTCTTTCTATTTGAAACAGCTCACCGACCCTCTAACATGCCCAACTTTGAGGGTTGATTTCACCCCTTAAAACCCCGTGACCACCGATAAAAAAAAATACGTGTCTCTTATTTTTCGATGGACTATAACATATCAAATTTTCGTCGAAATCGGAGGTGGACACCTCGCATACTTTGCTTGTAAGTAAGATAGTTAAGCTGAGTATTATCATAGCAATAGTGTCAGTAGCAGGCAGTAATTAACGCACAATGAGTACACTGCAACTTTGAAGAAAACATAAAAAATAACATAATAATAATAAAATGTACAATATACAATGTAATGAGATATGAAAAGAGCCGAATAAGAACAAAAATGAGCCAGAGCAAGCAGAAACCAACAATCGTTATCCTAATAAGTCAGATAGCCAATTAGAGACCCAAAAAGAGCTAAATAGACCCAGGAAAGGCTGGAAGCTCAATAAAGCAGCTAGTATAAGATAAGCACACAACAAAACTACTACAATATCAAATCCGCGCAATCATATGTCACCCGCAAAAAGATGAGCAAATAGGAGCTTTTTAAATGCACCAATCGAATCACTCATAACAATTTCATCCGGTAACGAGTGCCAAAAGTAGATAGAGGCAAATACAAGGGATTTATGCAGACACGAAGTGCGATGCATAGAAATGGCAAAAGTTGGTGCTCTTTGCCCCCTCCGAGGACGAACCGGCGCTGAGGCTCTCAGGAACAAGTCCAAGATATACTGAGGGGCATCGCCCCTGACAATCTTAAACATGAAAATGCCAATTAAGTATAACCTACGGGCCCGGACTGCTAACCAACCCAATTCTTGCCTAAAGGGTGCAATATGTACATTAGACTGATTTAAAAAAAAACTTTTTTTTTTTCCTTCGGGATTCTTGTGCTACTGTTGGGCAGTAATAAAAGAAAATTTTCCGTAAAAGATGGGCGTTGTCACTCAATTTTTAGAGGTGACTATCTCGATTTTTTTGTTTTGATTTTTTTAATGAACGTATTGCAGTTAACCATAGTTATGGCTGCGGATTACGGATAAAAATCAAATCCAGCACCGTAACTATTCTATTTCGTAACCAAAAGAAACTCTTACAATTCGAAAAGATTGCAATATTCACAATTCTAATTCAGGTAGCTCAATAATGGCATCTATACTACTCTCGTGATTCATATCGATTTATTTCTACGCATTAACAGTTCGTACTTTTTACGAAAAATTAAATTATAAGCTTTCCTTCATAAATCATGTATTTACATTTTTTAAATGCTACACTTACATTATCTTCAAACTCATTCATATTTCTTCCCAGCCACTGTGCATAACATCGCGCATCCCACTGCGCAGTAAAAATGCACGAAAAATAGTGCAAAATTTAAAAGTAATTAACTATATCGCTGAAAGGGGCGTACCTCTTGTCGAAAATGTCAATAATAGCTTGACAAAAAAAAAGATGAAAAGCAGTACTTGCTGCAAGTGGTCCAGCTACATCGACAACGCTTTCCAAAGTGCAATAAAAAACAATCGATTCAAAATTCGGTTCAATAATGAATAGGAAGCGTAAAAGCCTTACCGTTACGTTATGGTTACGTTAATATTATTTTTATTATTTAGTTCATTATTATTATCCATTTTTGTTGAATTATCGATGATAAAATAAGTCGTCATAATAATAAGTTATTATGTTTAATTAAACAGCGTTTGAAATATTGTTTGGGCTAAATGTATTTACCGGTAATATTTTCGATTTTGGTTTCTAGGGATTCAACGTGTGTGCGATATACATTTCTTTGTCGCAAAACAGCTGTGAAATTTCCTTCATTTATTCTATTTTCGGTGTAATGTATACTATGATCATATTTAATAAATAAAATCATGAAAAAAATAACAAAAAGTCGAGGTAGCCACCTCTAAAAATTGAGTGACCGCGCCCATCTTTTTAGGGAAATTTTCTTTTATTAGTGCCCAACAGTAGCACAAGAATCCCGAAGGAAAAAAAAAAAGTTTTTTTTAAAATCAGTCTAATGTACATCTCTCCGCAGGTCATTAATGAACCTCACTGCCCTGTTTTGCAATTATTGAAGCTTAAGATTAATTTCATCAGAGACATCATTATAGACCAACGACCCGTAGTCGAAGTGCGGAAGTACCAGAGCAGTAACCAACTTCTTCCGCAGCTGCCTAGGCAACGCATTTCTATGATGTTTAATTTTAAAAAGCACATTATTTACTCTCTTAGCAAGAGATGCAACATGCCTCGTCCACGAGAGGTCAGAGAAGAGAGTGAGACCAAGATCTTGGGTCTGATTTACGAAAGGAATAGGGATCCCATCTACAATAACAGGCGGGAGATTGCCTAAGTCCAGCTGAGCAAGATAGGCTTTGCTCCCTTGAATCAACACTTTAGATTTTGAGTGGTTCAGCTTAAGTTCATTTTCCTTGGCAAAATCAGAGATAAGATTAGCATCATGAGTAATCCGTTCAACACCGCTTCGAAGCTCAGAAATTGGGCAGCTTAAATAGATTTGCGTATCATCAGCGTACATTAGACATTTGGAATATTTGAGGTTATTAGAGATATCATTAATGTAAAGTGAAAACAACAGTGGACTAAGTACAGATCCCTGTGGAACACCCTGATCCACAGCACGCCAGGCAGCCGAAGCAGAGGTATCTTCCACCACAGCCTGCCGACGACCAGTAAGATATGAGGCAAACCAAAGAAGGGTAGATTTAGAGAAACCAAATGTCAATAGTTTACGCAGCAAATTGTGATGAGGAATGGTTTCAAAAGCTTTAGTAAGATCGAACAATATCAAAACTGTCACAAGACGATCGTCAACAGCTTTACGAACATCCTGCGCAATCCTAATAAGTACCGATTGAGTACTGTATCCCTTACGAAAGCCAGACTGAAACGGACTGAGCAAGTTATTAACCATAATATACTCATAAATTTGCTGATACACGATTTTTTCAAGAATTTTAACAATCACACCCAAGTTTGCAATAGGCCGTATATCAGAGGGCGACACAGGATTGGCGGATTTTAACAATGGGCGTATGTAAGCCCGTTTCCAGATATCCGGAACATAGGCAAGACGAAAAGAATCATTAAAAATATGCGCTAGCAGCGGAGCGAGAATATCAAGCGATTTGTGGATGGAGAACGGGCATATGCCATCAGGACCAGGCATTAATGATGTCGAAATAAAGGATTTAACAACCTTTGCAACAATATCAGAGGTAATCGGTTGAAAACTAAAATATGAAAGAGGTGAAAACCCGTCTGTAAGATCCGAGACAAGACCGAACAAATCATAGTGCAAATCAGTAGATACAATAGATGCATAGTACTCATTAAGTTCAGTCACACTGAAATGATTGAAAGGAGATGGACTCCGGACCCTTACCAGGCCTAAGGCTCTCAGCTCACGTCAAATATCCCCCGAGTAATTAAGCGAGTTAAGGGAACCGTATGGTCTAGAAATTTGAAAAAATCGATTTTTTCTTTTTTCGATATGTCGAAAGTATAGTATCTCAAGGATATACTGTGAAATTTTCATGCAGAAATTCTCAATATTACAGCTTCTACAGCCCATAACGCAGGTAGAGAGCGGTCCGCGCGCTCCTAACGGGTCTAGCGCTAACCGGTAACCTAATCGGAGCACAGCAGCTGTCCCAATCCTTCTCCGAAAATATATACCTGTATATAGTACATACTATATACCTATATATACTTTTCCCTTCCTCGAAATATACCTATTGTCGAACATTTGTGAGGGAAACGGTCATTTCGCTTTCCCCTGACTTGATCAGTACAACGTTACGTTTTGACGAACCAACATCGAAAATTTTGAAATAAAATATCAGAAAATATGGATAGAAAGCAAGGCCGTAACTCTTCTAGACGACCATCTTCTGTAGGTCGCAAAAGATATTTCAAGGGCAATCGATTCACTATCGAAAATACTACTGATTTTACGAGCACGTCTGCGAAAAAATTAAAAGGCAATGAGGAATTGGAAGTAAACGTTAATCCTACTTTCAATTATTGCATCATCGAATTCAGCATGATATTTTTAACGTTGCAACAGTTGTTGAAGTGTAAAGATTGTAACGGTGCGGTCACTTTTAGCAAAAACGGACAACGTGGTCTAGGATTCAAACTCTCTGTGAAGTGTGAGTGTAAAGAAACTTTTATTTTGTCTTCGCCGTTAATTGATAAGGCATTTGAAATCAACCGTCGACTTGTTCTCGCCCTGAGAATGCTTGGAGTAGGATTTGAAGGCTTGAAAAATTTGTGCGGTCTCATGGATCTTGGACAAGGAATTTGTAAGAGTACATATTACGGCATCGTGGACAATATAAAAATTGCAGCTGAAGCCGTCGCGAAAATCGTTTTCCAAAGAGCATTGAAAGAAGAAGTCGAGTTGAATGTAAAAGCTGGGCGTCCCGCGGATGAACTTTCTGTGTCTGGTGATGGATCGTGGGCGAAACGTGGATTCTCATCGCTTCTCGGTATTGCCTCGTTAATAGGGAAATACAGTAATAAAATTTTAGATGTTGTCGTCAAATGCAGTATATGTCAAGCCTGCTCTCAATGGAAAGGCCAAGAGGATACGATTGAATATGAAGCGTGGTATCGAGAGCATGAAGATCACTGTGACGCAAATCATACCGGAAGTGCTGGCAAAATGGAGGTAGACGGCATCGTGGAAATGTTCAAGAGATCGGAAGAGTTGTACAACGTAAAATACGCGAACTATATCGGAGACGGCGACACGAAAACGTTCAAAGCCTTATTGGACACAAAGCCTTACGGGGATGATTTTTTAGTTTGCAAAAAAGAATGTGTTTTGCATGTTAAAAAACGTTTGTACAAACGTGCTGTTGATGCGAAAAAAAAACATGCACAAATAAAGAAAGCAACAAAGAAATTGACAGAAAAAGAAGAGGGAAAAAAGACACAGCGGAAATCGATAAATAAAACACCGAAGCGTCAACAATTGACGAATAAATTATTGCAAGAGCTGTCAACTTATTACGGTCTAGCAATTAGACGTAATTCAGATTCGACTGAAGGGATGAGAAGTGAAATATGGGCAGCATATTATCACAAAATTTCAACAGATGAAAATCCGCAACACTCGTACTGTCCTCCAGGTTCCGAATCGTGGTGCAAGTGGCGTCAAAGTGAGGCTGCAGGTACTTTAGACACCTACGAGCACCCACCTGCTCTGTGCGATGAAGCACAAGAGATATTAAAACCAATTTATGAAGAATTGACAGCAGAGACTTTATTGGAAAGGTGTATTGGCAGTAATACGCAGAACAATAACGAAAGTTTCAATGCTTGCGTGTGGCACCTTGCGCCGAAACATCTGTTTGCCGGAAAAAAAATCATTGATATTGCCACTCACATTTCCGCTTGCATATTCAATGAAGGATTCGCATCCCTATTGAAAATAATGGAGACCATGGGCATAACAATCGGGCCACAAGCGGAGCAACTAGCGCAAAACCGAGACGAGCTGCGAGTATCGAGCGCCAACCGTAGGAGCACGGACAACTCCAAAGAGGCTCGGACAGCTCGAAGAAATGAAAGGAGTGAGGAAATCTTGAATTATGAACGTTCCGAAGGAATCCTATATGGTGCCGGAATCGCGGATTAACTGTAAGTATTCAAAATTTGCTCAATTTTTGAAAATATCTGTACCTCAAACTTTAAACTCATTTATCTCGAAACGACTTTTTTCGGCACCGCGCAGGTGAAAACAAAAAAACTATTCAACCGAATCACTTGAAATTTGGATATGTTGTTCACAACATGTATGGCTATCGTCGGGGCTGCAATCATAATTTTATTTAAATAATTTCTTATTGTTTATACTAAAAAACTAGTGAAAAAAACCCGATTTTACGAATTTTTTTTTCAAAAGCGCGCCATTTTGTCAATTTTTAATTTTTTCGATTTGTTCCAGCCCCGACCATAACTGCACTCTTTCTGATTAAGAATCTTCTTGAATTTTGTGTTTCAGATGAGTAGAAGTCTCGGATCGATCTTCACCGTCCGGGTCGGATTTTTCGAGAGGGTCGTCTTCAATGCCAATTATATGATAATAAACACTGTTTTTAAAATTAAAAAAAAAATTTTTTGTGTACTTAATAAAGGTAGTAATAAACCCGAAAAGTTAAAACATCGATTTTTTAATTTTTTATGGCAAAAAAAAAATCGTGAAAATAGGTGAAATTTTCGTGCTCTAGACCATACGGTTCCCTTAAAACGATCGATAAAATACTTGTCTCTGGCGGCTCTTATGTCTATTTTGAGTGTCGCTCGAAATTTTCTGAATATCGCTAGCGCTAACGTGCATCCGGATCGACGAGCAGCCTTATAAAAGGCATTCTTTTGTCTAATTCTGGTTCTAAGCTCTAGAGTAAACCAAGGTACATACGGACCTTTAGAGCGAAAAACTCGCATAGGCGCAGAAATATCAAGAGCATCATTTAACGCATCGCCTAGATGAACCACGGAAGTGTCAAGCGCGTGACACGACAAAAACTCTCCCAGGGGTGAGAGGTTAAAGACGAAACGAGACGTTGCGAAGGAATTTAAAAAGGCCTGAAGATTAAAATTCTTGACATCGCGACGAGAAATCGATTTCTCTGTAATCTGCGGAACCTCATATACGTAAGTGAATGAAAGTAGATCATGACCGGCGATAAACGGCTCCTGACCCTTGCTAAACACTAATACTTTATGTAAATCGTCGACCAGAACCACATCCAGCCAGGAATCAGAGGTACGCGTGTGGAACGAGGTGCCTGACTCGAGTAGATGCGGGTTATGGTTAGAAATAAAATCTCTAAGAAACTCTGACTCAAAGCAGCTCCTGGCCAAGTTACAGTTTAAATCACCACAAACGATGATATTACGGTATCCAAGGGACAACCTCGAAATAACATCACTAAGATGATTAAAAAGGTGACCCTTAGGGCGTCTGTAAACAGACACAAATAGTACAGGCGCAGCAGAGCGAGATCTAACATCAAATACAAGATATTCCGGCGCATTAAGGACAACATTGTCAGAGAGCGCAAGGACCCTACATTGCAACGAACGATGAACATAACACGCAATTCCGCCTCCTTTGCACAGCTGCCGATCGTGCCTTAGTAGAGAATAATTATCAATATCAAGAAGTGCACTATCCACACCATCATGCAACCATGATTCACACACCGAGACTATTTGATAATGTTCGCTCAGGACATGTTGTTTAACCAAATCGAAATGGCCCAACAAAGAATTTGCATTGAAGCACGCAATCTCCAAATCGGTAACTCCAGAAGAATCTTGTTTATTCGTCGAGCACGTAACCGAGACGGACCGTACAGATAGTCAGTCAAGTTTAGCTAGATCCTCACTCGAGTTAATCGTTAAAGCAGGAGCTCCCTCACTTTTACGAACAAAAATAGAGCCTGCCCTGGACCAGACGAACGAAAAACCCTTTATCCTGGCTATCTGTTTAACTCTGTTTAATAGACGGAAGATGTGCGGCGGTAGCGATTCATTAATGTTAATTACTCCGGAATTACCAGAGCCAAACACATCGCAAACTTTAAGCACACGATGCTCACGTTTCGTTTTCAAAATAAAGTCCCGTATAAATGACGGTTTCAGTTTAACAATAAGCCTCAGATTCCTGAAAGCAGAACCTTGTGAATCATTCGTCGACAGAGGTGGTCGTGTTGCCGGCATCGAGACAACATCTAATATATCAGAACACAGATTCGAGATATTGAGAGATTTAAAAACTTTCTCGACAAGCATTCGAGGCGCTTAGCCTAAATCGGAAGACAAGCCGGACACAACAAGATCCGCGTTCATTGTAGTAGGCGAATGCACAGTCAACTGCAGAGGATGGTCAAGCTTAGCTGTAGCGGTGGAAAAATCAGCCGATAGCTTCTCTAAGAGAGAGAGAGAGAGAAAGAGAGAGAGAGAGAGAGAGAAAGAGAGAGAGAGAGAGAGGGCGAGAAACAATAACGATATAACAGAAACAAGTCGAAAGTGAGAGTTTTGCGAGACGAGGATACAGCAGTAGCATCGTCGAACATGTGGCGGGAAGCTGTGGCAGCTGTGGAATGCCCCATGTATACACATATATATGGGGCATTCCACTCCAAATCGGAAAGTTTCGGAAAGTTTTAATTTTTTTCAATCGCCCCACAATTTTTTGGAACGTTTTGTTCACCGAGAGTCATTTTCATCCATTTTTGGAAAATTTTTTCACAAGTCGTATTCGAGATATCGACGTAGTTGTTTGTTTTTTTTTTATTCTCGTAAGAACATGTATTTCTCGCGATAGCAACTTTTGTCTCCATCTCCGTTGTCCAAAATTTACGAAAAAAAACTACGTCCGTGCGGGAGAATTTAAATTTCGTTGGCGAATATTCAATGCGTGGTTAATTGCTCAAATGGAAACAGTCTCGTACCAGCAACGAGACAATTGTCGATCTTCCTGTTTTTTCAGACTCGTCGCTGTAATTTGCGGACAGAGTGGGAATCGGACTCGGTTGACATTTTCATCGACGAAATTCGCCGATTTTGAAGCGAATGCCGGTAAATGTTCGATAAATTTGCGAGAAGTTGTGCAAAACCGTTATTAAGCGGAAAAAAATGAACAGACACATACCTGGAGAAATTGGTCGAAGAGAACACAGCGCAAAGGGCGCGAAATATTTCAAACGATAAGCACCGACACTCGCGTGGGAATTTCAAACCGAATGAAAATCATGTTGAAGAAAAAACTGAGAAAAAAAAGGAAAAATTGTCCCGACACAAAATATACACAAAAGACGGCCGATAGCGCGCGATCATCATTTTCTTCCGGTCCCAATGTCTCAACGACGATCGACGGGATAGAATAAAAAAAAAACGTCTCAGCCGATTTTTGCAACCGCGCGGTTTATGAACGACGGAAAAGAAAAGGAAAATGCGATTGCGCGCGTCCCGCGAGCCGCGCAATCCGCAACTGACTGCGAACTTTTCGTAAAACATTTTCGGTGCAGAGAAGAGTCATGAAAGCTCTTGAGGCCACCTCCGAGGCTGCGCGACTGCGAGAGAGTGGGGACGCAAAGTCCGCGGAAGAGAAAGGATGAAGAGAAAGAAGAAGAGAGAAGATGAAAAGTGAAGAGATGCAGATTGAGGCTGAGGCGCATGGAGATGAGGAATATACGCGCGTGGGCGGGTGGTAAAAAGACACGTGCTCGATATCATTCGTTGAAATCGCTTATTGTGACACGTCCTGGAACATACCCACGCGTTTTCCCCCGAGACTCTCTCGGTCTCGGGGGAATTAACGTCAATTATCTCTCGAACGGTTACTAAAAATTGCGAAATTTTAATTAAAATTTCCAGTGCGAGATCTCTTAATCATTTCAAACCTTACAATCATTCGTGAACCCGCAATCTCGATGCATACGCGGCATTATATATGCTCTATTTATACGTTAACGCACCTACAAAGCACGTTTCCATGAAGAAAAAAGGAGCAATTTAAATTCAGCGCGCTGCTCCTAAGCAACCACACTCTGTATTCGCATTCTCAGTCGCATGATCCCGCTAGACCATTATCATGGAGGCCGCGCTGTCAGCCACCAAATTATCGAGACCGATGGCGTCGATTCCCGAGTAAAGACTGCAGATAATCTTTGTAGTCATGGATGTCTGAAAAAGGTAAATTAAAAATGATTGATTTTGCAAGAATTCAAAAAACAAAACATTAAACTTCCAATTGAGTTAAATAAATATTTACTGGATTTACCCAATCCATATTTAAATCACCGCATTGATCGACGATTCCCGTAGCGATTTTTTTATAATCGATCGGCTGCTTAACTCCGTCTGAAAGGATATTCACAATGTTTATTAAAAATTAATCTTCCACAATATTTCTTTTCTTCTTGGCAGAATTTTATTTGTTGTTTTATTCAAATTCGCGATTTTAATACTTGCTTTTTTCAATCAGTGCCTAATGTGTTAAATTCATATCAACTGCAGGATACAGCATATTATAATCAAAGATGATGAAAAGGAACAACTTGTTTCTGCGTTAAAATTTGTCACGTTTTGAAAAATCGTAATTTTTACTAATATAATAAGAAATAGTTCAAAAGTACTTACTGCGTTTGAGTATAGACATCTTGCCTTTAGGACTCATTTTTAATCAACTGAGTAATCAACGTCCTGTCGTGAACTTTTAAGAACTTTACTGTATCTTCTCTGCGACGTCAAATCGAATTTCCGCACAAAATTATCTTGATGTTACTCGAGGGACGTTTCAGAAAGATCGAAACATACTAGCAGTTTTTCCTTTCGTAATAAACAAAAAAAAACAGAACCGTAGAAGGGGTATAAATTGCACGCAAATTTTGATTGGCTGGGAAAAACGGATTCTCCAAATTTCCAAAGCCCCCACCTTTCCCCGTTCTGGACGCTAACGTATTACCGTGATCTGAATGGCGAGTGGGGGTTATCTACTAACAAGGGTTTTCTACAATTTTCAGGTAATTTGGGGACCTGCGCTGGAGATAAGATAAGTTAGCGCCGAACTAAAAGCAATCTTAACGTATGATACCTTCAAAAATTGCTCACAATTTGCTCATTAAGAATATGAAATTGCTCTAGCGGTAGTAATTGTTAAAAAAAAGTTTTTAAACAATTTCGTAACAAATCTAAATTTGACGATTACTAAGTTATCCGAGTACGAACGGGATCTATTCTGGGCTTAAGAAATTGCAATTAATTTGCTCATCACTGCCCCACCTTTATATTTGCGTTTTATTAACGTTTTTTCAATTAAAAATGGTAATTACCTTTTCGATGTTTTGAGGCCTGGGAAAACGACAGTAGTGCCGCCAGTGTTCAAACGTAAACCTAACACTGTTGGAAGCGGTTCTCAATCCAAATATTAAATGATAGCTTCCACGTTCCCTCGAAAGAGTACTCTGCTGTACTCTATACTCTGAAGTTGTACTCTGAAACGCTGAGTTATCAGCGCAGTTAGCGTTATAAATATTCTTTTCACTTACAATATTACCACAAATAGAGATTCTTACTTGTTTATACTTGTTTTTCATACAAATAGATTGTATATTTTCAACGAGCAATTCTATTTGAATTCCCATTAATATTAGGAATACTTTATATAATATATTTTATTTGCGGGATCTTTGAAAAGAGCTCAGGATTGTTAGCTGTAGCTAGTGTTCAGGGATATGGAATCTTGGCTAAGACTTTAGCTTTCCTTATTCCCGAGGTGAATGATTCATAGCAATTGAAATTTTTCTTGCTAGCAGCTATCGAAAAAGCATAAATATTTGAGTAAGCTTTGAACAGTTTTATATATACTATGGTTTATTTTTAAAATAGTTTCATTCGTGAAAAAAATGCCATGCATATCGAGTACGTAACGGTCTTTCAACAATGTTCAAACAGGCTTATCGAGGAATCCAATTCACTTCAGGATGAAGACATGGGCTGCCATTTCGAAAGAGCGTGTGTTATCAGATTTGTGTCTTTTTGACATCTTGAACATAACCGGCAAAATCAAGTCGTTCAAAGACCCAGTATGGGAAGAAATCTGTAAAAGATGGGATAATCGGATGAAGCCGAAAAATTTATATTTGTACGTCCTTCAAAACCGAAATAATGTTCTCACAAAATACAAGGATGTTAAGGATACTTGCGGTGCACTTTCGACGACCGAGTATAAAGTTGTAGGGGATGCATCAGCAATTCAAATTTCTGATGAGACCAATGATGAAAATAATTCTTTTGACGGCGATGATAGCGATTATGAACCGTACGATCAAAATCATGAACACCCTTGCTATAATAAAAAGTTGAATTTTAAAGTTACCATTCTTGACGAGAAATGGGAGAACGTGAAGCCAATCGAAAAACAAAATCGAAATGGAACAAAATATTTTGTGTTACAATCAGGTTGGACTCATGTTCTTAGTGAATTAATTTGGCTTGAAGAGAAAATAACTTGTCCAATTTCCTTTAAAGGACACAAAATTATTTACTGCATTGAGGATGAAATGTACCTGATAAAAATAAGAGGCTCTTGTAAAGAATGTGGAGCTCAGATATATGGAGAGAGTAAAATAGACATTAATCATAATGAGGGCGTAAGCTTTGCATTTCGAATGCTGGACACCAGAAGTATCCCACACAACAAAAAGAGGCATGTTTCTAATAAACTACGAACATTTTACAAAGAAGAATTAAAAGTAAAGAAACTGAGTACAGTCAAAAGTGATATGATAAAACGATATCAAAAGTATGGCGATCAAATGGCTCCCATCATTTCTAATGGCGGTGTAATGAAAAAAATTAAATCTGAGGCAACAAACGAAAAACTCGGTATCGTAGGAAATCTCTTCGACTCTCTGCAGAAATTGAAAGGAAGCCCCGAGTACGCTTCTGCAATTCGGGATTGGTCCGGTGACAAATTTTCTTTACTTTATTGGACGAATGAACAAGTCGATGTGCACAATGACTTGTTGAAGTTGAATCCACGAATTTCAATTGATGCGACAGGTAGTGTCGTTAGAAATATTGATCGCCCGGGTCAGCAACTTGGTAGCCACATCTTTTTATACCAAATAATAAGCTACATCGGTGATTTACTCGTTCCAGTGGCGCAACTTTTATCAGAGCGCCAAGACATGCAAAAAATAGAATGGTGGCTCAGAGAATACACACGCAGTAATGCTAAAATTCCAACCGAAGTTGTCACTGATATGTCTATCATGCTTCAAAACGCCATATCCATGGCCTTTAACCAGATGACATACAAAAATTATCTTTTAGTGTGTTATCGGGTCTTGAAAAACGAAATTAATCAATTGCCGCAGACATATCTGCGGATTGACATTGCACATCTGATACATTGGACAACAAGACTTCCCTGTCTTTCGAAAGTCAAATTCGCAGTTAAAGATTTTTATTTACGAGCTGTGGGCTTCATGAGCACGATCGAGAATTACAAAGAGTTTGAGTACACAGCACGATCGCTTTTCATTATTAGCCAAAATGACGGCAATTGTAAAGAAACTGTAGATTGGTTTCTTCAGAGACTCCGGAAATTTTCTTTCCATGATTCGGTCAATTACGATGTTTTAAAAAGAGTTACCACTTGCGAGAATAAGATCGATTGTCCTGACTATTCAAGTTGCCATTCCGAGGAATTCGCTAAAAGTAAAAATTTTTCTCCTGCGATATTTTTCCAAATTAAGGAAAGGGACGCAATTTCTAAGTACATCGATTCTTTATCTAACGAGACATTCGACAAAAACAATGGCAACAACTCTTCGAAAGATTTTGATAATGCAAATCTATACTACTGTCCAGAAATAGTTGCGTCCTTGAAACCTCTGTTCTGTCAATTTCCGAGTTGGATTAACGTAATGCGGTCTTTATTTAAATCACCTCACACCGCCGCAACTTCCGCGTCATCGGAAACTTACTTTCGAATCATAAAAGATAAATTGTTGGAAAATCGAACGCCGGTGCGAGCTGATAAATTTGCGGTGAAACACATAGACTCGATCAATGACGATATGATCGTGGCGCGAGCGGCTCTTGAAAAAAGGAAAATGGATCGCAAAGGTAAAATGAATGCACCGTGTTCACTTTCATCAGCCGAAAATATAATCAATATTGATGCAATTTTACCCGCGAACGAAGAACAAAATTTGTACAAACAGCGAGAAAATTGGCGGAACAAGGGTGATGATAACGATGATATGTTTTTTGATTCACACGATACTCATTGTTCAACTAATTCGATACTTGATATCCGCGATTTTCAACCAAAATTCCACTCAAGTACGAAATTGTATGAGAACATTGTTTTCGAAAAAACAACGGAGAATAGCTTCTCTATTAAGTTCTCTAATTCCGAAAGTGTAATAACGAAAAATTGCGTTGATCCCGACCCAATCATAGATCAAATCGACTGTCGAAATCGAGGAAAGTATGTTACTCCCTGCCCAGAAATTAATTTGATTCATCAAAAGCCTGAAAGAAGCTCATTCTCTCAACGCATACTGCGAAACGGATGCCACCAGAATCGAAAGCTAATAAACAAGAATTATTTCTATATTACCAATACATGCCCTTTCGATTCCGTTTTGGAAATTCTTGTCGAGGGATATCTGAGCTCCAAATCGTTTCAAATTTTCGTTGATAGCGAAGAGGAACAATCTAACTGCATATTTCGCTTGCTAAAGATGTATGTTAAAGAAGGCCCGAAAAAAAAAACATACGACGAACGGGCGTATATGTTTCATGCATTGTACTCGTCGAAAAACAATAGAATCGACTGCGAGGATAATGTATCTCGGTTATTTCAAAGATTAATGGAAAAATATACTGCGCCGATGGAGAGTAGGAAATGTCGGCGGGCAGAGTGTTCCGCAGTAAAAACGAAAAAAAAACCGATTATAGACATTAATTTAAAGCCGATCTGGGAAAGAGGTTTTCGTGTATTGCAAGAAATCGTTGAAATATCTATTCAAGAATCATCTAACTTTTATTGTAAAATTTGCCGCGAGTCCTCCGTACTAAAAATTATAGAGCTTGGTGCATACATTTGCATCGACACGGAACACGCATATGTTGATTCAATTGAAAAAACGAACATTGTTAAAGAAGGCGTATATCTACGAGATATTCCTATTAAATTAAGTCTACGGAACACTGATTTCATGTTGTCAGGTGTTATCGTGTATGAATCGGCTGCATTTTTGACGTCGTCCACTGGCCACTACATCGCCTACACTAGAATGGTTAATAATAAGTGGTACGAACTCAACGACTTGAATATTAAATCACAACTTATCACTGATAGGAAAAGACTGAAAATTGTTCTAATGCTTTACGTACTCGTCTAAAAAACGGTCCGTAATTTCGAAAAGTACGAACTATTTTGTAATCTATTACCGCAAAAAGAATGCGTGGAAAACTTTTTATCGTACTTCACTTACTTACATATCTTCTGCAATTAAACAATACAAATTAGATATAAGATTTATCTGTCTGTGACTTAGAAATACTGGTACACTTTAATAAGGTGCATAGATGCCTACAGCGTGGGGAAATTGTGATTCGAAAAAGTTCAAAATGTACAAAAGCAATATTCGCGCAAAAAAAAAGCGTAGAACTGACTTTTGATAGGACGATACTTTCGTACTCATAATACTAGTTGAAGTTGATCATATTTATAAGTTATATTATCTTGTTAAATGTGCTTCGTAAAAAGTGCTTGTTTTATTCTGATCAAAGAACAGAATATAGCAACGAAAAAAAATTAAACGTAACTTTAACACGTAAGCCAATGTATTTGTATGTTTTTTAAAAATACTTACAGTATGAGATTACAGGATGTGGAGATATATAAAACAAGTGATAACCGAATGAAGCCAAAAAAATTACGTTTCTACGAATTACCTTATAATTACCATAACCCAAATAAAGTTTTCATTTTTGCAAATATAAAGATATTAGAGCTTGTTTACCATGATCATTCAACAACTTAGATTTAAGTATTTCCTCGTGCATCAGTGAAAATTCAAATTTCTGATAACGATATTATAGAAGTCCCGACATAGTTGAAATATTGGAAAAAATTAAAGCCGATAAAAACTGAACCAAAAAAAAGTCATCGGATCTATGACTCGGATAAAAACAACACGATATTTAATCTCAGTATCATAATGACGTTTTAATAATATATCCTAGATAATTTCAAAATTCCTGTTAATAAAAATAACCTACTCATGAAAGTGAATGGTAGGAAACGTCGTTCTGTGTCAATGATTGCAAGAAATTAGAAAAAAAATATGAGCCACTCATTAATCTGTCATACGTGTTCAATCTGTTGCATACGACGCACCTGAGTTTTCACTAAAGCACACGTAAGCGATTCGAAAGTAACTGTGCGTCTTTTGAGAAAGTTTTTTGGCCATAAATGCAAATAGCGAGATCAGATTCGCATTATAGAAGGATCGAAAAAAAAACTTTTGTAAATTGATTCGTACCACTTTTCGACGTTTCATCATGGTTCTGGGGGTTTAATAATATTGATTCGATGATTCGCAAGCTGAACGAAATATTAAACATTATGTGTTTTTTTAACGTTTGAACGACTTGAATTTTATTGTATAAAGTACATGATATTTGAGTACTAGAGAACATTGAATGCTCCCGAGTATGGTTGTTCTAGCAATCGTGAAGTTTTCGTCGGATTAACACTGATTCTCGTTCAAACAACGTTGCGTTCGATTGTCTTTTACATGCTTCTTCGTTCGAATACTATTTTTACGATCTATGAAACCTGCGAGTATCGCGTTGATTCCTTCACTTCTCGTTTATGAAAACCTTACTCTTCTGAATTTTTTTCTTCAGTTCCGGAGTTGCCGCCTACAGCATCTTTTTCTCAGAAGTGTTCAGCTCACCGAGTTGAAGATTTTTCTCAATACCGTTTTCCTGCAAAAATAACTGTTTTACATTTTCAGTTTGAATGAAAGGTATTTTGTTGTTAAATGGCAGTAACTCCATAAAATTCGAACGGAATATTCTTCAACATGAAATACATCGATACAATTTTGCTAAAATTTTTCATCTTCAAGTCCTCATGCATAGGGATATATTTCGTTGTGTCGAAATTTATATGGATGAATGTTTTTTGAATTTTCAAATATATTAGGAGTTCGTCTATTTTGTATAATAACTCGTATAATGTTTGGAAAATTTCATAATCCCTATTAAATTACTTAAACGAGTATTGAACTAAATTTAAAAACTGAACGTAAAAAAATTTTAGATATTAAAAAAACTATAATTTTACATACCACAAAGACAACAGGCGTAGAGAAGTACTTAGCTTCAGTAATGTTCGATCTGAAGTAAGAGCACTCAATGATGTTCTGTTTGCCATGGAGTGCTTTGATGAGCGAGAAGCCTGAATACGCACCAGCATAGGCCATTGAAAGTGTTGCTGAGCCAGTTCCAGCCTTAGCTTTAACATCTTTGGTGCTGGCTTCTGAAATTCTCTCCGAGAGCAACTTGAGTTTGCCATCTGGAAATGACACACCAGGTTTGTGTTTAACAAATCATCGTGGGTAATGCCAGGCTTGCGTTGTACCCCGGCCGGAATGATTATGACCTGCGAAACGTCGAAGAATTATTAAAAACATATTTATTGTTATTAAAAGTACATTTTCGAGTATTTAATTGTAATACATTCCAGTATTGTGTTTTCAAATATTAATGATTTTTGACATCTTTACATGTATTTGTCATTGCAGGGTCGAGTTACCTCTAAAATATAATAAATGCAAGTAGACATTATAAATAATAACTTTACCTGAGCTCTTCAAAGAGAATCCTTCAACTGTCAGGTCAATTGTATTCCTTAATCGTTGAATGCGTTACAATGTGCGAAAAATCAGCAGCAACACCAGACAATATCGAATTGGATTGAGAACCGCTTATACCAGTGTTAGTTGTACGTTTGAACACTGGCGGCGCTACTGTCGTTTTCCCAGGACTCAAACATCGAAAATGTAATTACTATTTTTAATTAAAAAAACGTTAATAAAACGCAAGTATAAAGGTGGGGCAATGATGAACAAATTGATTGCAATTTTTTAAGCCCAGAAAAGATCCTGTTCGTACTCGGATAACTTAGAAATCGTCAAATTTAGATTTGTTACGAAATTGTTTAATAACTTTTTTTTAACAATTGCTACCGCTAGAGCAATTTCATATTCTTAATGAGCAAATTGTGAGCAATTTTTTAAGGTATCATACGTTAAGATTGCTTTTACTTCGGCGCTAACTTATCTTATCTCTGCGCTGGGCTTTCCTTCGTAATGCCGAATATTGCTGGTATTCATCGCTCAAACAATTATAAATATCGGTACAATGCTCCACTCGCAAATAATGGATTCTACGAATATAATTTTATGTTGAATGGGGGTTGTAAAGCATTCGGCGAAAGTATCGTACGTTTGCTAATGACATAGATGATGTCTCCATTTGAAAAACTCGAAATTTCTCGAAAGCTTTGTTCCACCTTTATTCCTCGAAGCTACAAATTTCTCTACCATCTTGGGTTTATTTTCGAGGAGGCTATTAATTTTTTTGCGATCGCAAATGACAAATTTGGAAGGACAAATTTTGACTGTGCTGCTTATGAAAAATTCGTTATTTCATTTTAAATTCTTTGATTCCGCGAGATATTTTTCCTGAAATGTGTAATCAATATTCTGTAACAACACATGAAAAATTACAGTGTCCACACTTTTACGGTGCTGCATGAGAAAAATTCGTCGTCACGTTTTAAATTTTATGCTGCGAAATACATTTTTTGTTAACAAGATAGTAATTTTTTTCATAAAAACCCATAATTTTTGTAAAATACATCTATAAATACTATACCACGGTAATTTTTGACAAATTTTTCTCCCCGTGTGGTTTCCTTAAAGCCAAGAGAGGAAGACGCGGGTTCGCGCCGAGAGAAGTACAAATTATTTAAAAACGAAAAAAAAAACGAAAAAGAAGAAACGAATGAAACGTTAGAGTAAAAAATGAAAGGAAAAATTATGAAGATGAATGCGAAATAATCGATCAACGGTGTGAGACGAAAAAAAAAGAAAAAATTGCGACAATGCGAAAGAGGTGTATACGTCTGATTTGATTTCCTTCGTTTTCTTATTATTACTCATAATTATATTATAGCATTGCTCGTAAAACCAATTCGGAATATCTTGAATATAAACAAAAAATAAGAATAATAATAATAATGATGCCATGAACAATGTTATCAATGAATTTGTTATTGAAAATCCGCTACTTTCAACAGAGATTATAACCGCCCTAGTTAATCCAGTGAATGAATCAAAACGTCACGTCGCTTTGATATTTACTTTGAATAATCGCAACGTCGTCGCGGGCGCTTGCATTTGAAACGGAGATCGAGGGTTGGAGCGGAGAACGAAAAAAAATGTCTGATTTCATGTTATGATAAAATCACGGGTCATTTATTTCACTTAGGATCAATCTTTTTAGTAGTCATATTTACATTCAAAAGGAAATAGTACGTATGATTTTAATAAGTATACGGATATTTCACTGTGACGTTTCGTCGATTCTTGTGCATTTCGGTCCAGGTTCTTCAGCGTTGGAGTGCGATGTTTTTATGAATGATCCCGTGTGCAGAGAATACGTTTCCGTTTTCAGACCGTGTGAACATCTCGCAAGGGGTTGACGCATTGTGGATGTGTTACGTCCCAGCTGTCACGCTCGGACGGGTCCACCCCCCCTATCTTTTTCTCTCTTTCATTCTTCTCTCGAGACACTACCAGCAGATACACGTGAATAGAGTACCTATATTTTTCTTTAACACAATTAGAAGAGAAAGTACGTAGTTTTTCATAAGGACACCGAAGGAAATACCGAAACCTTCGTCCCCTTTTTTTTCCCAGTAAACAATAAGTAAATATAGCAGCTAAGGAATTTTTCCGTAGAACTACTAAAATTCTACACGAGCAAAAAATAACTACTTTCACACTACCGAAAATCCCAAAGTCATTAAAGTTAGCATGAATTGAACAACGAATGAATCACACCATTCTTGTCATATCCTTACTACAAGTGAACGGAAAGGTAGAAGACACTACAAATCCCAGAAATTCCGTCAAATCTCCATGTAGCTAGCACGTGACAAAACAGCCAAACTTAAACTATGTAGAAAAAAAAAAGGATACACCTTTTTTTTTCGAACTCAAACAATCCGAAAACGCTTTCTCCAAAAGGACGGAAAACACAATCACCTCTACAGCAACCCCGACTCCAACCCTCAGGGCAATGCGAGGACGGACGGTTCAAAAGACCACCTCGAAAGCGCTTTCCACGAACAAGCACAATTGTTTATCACGCACTACTTTGTTACCACATCTCGACCAATCACAAAATTTACAACGAAACTTTAACGACGTCCCAACCAATCCTACAAAAACGACTATGTAAAATCAGAGCATGACTCCCACCTTTTTCCGAAAAAAGGACGTGGACAACAACGCTTAAAAAGACAACCACCCAACAGGGCGGTGTGCAGTTTCTACCATCCGCTCGACGAATGCAGTCTGTTGTCGAAATCTAAACGTTACGCAATATCTCTTCACCGAATTCGACTTTACGTCATCAGAATCTCTGTATTGCGAACGACGAATATAACAGACAAATTTATCTTAAAAGATTAATCATCTTTCTTGTACAACTGTAACGAATTAATTGTTAACTAGTGGTTAAAATAAAGTGTTAAACAAATATCTCAGACCAACAAAACGATTATTCGAAAGATCCGCCATGATCTCCAGACGACATCACCTTCTCCGAAGAGTAAAAATCCTAAATCTTCAACATTGTCAATAAACTGTAATTCGCGGGTCACGGTTTCACCAACCACAGACTCACTGGCGAGCCATCATTCGAATCGCTCGCGCCCTACATCTGGTAATCACGTGACTCGAACCAAATTCCCTTCTCGGGACGTAACAGTTTATTATAACAATAAAACTGGTGGCAGCGGAAACCAACAAATTACATCACCAATAAATTCGGTGACTGTAAAACTGACGAGAGCTTCACCTTGTTACCACTGTACAAACTGGTGGCAACGCAAAAAGGAGCGCTCAATCGTCTGAAGTTTATTATAACAATAAAACTCATGTCGCCCTGCGATAATCGTTCAACAACACTGATCGCTTAACCTCACCAACGAAGTGCAGCTCATAACCTGTACGGTCAAAACAACGCATAAATCAACACGGTCAACATCCGAAGGGTCTCAGGTAGCTCACCAACGCTCCAGCAAATAACTCATCACTTCAAAGAAGCAGCGTGAAGTAACGTACTCAACACATCAAGCAAACGTATCATCTCTACAAGATCTTCTATAAAGTAAGTCCCAAATTTTATAATGCCGGAAATCGATATGGAAACATCCGATACGGGGCAACCACAACAACAACAGCCACAACAATTCGTGCCTCAAATACCACACGCGGCACCTCCAATATACGCGCCGTATCCACCTCCTCCACCGATAGATAATAATTTATACCAATTACATAATAATTATAGAGATTTTACCAAATATATACCAGAGTTCGATGGGACACATACGTCATGCTCATTAATAACTTTTTTAAACTTTTGCGAACCCGCGAGAGAATTTATTCCCGCCGTAGGCGAAAGACCAATTGTCGCGCTTTTAAGAAGTAAATGTAAGGGCATCGCCTGCGAAATACTCGAAAGTTTATCTGTTCCCACCATTGAAGAGCTCACAAAAGCATTAAAGCGAAGATTCATAATTCGAAAATCTCTAATTCAATGGATCACTGAAATAAAAAATTTTCAACAATCAAACAAAGAGTCAGTGATAGAATTCCATAAAAGATTAATATCACACCTCTCGCAAATTAAACAAGCAGTGAATAACGCATTTTTACACAAACCAACGGGAGCTGAGGAATTCGCGACAGACTTAATCGCTGATCAATTCAGAAAAGGTCTTAAATCGTCATATCGCTCACATATTACTTTCGAACCCAAACCAAACATCGACAATACTTTGAGAGAAGCATTAGATCTCGAACAGACAATGGGCACAGACATAGAGACTGACGACACCAAAACTTGCTTACCTATTCAACCCCAAAATAAATTCAGTAACCTGTACAATCAAAAGAAAAGTTACGATCAAACAAATAAACCTTTGGAAAAATACTGTAGCCATTGCAAAAAAACCAACCATACCATTAACGAATGTTATGCTTTGGCTCGATCAAAAAAGTCAGAAGACATACAAGAAAATAACAAAAACGTCACATGCAATTATTGCATGAAAAAGGGTCACTGGGTTAAAGACTGTCGGAAAAGAGCATACAATAATGATCGGAAAGCAGTACAAAACCAAACAGGTAGTCAACCGGGAAACGAAGTGTCAACCCCTCGACAGGGCGCTGCGATGGGGCCACACTCACAAGAGCGCCAGGGCCAAATAAAAGAGAAAAGGTACCGAAAATCCTTCGAGCAGATTGTAACTTAAATATAACATCTGATAGTTACAATGACCCAACAATAATAATAAACTCGGGAAGTTTACGAAAATCTGACACATTATTTCTCGCAGACTCAGGATCTCAACTTAATTTAATTAAAATCGAAAACATCCCTGATAAAGGCTCGATCGATCAATCAATAATCTATGAATTACATGGTATCTCAGAAACAGACAAACCGAAGACATTAGGGGGAACGTATATCGAAATAAACAACAAATCAGAGTTATTTAACGTTGTCGGGAATAACTTCCCAGTAGAATTCGACGCGATACTTGGGCACGAAACCCTTGGTAATAGTAATGGTAAAATTGATTGGAAAACGAGGTACGTGCGAGTAAACGACGTAGACATTCCATTCACAAACACAGAATCTATTCTTCTGCGGGCCAGACAGAAAGCGATCATGTTTGTCCGGGTGGATAATACGTTGAAAACGGGATATGTACCGCGCTTGCCGCTGGGAAATGGTTTATTCGCGGGCGAAGCATTGGTAACAAACATCAATGGAAAAGCCTACTTATACGCTATCAACACCACAAATGAAGACGTAAAGATAACAGTCCCTGTAATTTCCTTATATCCTTTCGATATGAGTATAGACAAGGACGGTCAAACAGACAATAGTCACGCAAAAAACCAGACCTTAGAACACAAAAGCGCTACTCGGACGCGAGAGACCCGTGTTAATGAGGTAATGAATCTTTTGCGTCTTGACCATCTTAACGACGAAGAGTATAATGCGGTTTCACACCTTGTAGGAGAATACGCAGACCTCTTTCATTTGCCAGGCGAGACTCTCCGGTCAACCAATGTTTGTACGCACCGAATCCCTACTGTGGATGACCTGCCGGCCAACACCAGACAATACAGGCACCCTCCTTTTCAAAAACCGGAAATAGAAAAACAAATGAACGATTTATTATCTTTGGATATAATCGAACCATCGAACTCCCCATACAACTCACCTATTTGGATAGTTCCCAAAAAAACCGACTCTAAAGGTAATAAACGATGGAGACTTGTGATAGATTTCAGAAAATTAAATGATAGAACAATTGGAGATGCATACCCTTTGCCTTTGATAACAGATATTCTCGATCAACTTGGAGGAGCAAAGTATTTTTCTATCTTCGATTTAGCATCAGGTTTTCACCAAATTAATATGGATCCAAAAGACAAGCATAAAACAGCTTTTACGACCCCACACGGTCACTACGAGTTTAATAGAATGCCATTCGGGCTTAAAAATGCACCGGCTACTTGTCAACGCTTAATGGATCTCGTTTTAAAAGGACTACAAGGTAACGACCTTTTTGTCTACCTGGACGATATAGTCATATACGCTCGCTCAATAGAAGAACATAAAACCAAATTCAAAAAGCTTGCTGAAAGGTTACGCAAGGCAAATCTCACCTTGCAAACAGACAAATGCGAATTTTTAAGAACGGAAGTACGATATTTAGGACACTTGATATCAGCAGATGGATTAAAACCTGATCCTAAAAACATTGCAGCTGTGAAAGAGTTTAACGTTCCAAAAACTCAGAAAAACGTAAGAGAACTTTTAGGTCTCGCCGGTTACTATAGGCGTTTCATTAAAGATTTCTCAGCAATAGCCAAACCTTTGTCTGATCTCACGAGTAAAAATAATAAATTCATTTGGACTTCCGAACATCAATTAGCATTCGAAACTTTAAGAAACAAACTTTGCTCTACACCAATTTTGCAATATCCAAATTTTTCTGAACCTTTTATTGTAACAACCGATGCATCCAATTATGCGGTCGGTGCGATTCTATCACAAGGAAAAATCGGGGAAGACTCAATGATAGCAGCAGCATCGAGAGTTTTAAATAAAGCCGAAAAAAATTATTCAACGCTAGAAAAAGAAATGGTGGCAGTAATGTTCGCCTTAAAAACCTTTCGGACTTACCTTTATGGTAGGCAATTTACATTGTTGACTGACCATCGACCACTTGTCTGGGTAAACTCGATGAATGACCCGACATCTCGTGTACTGAGATGGAGAGAAAGATTAAAGGAATTCGATTTCAAAATCCAGTACAAACCAGGGAAAGTAAATACGAATGCGGACGCATTATCTCGCAATCCCGTTACTTTACCCATCAAACGCAAATGGCGAATTAACACGTCCCCTCACGGAGAACGAACACTAAATCTACAACCAGGAATAGCGAGGCTATGTTCCTCCTTCTCGGACTCAGATCGCCAAGAAAATCAAAAGAAAATTAAAATGATAGAAACAAATTCAGAAGAAAATTTCTCAAACTCCTCCGTAGAAAACGAATCTATGAATATTCCCCAAATAACTGAGCCCACTGATATGGCAATTCCTAGAGATACATACACAGGTGCGGTTATGCAAGGATCTGACAAAAAACTAAATGCAGAGAATCGGCTTGATCAACCGGTTAATCAACATGAAAACGTTAAAGAGACGAAAAGTCTCGGGGACAATCAAATTCAAAATCTCAGTCTAGACACTCGAAAATCCCCCGTTATAGTTCCTTACACAAATCAGAATCTAAATCAGGTAAAATCAGTGGAACAAAATAAACGGAAAAATCATAAGAAACGATATAAACCGTTCCGAAATCAATCGACAATTGACGCATCGTCTTCAGAAGAAGACGAAGAAAATACAATTTACATAGCTCCCAACCACGAGGCTATCAATAAAACTCCTTTATACTCGGATAGGGAGTCGGGTAACGACGAGTTACACAAAAAAATAGTGAGAGTAAATAAACCCTCCTCTAGGACCGTAAATCCACAGGTACAAGCAGAAAGCAATGGGAACAATAATCCGCGGACACCATCACCACCGGCGCACCAAGAATGTAGCGCCGTGGCTAGCACTTCCACTCCGCTTAACCCTTCAGGTAACGAAACTCTGGATAAATCTAGAGAAGACAGCTTTCACCAAAATTACGATCAGGAACTCCCAGAAAAACGATCACCAAGCACAGCCGAAATTTCCCCATTCATTGCGAAGCGAGTAAAAAGGAAATTGAACAAATCTTCCGACGCGTGCGACAGACAAAAAAATCTAACTAAAGGAGAACTTGCTCTCGAAATTATGGAGGTCTCTCAGGAGCAACGACCCCATCATAAATCAGATAGCGAAAATGAAGAATCGCTACAACAACTTAGCACACCAGGTGCAAACCTCGAAAATTCAATACAATTCAGATCCTCAGATGAAGAGACCAGAAGTCCGAACCGAACGGGCCCTACTATAATAATGACAGATGCCATAAACCCCACCATAATAAAAGAAATGGAAGGTCCGATACTTCGAAGATCCAGCAGAAACAGGAAACAGAAAAAATGTCCCTGCTGCTCGGACACAGAAAGTCATGCACACGCAGAAAAAACACAGGCTCGACCCAAAAGAACAAAAGCGAAAGGACCAAACTCCGAGATCCAGACATCCGTAAGAATAGAAAGAGTACCCCTAGGACATCGCACACCTGTTCAAAAATCAAACGAATCCTCGAATGTAAACGGGCCCGAAACTTACGAAACACGCATACACCGATAGAAGTGAACGTGAATGTCAAACACAAAACGAATACATTGATAGAACTCTCAGTTAATGATGAATCTGATTTCGAAACCATAAATGTCGTTGAAACCAGAGATAACTTGGAAATGATGAGAGATAATTACATTTGTTTCATCTCAGCTGACGGAACAGTGTCAAATGAAATCGGTAAAAGATTGATAGAACTCGGTCTATTGAAGAATTTAAATCCATACAACACTTTCGACATAGGTCAAGTATTACTATCGGAGACACCAAATAGAAAAACCTTTGCTTTGGTAGTTCAGGAAAACAACTCGTCCCCATTGATAAAAGAAAATTTCACACTAGCATTTGAAAACTTGAAAATGAAAATGGAAGAATTAAACATCAAAACGGCAGCCATATCTCGCGGACGTAGTAATTTAAATGATAACGTATGGATAAAAATAAAGAACATCATTTGAGAAACTTTCTCTCGAACCAACGTTAAAATCAAGATTTGTAAGGACGAAATCGTAATTCCCCCCGTCGAAGACAGACCCGGGATAATTCAAGAGAGTCACGAATCCCCTATTGCAGGCCATAAAGGCGTAACCAAAACATATAATAGAATCCGACAAAAATATTTCTGGGATAATATAAAAAAACAAGTAGAAGATTACGTTAGACAATGCGAAAGTTGTCAGCGATGAAAATTAGTGAGAATCAAAACAAAACAACTAATGGTGATCACCGACACTCCACTAGACGTGTTCGATAAAATATCAATGGATATAGTCGGTCCAATCTCTCCAGAATCTGAACTTGGTCATCGTTATATCCTCACAATTCAAGACAATTTATCAAAATTCTCGTTTGCAATCCCAATAGTAACCGCGAGCGCTAAAGAAATTGCCTTCGCACTAGTAACGGAATTTATATGCTTATTTGGCTGTTCAAAGGTAATTCTAACTGATCAAGGAGCAGCATTCATAGGTCGCATAATGCAACAATTAACTAAAGTATTAAAAATCAAACAAATTAAAACTACCGCATTTCTTCCTCAGTCAAATGGATCTTTAGAAAGAAGCCACCAAGTGCTAACTGATTATTTAAAACATTACCCGAACAAAAAGGATTGGCACAAATGGCTGAGACTAGCTACCTTCGCTTATAATACAAGCGTACACGAAGGAACAAAATATACACCGTACCAGGTAGTCTTAGGTAGAGAGGCTCGTTTACCCTCGCAATTCGCGTACCTCAACAAACTGCCTACTTACGACGAACATGTAAAAGATCTGGCAAAACAATTGCAAGAAACCAGAAAATTGGCACCCAACAACTTAGAACATGCAAAAATAAAATCTAAAGTTCATTACGATAAGAAGATAAACCCAGTAAAATTTCAAATCGGAGACAAAATCTATCTAATCAAGAATCAAAAGAACGGAAAGTTTGACGATAATTACAAAGGTCCATACACAGTCACGCAAACCTTTTCGGATCAAAACGACATCGAAATCGAGTTAGAAAACAAGAAACGCAAATTCATTCATTGCGACAGGGCAAAATTAGCCCATTAAAATACCCACTCCAACACAAAAACGTTCACTCACACCGATACCTTCCAGGTATATCGCGGACCGACCCAAGATGCTTCTGCCGCTCATCATGCTCACCTGCGCGTTGCAACGCATCGACGCATTAATCGGCTATGACTGCGGGGCACCATCGATGAACATCACGACTTTGTCATTGCTAGACATCAAGAAATGCGACATACCCATACAAAAACCGGAAATTACACAGTCAAAAATTCAACTTTTACAAAGGATAGAATTCTCACAGATAAGAGTTATTCAATGCAAGCTCGAAATTCATCGACAAATTAAATATTGCGGCATGCATTCACATACGTCTGAAGTAAAAGGAGGATACGCGGAATACATAAAAAAAGCTTCAGCAGAGCAATGTCGGAAAATGTACGACACTGGAACGTATCAACTATATAACACGGTTTACTCCCAGCTGGCTATCAACGAAACCAACCCCCGGACTACAATAATTGCTGGTTCTATAGACAACAATGGCAATTGTAAAGGAACTTCATTCTCTGACGACTACGGATCTTGGGAAGGAGTTATAGTAACGGGACAAATCTATTTTTGTATATCCGAGCATCATGCAACAGTACAATTAAACCACGATGAAATCATTTTACGTTCAGGTACAAGATGTAAATATAGCTCAGGAAAATGTACGGATTGGGAAGGCGGATATACGTATTGGGAACAAATCCCCCGAGACCAGTGTAAATTCGATAACTACGAAGTAATTTATGAAGGAAAAGCTGATAAAATTAAAGACACAAAAAAATCAGAGGGCGACGAAATATATTCAATGACATCAGCAGACATCACCTTCGCTCTCGCTGTCAAGGGAGAAACCAGCCTGTGCGGTTATAGACTCATAAAAACGGAACAAACTCTCCCCAAACTCTATATAGTCGACCAACAGAATGGAGACTTCTTCACGAAAAAACAATTATCAACCGTAAACATGGATACTTTCGCATATACGAACTCAAAGCTCGTATACATTGTTCGACACTTCGTGTTCGAGGAAATCAATCTCCTCGAATTTGAATTTCCCTCTCTTTTCACACTCTACCCAACCTTCACTCTCACTCATCGACTATCGATTCTCCCTATCGACCGCTCGCCACGTCGACACAACTTGTCCACCAATCACACTCTTTCTCTTCCCCCTCTCTCCGGCCTGTCACGTTCCGCTCGCCGGCTCTGGGCTTAAGAAAAAAAACTCCGTCGTAGCCTCGTGCACGTGCGTTCGTTACAGTTTCGTTTTTCCCTGTTCAATTGTTCTTTCGTTTTCGTTGAATCAAAAGTAACTCGACACTTATCAGTGAAGTGAACACTCGAGATCGTGAAAACGTGCGATATAAATAAATTTAAGACCAGACATTGCGAAATATCACTCAGCCACTCTTCTCTCCACGTGGCTCACGCCACGCGTCGATCGAGCGAGGGCTTGAGCACTCTTACACTCACGTTTTTACACTCTCATCTCTTTCAATTCACACACGACAAATTGTAAAACACATCTATTAAACTCCCACGAGATTTACGACCTCGTGGTCAATAATAAGACTAATTTTCTCTCACTCATACATCGAACACACTCTATCTCTCTTACACTCACACTCGAGATTTACGACCTCACCAATTTTCTCTGTGATCTTTTGTATTATCAGACGATAAGTGTATTTTGTACGCATTTGAAGCTATAATTATAAGTTTACTTTTACCCAGTGACTTATTTTTTTTTTGAACACCGTAAAGCCTAGCCGATCCAGACACTCCCTAATTCTTTCTTTCAACACTTCGGAAACCAAATAACTGACCTTTATAACAATGTAGTCCGACAAGAATGCGAATTGGAAAAACGAATATTACGTAACATTTTAGGATTTGCTTCCTTCACACCAGCGGAATTTGCATATCATTTCATGAGGGAACCCGGCTACATTGCACATATAGCAGGAGAGGTAATGAGAATAGCAAAATGCGTACCAGTCAGCGTAAACACACGAAAAACAGACGAATGTTACCAAGAATTGTCAATAACAAGAGGTAACGAGTCTTTGTTTATGATGCCGCGCACGCGAATCATAATTAAAACCGATCATCAAATCGAGTGCAATTCATTCCTTTCTCCAATGTACCGCATAAACAATATTTGGTACCAAGCTTTGCCGCGATTAGCGCAAGCCGCCGCACCCGAAGAAATCTCCGCTGATACGAAGACGTCCTGGAAATACGTAATGCCAGAACATCTAGCGAGCAATGGAATATATTCATCCCAGGAGCTCGAAAATTTGCGCTCAAGTATAATGTTTCCTGTGGAAAGGACAGCGGTATTAAATACCTTGGCTAGGGAGCATCGGGACAACATACAGTGAATCAGGGCATCTCAATGAACCACTGGGTCAACGAAGACATTATCCAGCAGTCTCTAGAAAAAATTTGGGGAAAAGCATACAAATTCTTTAACACCATCGGGACTTTCAGTGCTACGCTTCTCGGTATGTGGATTACCGTAAAAGCCATAAAATTCATCATAGACACGATCGCCCACGGATACGCCCTTCATTCCATTTACGGATGGAGCATTTGCCTCCTAGTCGCGATCTGGAGCTCAATAACGCACCTTCTCGTTCACCTGGGGAAAAAGCGACCGCAGCAGCGAAACAATAGCCACGACCCCGAGATTCCATTGGCCATAAACCCAACGCCTGCCCCACGAACGGAGACTATGCCCGAAGCACAGCCCGTGCTTTACCCAGCCTGTCCAAGTGCCGAAGAAACGCAGAATAAAACGACGGAATCCCAGGTATGGCATCCCGTCGCTCACCCAATCATTCAAAGACCGAAGCAGAACGTTTAAAACGACCAAACTTCTTGAACGAAGAAACGCAGAAACGAATAAAACACGAATTATAGCGAGAAGACGGCGACAACGCTTACGCCGAACCCAAATTATTACTAAATTTTAGGGAATCAAAATGAAAACCTAACACATGACGAAGTAGATTTTATCAAATTTATTCAATGCGAGGGGTGTACATTGGCGTTGAATGGTTTGTACGTATACCTATATGTATGACTATGTGTATGCCTATGTGTATATGTGTATGTATATGCGTATGTACATATACATGTATATGTTTATGTATGCGTATATGTATATCGAAGCGAGGGGAGGACGGTGCTCAATGGCCAAATCGGCGCACCAATCGCAAGAGTTGAGTGGGATCGGGGCCAGCGGCGCTGCGGTTGAGTGGCGCTCAATCGCGATCGTAGGCCGCACGAACTCCCTCAGCGGTGAACCATGCAGGATGGTCCCAGTCCTCCTCCGGGTGCGTTTGGCCCTACCGCCCCTCGAGCAGCCAGCAGATACCGTAGGCATCAAACCCGGTTGCTTGCTCGGCACATTCGATTTCCTCCCTCAACCGTTGACGCCTCATGCGTCGGTCACCCATGGCCTTGCAAAGCCGGTAATATCTCTGAAACAAAAAGAACAAAAAAAAACATTAATGAAACGGCCATTCCTGTTGAATAAACGTGTTTTCGTGACCAATTAAATTCAAGGATACTTACGTAGGCCCAAAGGTCCTCGTTCGAAGCGGGTCTCTTTCCCAGTACCATATTTTCAAGATTGCTACTGAATAAACACGTCAAGCGAAGTCTCAACAAGATCTGGTGAAAAAGCAGGAAAATCCACCGCTTAAATACTACTTACCTTGTTACCTGACATCCCCCACTACAAGCTCACGCACCATCCGAAATCGCAACCCTTTACGCGACCAGCAAAATAAAGGGAAGGGCAAAAAAGAAAGGCGAACAGAGAAAACTTTCGGAAATTCGTAGACACGAAGCAATGCCTTCTACAAATCCTCGTTCTCAGCATGACGATATGCCCTTACGAACTCGGAGCAAACTTATTTTAAAATACTTACGACAAAAATAACATTAACAAATTTATGAACATAAGTCTATGTAACCTGACCTCTTAATAGTAGTGAAAATCAATGTATTCCTAACACATATATCGTAAAAAAAATTGTCTCACTATTGTAAAGACAAACATTGTAAGCCTACTAATCTATTATACGAAAAACAATTGCCTGTAATCTATCTCATATGCGAATTTGTACACCTTAAACATACGAAATAATCATAATTATTCTAGCACCACTTACGAATATTATCACGATAAGTTTTTACTCATACGTAGATACACCTCATTCATACATCTACGAATTACAGAAAAATACAGATACCTTAGTTCACGTGCGTTTACGAAAATGTCAAGTTTTCTTTCTCAATTGAGCGGGACGCTCAATTTTAGGGAGGGGAAGTGTTACGTCCCAGCTGTCACGCTCGGACGGGTCCATCCCCCCTATCTTTTTCTCTCTTTCATTCTTCTCTCGAGACACTACCAGCAGATACACGTGAATGGAGTACCTATATTTTTCTTTAACACAATTAGAAGGGAAAGTACGTAGTTTTTCATAAGGACACCGAAGGAAATACCGAAACCTTCGTCCCCTTTTTTTCCCAGTAAACAATAAGTAAATATAGCAGCTAAGGAATTTTTCCGTAGAACTACTAAAATTCTACACGAGCAAAAAATAACTACTTTCACACTACCGACAATCCCAAAGTCGTTAAAGTTAGCATGAATTGAACAACGAATGAATCACACCATTCTTGTCATATCCTTACTACAAGTGAAAGGAAAGGTAGAAGACACTACAAATCCCAGAAATTCCGTCAAATCTCCATGTAGCTAGCACGTGACAAAACAGCCAAACTTAAACTATGTAGAAAAAAAAGGGATACACCTTTTTTTTCGAACTCAAACAATCCGAAAACGCTTTCTCCAAAAGGACGGAAAACACAATCACCTCTACAGCAACCCCGACTCCAACCCTCAGGGCAATGCGAGGACGGACGGTTCAAAAGACCACCTCGAAAGCGCTTTCCACGAACAAGCACAATTGTTTATCACGCACTACTTTGTTACCACATCTCGACCAATCACAAAATTTACAACGAAACTTTAACGACGTCCCAACCAATCCTACAAAAACGACTATGTAAAATCAGAGCATGATTCCCACCTTTTTCCGAAAAAAGGACGCGGACAACAACGCTTAAAAAGACAACCACCCAACAGGGCGGTGTGCAGTTTCTACCATCCGCTCGACGAATGCAGTCTGTTATCGAAATGTAAACGTTACGCAATATCTCTTCACCGAATTCGACTTTACGTCATCAGAATCTCTGTATTGCGAACGACGAATATAACAGACAAATTTATCTTAAAAGATTAATCATCTTTCTTGTACAACTGTAACGAATTAATTGTTAACTAGTGGTTAAAATAAAGTGTTAAACAAATATCTCAGACCAACGAAACGATTATTCGAAAGATCCGCCGTGATCTCCAGACGACATCACCTTCTCCGAAGAGTAAAAATCCTAAATCTTCAACATTGTCAATAAACTGTAATTCGCGGGTCACGGTTTCACCAGCCACAGACTCACTGGCGAGCCATCATTCGAATCGCTCGCGCCCTACATCTGGTAATCACGTGACTCGAACCAAATTCCCTTCTCGGGACGTAACAGATGTTTATGGTTTTGGATCGTATAATCGATGTAAAAAAGTTAATTGATGCACACCATTCTCCGACCCTTGAAGTGCGTTGAGATCTTCCTCCGTTGGATCGAACATGTAAATGTTCAAGGACTGCAATTGGTCGATGAACGGAGAATGATCAGCTGTCATTTTCATCAGTTTCGGGAAGAGTTTCCCAATCTGCCTTGTAAAGTTCTTTGAGATCGTAGGGAACACGTCCGACGTTCTAGAAAAAAAAAATGTCTCTATAATTATAATGAACTTTCGCCATTTTGCCCATCATCAACAAGAAAAAACTGAAGAAACATTTTCCAAAATTCAGATTCAAAATTCGTAGCGTTTAAAATAGAGAATTGTATTTTACGCCTCTTCCTCCAGATCAACTATAGTACCCCATCCCCACACAGGTGCCACCACAAATTTTCAAAGCCCGTCTAGAGACTTTTTGTCTACGACGCTGGTAACTGCGCTAGCGCGTCATTTCATTCTTCATTTTTGTGCGGGTGAAACCACACGTGTTTTTTTTCTTCTTCTTAAATAAAAGTTTGCAAATAATCGTAGAAATATGAATAGAAAACATGGAAGGAGCAGATCTACGGACAGCGAAGAAACAGACAAGGAGAATTGTCTCGATAAGTGAATCAAGAGACTAGAAGAACTACTTCTCCGGAAAGGAAAGAAAAAAGAACGAAAAAGGAGACGCAGTATGTCGCCGTTACTCTGACCAAAAGATCGTCTCCATGACAACGGCCATTCGTATAGGCTGTAACTTATACGGAGGAGTTTTTACTCGTGCCAAAAACATTGCCCGATTGCTTTGACAAGGCTCCAACCTATTGGTCACATGAAATGTGTAATGGGCAGGGTTTTGAAAATCCACGTGTTAATGGGCTGTAACCAATAACACACGTAGATGTATGACTCCGCCTGCTGTTCTATCGGACTAGGAAGATAATAACAACAATGTCGGTTATTATTTTTTGTCTATCAGGACAACGACACGGCACGAGATATTCTCGAGACCTCTCTGACTCTCTTTATAACGATGAGGAACGTCAGGGTCAAACGTCGAGGCAGTCCTCCAACAACGATGTGCCTGGTGGAGAGGAAGCCCCTGACCATAATCAACAGTCAAATACTGCCGACAATACTCAGGCAGATCAGAGTACAGCGCATGTGCCTGAACTTCAAACGGAAGCACGTACGCAGGTTGCAGAGAACAGGGGCCAAAATGATCGGTCCGTCCCTCCTCAGGTCCCTTTAACTCAAATAGATTCGGAGGACGTTGTTCTAGACCCAAAGATAATACAGGTTATGGGAATTTGATTTCTAGAGGATCGATGTTTGGCTACCGCCATCGCAAAAGATTTGGGAATTCGCTGGGAAGAAATTTTGAAGAGGGCTCTGATCAAGAAATACCCACTGCCCAAGAGCCAACGCTGGGCGGGAAAAGACAACAGAATGCGAGAACTCAGTTTGTATCAACCAATTGACGAGGCAACCCGAGGTGCGAGAACAACGGGAAAACCCATCAGAGATACGACAATCATCGTCAGAAACGATACTAGGGTCTGTAAGTATGATTGCTGGCAGACTCCGCCCTTTCGTTTTAAAATGGAAAGAGATCACATCCGATCGATATATCTTGTCGTGGATACAAGGATATAAAATACCATTCGAGTCTTCTCCAACCCAAGTTAATCCACCGATCGAGCATGCACTGAGTTTAAAGGAACATGTGGAAATTTCAAAGCTAATTTCGAAACTTTTAAGTAAGAGGGCTATAAAACCATGCGATGATAGTATGGCCCAATTTATATCGCGCATTTTTTTGGTTCCGAAATCAGATGGCTCCAGTCACTTTATTCTCAATCTCAAAGGGTTGAACGAGTTCGTGCGTACCTTTCATTTTAAGCTCGAGGACCGCAAGGCTGTTGTAAATATGATGAGTGAAGGGTGCTTTATGGCAACAATAGATCTAAAGTACGTTTCCAAAGGACCTTTGGAAAACATGACGTTGATTTGTTTGCCACTCGTGTAAATACCGAATGCGAGAAGTATATTTCGTGGCTTCGAGACCCAAATAGCATGGCGGTTGATGCCTTTACGATGCCTTGAAGAAGTTGCCATTTTTACGCTTTTGTACCTTTCGTGGTCATTTTACGAGTATTAAGAAAAATAAGGGATGAAGTATCGCGCGGAATTCTCGTAGTTCCCGGTTGGTCTGCGCAACCGTGGTACCCACTATTCCGCTCTCTCCTTGTTGCAGAGCCGATACATTTCAAACCTCACATACATATGTTGTCTTCTTCGAATAGAGAACTACATCCTCTATGGAGAAAGACTACCCTGATTGTCGGACTCTTATCAGGAGATCTTTCGAGATAAAAGGCACCTCAGAAGAATCAATGGAAATAATGCTTCCCTCCCTTCGAAAATCGTCACTCAAGCAGAACAACAGTGCATTAAAGAAATGGTGGGAATTCTGTATCAAAAAAGATGATAGTCCTTTCCAAACGTCTATTGAAAATTAATAATGCTACTTACTAAAGACAATGGAGCTTCACGAGGGTCTCTAAACTGCTTACGATCGGCGATAGCCTTAATCATGGGCCCTGAAATAGGCCAGGACTATAGAATAAGGCGTTTATTTAAAGGTGTATCTGAGCTACGTCCATCGAAACCAAAATATGAGCAGACATGGGACCCGAAGATCGTCTTGAATTACATAAGTACCCCCAGTTCAAACGACGATATGTTTCTCAAAATGATTTCCTTAAAACTGGTCACTCTATTCTCGTTAATAACTGGATATCGAATGCAAACATTTTCTCTAATAAAAATTCAAAATATCGAAAGACACAGGACTTTTATACAGATAAAGATCCCAGATAAGATCAAGACCTCTGCACCCAACAGAAGACAACCTCTGCTAGTTTTGCCTTATTATGATAAGGACAAATCAATTTGTGCCGCGGCTACATTGGAGTCATATTTGTGGAAAACCAAGGATCTTCGAGAGTCAACAGAGTCACTATTTATTGCCTTCAAGAACCCTTATAAAGCAGTTTCATGTCAGACCTTATGTCGATGAACGAAGAGTATGCTGTCAAAAAGCGGTTTGGACACCCAGATCTTTTCAGCACATAGTACTCGACATGCGTCGACGTCAACTGCGACGATCAAGGATGTCAATAGAGAGAGTATAAGAGCGACGGCAGGTTGGACAAGCAGCTTCAAAACCTTTGCTCGATTTTATAATTTATCTATTACGAGTGATAAGGAGGCATTTGGCCAAGCAATATTACAGTAAAAACACATATCTTGATATCTAATTTTGTTCAGTGCAAAAAAAAAACATGAATAGACATGTTGCCGTAAACAACTTTGAACATCTACAGTTGATCTTGAGGTAGAGGCGCAAAATACCATTGAATGATAAAACAAACTTACTTAACCCTTTCAGCCCTGACTTTTTTTGAGTAAAGCAATTTTCGTCACATTTTGTATTGAGGAGTTTTTTGGGTCGCTGATTACGAATCCGATGTCAGATTTTCAATATTCAAAATGGCGGATCCAATATGGCGGACGCCTTATTCAAAACTTGATTCGATTGGCCTGAAATTTGGTACTCGGGAATTTTTTGGGACGCAGATTATGAATCCGGTGTCAGATTTTCAAAATTCAAAATGGCGGATCCAATTTAGCGGACGACTTATTTAAAAATTGATTCAATTAGCCTGAAATTTGATACTCGCTGGTTTTTGGGGTCGCAGATTACGAATTCAATGTCAGATTTTCAAAATTCAAAATGGCGGATCTAATAGGGCAAGCGATTTATTCAAAAATTCGTTCATTTGGCCTGAAACTTGTTACCCGAAGATTTTCGGGGCCGCTGATTACAAATACGATGTTGGTTTTTAGAAATTAAAAACGACAGATCCAACATGGTGGACAAAAATTAAATAAGTTCACACTTGCGCTCTAGAAAATGACCACTTAAACTTTTACGGGGTCACTGTTCACCAATCTGGTGTTAACTTTTCGAAATACAAAATGGCTTATTCAGGATAGTGGAAAGTTAATTATCTGTACCTTTTTTTTGTTAAGCATTTGTATTATTTTGATAATTAATAATAGCGGGAGTCATTCACTCTCTAGTCTGATATTGAAAAAAAAAACGAAAAAAAACAAAAAAATGGGATCAGTGTTCTGTAACCTCCCCGTGGTTGATCCTGGTAACTACGGATTTGTAGGCAAATTACAGGCAAAGCTGATATGAGATTTGTAATCATCAATAAAGAAAACCCTAGAGTGATCATTTTATTAGCATAGATTGATTTTTTTTTCTTTTTTTGTTTGCTATCTTAGATCCACTATTTTGCATTTTTAAAAACTAACATCAAATTCGTAATCTGCGACCTTCAAAACCCCTAAAAAAACATATTCAGGCCAATTGAATCAATTTAAAAAAAAGTCGGCCGCCATATTGGAACTGCCATTCTGAATTTTGAAAATCTGATATCGGATTCGTAATCTGCGACCTAAAAAACTCCCGACTACCAAATTTCAGACCAATTGGATCAAGTTGTGAATAAGTCGTCCGCCATATTGGATCCGCCATTTTGAGTTTTGAAAATCTGACATGGAATTCGTAATCAGCGACTTCAAAAACCCCTGAGTAGTCATTTTTATGAGCCTAGCTCCACGTAATTCGACAATACGCAATTTTGTTCAAATTCTTACCAAAAACGTTCATTTGATTATATTGTTATAACTATGAAATTGTTATTAACTTTCGGCACTATAAATTTTTGTTACAAAGCAGAATAAATTTGTGGGCCGTTGGCATTGGGAAATCGAAAAAATATTGATTTTTGACAAAGTTATGAACGTTTGAACGCAAAAGTGGTTTCGATCCAAACCACCAGGGCTGAAAGGGTTAAATAAACTCAAAGAAATAAGAAAATATTAAAGTAATAGAAAAATTGAAATTAATAGAGAAAATATTCAAAGTTTAAAGTTGAAATTGAAAAGTATTAAGTCAAAGAAGAATTAAGAGTTATTGAAACTATTTCGAGGAACTGCGAGGTCAACGAAGATTTACACCTTTTCGACTGACCGATTTCGTTCTGCCGTCTTCATCGTTATCAACCTGTAAGTCCATTATTTGTTTTATTTGTATATCTTTAATTTGTTTTCTAAAATACAGACTCTTTGAGTCAGATAAAATCCAACACGACGTTTCCACATTTATTTGCACTCCTCAATTAAAGACTCCCATCCAGTCTATTGGCCGAGAGGCTAGGGCAAAAAGGGAACGACCATTTTTTCAAGGTTTCTTAACCTTGAGTGCGTCTTGACGTCACATTTCATTGTGAACTCGTCAGACCGACGTCACACTGTAAATAAAAGTATTGAATGTACGTATAGAATTTTTCTATACATGTTTTGTTCGAATCATTATATACTCAACTTTCATATCTGTTCGTTGAATGTCGCTCAAGCTATCGTATTATATCGCAAAAAGATATTTTCTGAAACACAAAAAATGATTAATTTTTTAATTGCGGGACCCACCACCACCCCGCTTAGTCTGTGATGAAGCGGCCCTCTTTTAGTGTTTTCGAAAATGCTTTGCGCGATAATTCAACGCGTATGTTCGTAATACGAGATCGATCAAGTCCCTAACTACACAAATTAGAGACTTGCTCAAGACCCCTATTATCTTTCATTGCACATATGTTTCGCGCGATAATTCAACGCGTATGTGCGTAATACAAGATCGATCAAGTCCCTAACTACACGAATTAGAGACTTGCTCAAGACCCCTATTATCTTTCATTGCACATATGTTTCGCTCGATAATTCAACGCGTATGTGCGTAACACAAGATCGATCAAATCCCTAACTACACGAATTAGAGACTTGCTCAAGACCCCGATTATCTTTTATTGCACATATGTTTCGCGCGATAATTCAACGTGTATGTACTTGACACTTCCATAAGTCATGCCAGGACATCGTCGAAGCCCTGCTCCATATACTGTTATTAGTGTACAGATTTCCGTTCTGTGCAAATTGACGTGTATTTTTGTAACTATACATCGAGCAAGCCTATCATCCATACTAATGGATGAAGGCCTTGCTCATGACCTCTTGTCCAGTTTGCTCAACTGCTGAATATTTTCATGACCCGAGTAATTTTATTCCTTTATGCTATTGGGCGATCTTGAATGCTTATAGCGTCATGCCCATTCTTTTTCTTGCCTATCGCCATGTCTCCTTGCCGTATGGCCCGTAGGATGTAAGGAGGATCCCTTATTGGCATTGATCTTACATGCCTCGGGTCGACAATTTCAGGAATTAGACAGTTTTCATAAAACATTATCAATGCTCTTTCCATCTTGTTTTTCCAGAAAACGTCATCTCTCTCAACCTGAATGACGAGAAAATCTTTCGACGTCCACAGCATGAATAAACAGTATTGTCTTTGAGTCACGTGGAGTTGACCTTGTACTTGATGATAGTATTCGTGTTCGGGATTCATCCGTGTCAGATCATTTTTGGCGAATACTCTTTGTATGTTTCCTTTCTTTTGCGCAACTGCTTTCGCAATTGTACAGTTTCCAGCTGTATAAGGACATTTGATTTCAACGATATAATTATCACCAATAAGACTATCGGGTGTGGCACCCAAACCAAGAATGTTGGGATCTACAAATAAACCACATGGCTCGATCTTACTACCGATCATGCCCTCCAAAGTTTTTCGAGCGTGATCTTCATAGTGGTTGCCATATCGAACGGATGGGATATGGCCCAAGTCTTTCGGATAAACTATTTTCTTGACGATCTCGGCGCAAGACGTGGAATCCTTCAAATGACACACTGCCCCGAAATTAGATGCAGTAAGTAATTTTCGACGGACAGATTGCCAAAGTGAGCTTTCACCTTGTGACAATGTGTCTCGTTCCAGTTCTTCACGTGTCGTTTGGAATTCTTTTAACTTATTGATGAGTCTTTCGTATTCCGCTGCATACGTTTCTTCATCTAAGTCCGGTTTTTGAGCTTGAGGACCGTAGTCCTTATCAGGACAAGTAACTTTATAACTTACGTTGGTAAGCGGTTCCTTTCTTTCAGCCAATCTTATTTGTCTCAAGCTGTTTAGATTATCCCTACGTTTTTCTAAAGCGAGAACAACATCGTTCGGTTTTAGGCCGGTAACTTCCGAAAAAGCGCTCATTACACCTTTCGAATTGAATTGAGCGACCGCACCTGAAACCCTAGCATTATAAGAGGCTCGTTTCCCCCAGTGTATTCGTTGACCACCGATGAACTTGGCAATTATATTATGAAAACTTTCCACAATATTGTTGTTGACACTGTATAATAAGCTCTCAGCGTTGTTCGCCAATCGACGCATACAATCATCGATATCGTCGAATTTGCCTATTCTTTTCAATGCAACAACATAGTTGCACCCGGCATTGGGGATATTTTCCGGATCGCAATATGATGTACAGGCGCATTCCTTATGATCACCAAATACATGTTTTGGTACGTTCAAGATGTCTTCTCTGAGTTGATGTTTTTTCTCAGCCCAAGAAGTTTCTTCGTTCAACCTGTGTTCAATAGATGCACATGTATGTCGGATAATATTTTCAACATTACCCTTAACCACTCGTTTCAACGAACCGAGGTTTCCAGAATTCACAATCTTCATAAGATTTCTTCTGGTAGATCGAAACATGTGGTTGCGACATTCGATTTTTTTACGTGCACATTGTACTATCTGTACGGATTTAATTCATTAATTCTGTTGTAAACACTACTGTCGCCATCAGCAATCAACACTGAGTATATGAGCCCATGTTGGTCAATACTCGTGTTGAAGCCTTCTGCGATAGCATGTGCCTCCATACTAGAGGAACTCTGATTACTACCCCAATTTTTGTAACATATATGGTTTCGTGGTTCTTTTTCTTCTTTCGAGGCTATGTGGCATATACAACAAAACTTATTCCGTATGCCAATGAATAGAACCTTTCCCGTTTGCTCGCCAATTATTGCGCCGGTACCGGAAGGTGAATCGAATTTTCCTGTTTGATACGACCTCTTCATCCAATTGGCATCTGCAACTACACGGATATGAGGCACGCCATTGATAATATCGCCCCGTGCGATTGCGGAATTACGTTCCTCGTCTCCTGCCTTTTTCATTTCAATGAGCTGTTTTCGATAAGCCTGCTAATATTGAATCATGGTATCGTCCGTATGTCGATCCAGCCATGCAGCGGATATTCATTGCCGCAAGAAAACTCTCTGCTTGGAAGAATCCTATACCGTTAACAACAGATCCAAGAACCATTCCACTGTTAACATCCAACTGACTATCATCGGAAGGCTCACTCGATATACTTTCCTCAAAATTGCACATTGAACATTTGAATCTTAATATCGATTTGATTCCGATCTGTTGAGTGCTTAATAAAACCATGTTATCAAAAGCACATCGGCATGCTGGGGAATGATTATCGAAAGCTTCGTGCAGTTGCTTCCACACATACTCGAAGTCGACTATTGCTCTTCCCGTAGAGTCTCCGCTACTAATTTCTTCCAATGGTGAATTACTGTTCAATGAACGGTGTTCCTCAATCGATCGCTCCTCTTTACAGATACGTTCGACTTCTTCGGCAGCTGAGTCGTCTCCGTCCATACTCATGCGGTCAAGGCACGGTCCCTCCGCCATGGAAAGTACTGGAACGTGACTCATTCGTGTGGGAGATACATCGTTTGTTTGAATGATGCATGTACTTTGTTTGCTTTCAATTTCGCGACATACATGCACAGAAATTTCGGCGTGTACATTTGCATCTGCGCTTTTTAATCCCGTTTCATCCACAGACAAAGACTTATCAACGTCCACTGGCGTAATCATGTACTGATTTCCATACGGATCAGTTTCTGAACATTTCGGTAAGTTTCCAACAAGTGTCTGGAAGAGAGGTTCAAAATGCAGAAAGCCGACTAAACAAGCTTTACCTCCATGACATGATTGCTCGATTTCGTCCCTTGAATGTGAATCAAACATCCATACAAGTCCATCGAGCTTAAAGAGAGCGACAGACATTCCATTACACGTCAATATCATGGCAGGGAAGGTTGATTCGTTATCTTTCGATTCGTTGCTGAATAACGATCTTATCGCGTTATTTAAATTCGGTAAACCTTCGTCGCTCATATCCAACCAAAGATGACCGAATACCTGCTGCCTCAGCGAAATTTTGCATTTTGTGGATAGTACGTTCACCACTTTTGGAAGTTCTTGTGGTGTTAAATATTGAGCCTCCCTTTCAGCGATATTGACAGTGTTACGTCCCGAGAAAGGGATCGAGAACGAGTTTTGTGACCACCGGATTTGGAGCGCGAAGATTTGAATATCTTTCGCCGGAGAGTCTGTTGGTTGGTCCGCAACTCGCGAAATACAAATTTATTATCAATGTGGGTTTTTATACCCGATACTCTTCGGAGATGTTTTGGAGGTTTTTAGATCGGAGAAATCTTTGAGTAATTTCCCGAATAAATTATTAGCCGATTTAACAAATTAACAGAGTTTTATTTAATATTTCAATCACTATTGTTTTACAAGTTCGGTACAATGTATTGTTTGTCAATAATAGTTCGGATTATCGCGGATTCAGAGATCTCAGTCTCGTCAATCTAGTTTTAATAATTCGGTCGAAGTCCGGATAATTTCAAAGTAAATTTGGTCTGGATTTTAACGGACGTTACGACGACGTGAACAGAGTAAACTTTAATCGAAGTGAAGCGCTTGTTGTAACTTATACGGAGTTTATATAGTAAGTTTTGATCTAGGTAGTGGGAGATGATTCGCGTCTCCCACGGATTAAGAAAAAAGGGCATTCACCCGTTACACGGTGAGAGGAAACAGCCCTCTCTATTTTGAATGTTACAAAGTTGTTGAGCTGCATTTGGATATTTCATTGCAGCGTATAGAGATTTCGTTTTACGAGTTTTTATCGTGGCGACGCATAGACGCACGCGTTGCGTCTAGGAGTCGTTGACCCTTTTCGAGGGGGCTTCCTGACTTTTGTTTTTGGGGCTCGAGCATTTTATGACTTTGGATAGGAGTTGTCGCAGTTCCAAAATAAAAGGCGGTATATTATAGAGTTTATGTTGTACCCTATGCGTGTTTCGAAAGATAATTAGAAAAGGAGGAAAAGATGCTGCTTGTGGGAAAACACTTGAAGAGTTTTTCCCGTGCCCTGTTTTAACTTCTACGACTTTTCGAGGAAATGTCCACTGTCAATCTCAGAGGAGGCTTGTTACTAAATTTGTAAAAGAATTTGTATGCAGTGGTTTTTTTATATTGAGAAGAGTCTAACAGTAAAAAGTAGAACGCTGCACGTGCTTCGAGTTTTTGAAAGAGGGGTATCTTACGGTTGTCGTAAATTTGGGTGCACTTAGTGACTACATATGCTTCGCCGAAAGAAGATACCAATAGATGCGTGCCCTGCAAGTACCTACTGTGGGTATTGCGTGTTTTTTTTTTGGGGGGCTAAAAAAAGAGTTCGAGCGTGAGAGCTGGGACGTAACACTTCCTATCCCCGAGATTGAGCGTCTCGCTCAATTAAAAATTGGCGAAATGTTTGTAAGTGACACTTTAATATTGTTTGTATCTTCGTTCGTCGATTACAAAAGATTTACAAGAACAAATTGTAATTTTAAGAGTAAGTATAATATGCATGTATTTTCTTTTGAAATGCATTAATTGCTTCTGTAAGATATAGTGTTTACGTAATAGCATTGAATTTTGTATTTTCGTTACATATAGATAAAAAAAATTAGAGATGAATGATTATGTGATTGATTATAATTATGATAATTCAATCGAATTGATTTCGCGCTTATTATTTTATCGCATACGTAATATTATACGTTGGTCGTAATTTATAATACGCAATTGTTTGTTACAGATATTCGAGTACATATGATATTTGTTGTATTAAGAATAGTTTTTCTTAACAGGATATTATGTTCCTATATAGTTTATACATAGAAGAAATGATAACATACAGTGTTTCTTAAATTTATTTATTACATCCCTGAGTTTGATGGAAGTGTTTGAGAACGTTTGAGCGGTTTTCCTTTTTATATATGTATATATGTATATATGTATATATGTATATATGTATTGAAACGTCAAACGTCTCAGGTACTCTCATATCTCCCCCCCCCCAACCCCATTTCGTCCAACCGCCGCTCGCGGTTCGGCGCTCGCCGAGAAGGCTCACGTGAAAAACAAAAAAAAATTAGAAATTATTATGTATAGCACACGCACGGATGATCTCGGGTCAACGACCGAGACATAAACAAAACACACACACATACACCAACGCCATCGACGACAGCTGACAGCAAACACGAAACCGAAAACACCAAAAAACTCAACATTTATAAACATTAATACTCAACAATCACGAACACAACACAGAGACATAAAAGTCAACAAAAACAAGCACCGAAGCACACAGAAACGACAATTTGGGGGAAATTTGAGGGAAGGGCAAAAATTAACAATATTAATTTCAACAAAGGATACGAAGGGAAGGGATAGTTAAACAATAAAATATGGGTATAAATAAAGGAGCTGGGAAGGAAAATTTAGACTTGGTCTCCAGACTTGAACAGGGCATTACATGCTAAATACTCTTGGAAATCGAAGTCCAGTGCACAATTGTGTCACAAGCTCGAATTACGGCATCACCTACGTGGAAGTAGTGTACCGACGAGGACGATCTGGCCCTGGCAGTAAGACGGTCTCCCGGTACGCGAACGAACAGAAAGTGATTCGTATCAGAGTTAGAGGGAGTTACTCAGGGAGTTACTCAGGGAGTACGAAGGCGAAAGCCTGAGGAAATCGAGGACTCGCACAGTCTTGAACAACTCGCGACACAAAAGCACCGTGTACGAAAGTGTTACACGCTCGATTTACGGCATCACCTACGTGGAAGTAGTGTACCGACGAGGACGATCTGGCCCTGGCAGTAAGACGGTCTCCCGGTACGCGAACGAACGGACAGTGATACGTATTCGAGTCAGAGTACAGGAAAAACTGTACGATACTCAGGGAGTACGAAGGCGAAAGCCTGAGGAAATCGAGTACTCGTATCGTTTTGAACGACTCGAAGACACGTATGCACACCGTGTATTAACTCCTCGTGAGTCAATATCTGTGGGGATTGTCATTCCAAGCGTTCCCGGCGTACTGTGACCACGACGAGTACTGAAGGCTCTAGGGAGTACTTACCTGAGAAGGAAGGAAAACAGAGGAATCAGGATAACGTGCGAACGGCTACGAGAATCACGCGAGGGATTGACGAAAACCACGTTGTTTGACGGCTGTCAAAATCAGCTGTGCGGGAGAAAAATAGGTGCCGAGGCGTAAGAGAGAAGGAGCGGCAGCGAGAGACCGGAGAAACAAGGAGGACGTACGAATTCACATCACAGTACACGAAACGGACGTGACAACACACGCATCATACAACACAGGACAGCACTACACTACACCACACACAAAAAGAAAGACACCGTGAGTTTTACACAAAATTCATAAACGTAAACGCGCGATAAAGTTAAAATTATATAGAGCCACGAAATACTATATACAAACATTGTTAGTATTTTAAGTATACGAATAAGATTAGTACGTAAGCAGCGCGATTACAAAGAGGAAACGAGACGAATCCTCGCCGTGATACCCAGACGCGACAAGAACATTGTACACACACATTATTTATTGAAGAATATATCTTGTTTTATCAGATTTACCTGACGTTAAATTAATCTACTCCCTGATCGAGTCCGAACATATAAATTTAAGTGTAACCGAAAACAGCATACGTTACAGTATATATGTATATATGTATATATCTTTTGAGGGTCAACTAAAGTTCCGTATACGCAGGGTTGGTGCAGGCCCGATGTTTTATCTAGTCCCTACTCTGCTGGTTTATGCGTCGAGATTTGGTATATAAGCCCGTTGCATCGTGATGATGAACCATACCCGAAAAATACTCCGAGACGTGACGTCGACTTGAGAAATTGAGAAAAAAGATTTAAAGAGGAGAAAAAAAAGGATGGATCGTTACGCTATTCTCGGCAAACGAGTTTACGAGCTTTGCTCAATGTTTACCAGCGTAAGTATTTGCAAGAAGAAATATTCAATACGGGAATTCGAAACACGGTCTAATTATTTATCTATGTCTTTTTTCTGTTCAGGCTTACCGATTGGACCCTAAAGTAATGGGGCATCGGCGAATGGCACGCCGGCGGCTGAGGTCGACTGCTGATCAGTTCGACGTAGCTTACCCGGAGTTTGACGTCTGTTGTTTACGGTGGCTTTTGGAAGGGCGATGGGGGCAAACTCATCCGGAAGATGATTGGGACCATCCCGCCTGGTTCACCCCGGAGGGTATTTTCTCCGCTTACGACCCCAATTATTAAATAAGAAAAGGTCGTCCCCCGCTGTGATTGATTTTGTACGAGAGCAGGCGGAGACATAATAAAAAAATATATATATATAAAAAAAAAGGAATCTAGCACGTGTTTGTGTTTTATTGATGTTACGAGTGGTTTTCTTCTGTCCATGTTCTTTGGTTGGGACAACATTTATTTGTTTCTTCGCGTCATCAATGGTATCGTTGGATTCTGATTTCAACGTTTATTTGGTTTTGGTCTGCGTTGGTTGAGTTATCGGTTCTGATCCGATACTTTTCTTGATCGTGATGTTGTAATCATCGATGGAATCATTAGTTTTATTTAATGTCTCGATTGGTGCGTTGGTCGATGGAATCGTTGGCTTCAGGTCCAACGTTTCCTTGTGCATTTTTATTCAAACTCAGGATCGGTTGACGTAACTTATTTGACGTTGTCGGTTCGATTTTCGTGCCGTTAATAGGCATCGTTTGTCCGTTATCATTAACTATATATATTTGATAAACTTGAAAATAAAAGAAATTGCCAAGTCGCATTTCATTAAATATATGTATGTTTATTTATTAATCAGCTCATTGGCTTTTATAATGTTGATTATGGCGTTTTCGTTTCTGCCCTGATATGTTTGAAAAATAAATGGTATAAGAAAATTTAATTGCAGATATGTGTTTTTCCTTTGCAATCACACCCAAAAAAATTGAATCCTTACATTCATAAAAAAAAATAGAAGATAATTCGAATACGGAACGTTATGCTGAAAATTCTCTTATACATTCGAATTGCGGTTGTTTTTCGAGATTATCGGATGCGACCTCGGGTGCCACAATTGTGTTTCGGAAGTCGTTGGTTCGTCGTTTTGCTTACTTGACGTCGCTGGACAAGTTGGGTAAATCTTATTTTCGTTCGCCGTTGTGTCTCCCTCTTTGTCGGTTTCGATGACCTGAAGGGGGACGTAGTTTTCGCTATCGGCATTGTGAGTGGGTTTCCTTTTACCGATGTGAAGTAATAAGTTCGTAATAGAATCCCAGACAGCCCCTATCAACCAAACGCTCCATCCATATATCGAGTGTAACGCATAACCATGTACTAACGTATCGATGACAAATTTAACTACTCTGGCAGTGACCCATACTCCCAGGAACGTCGCGCTAAAAGTACCGACTGTGTGGAAAAAGTTATACACCTTTCCCCAAACCTTTTCTATTTTTTCCTGAATTATGTCATCACTAATCCAGTGATTAATGGACACACCCTGGTCGATCGTTTTTTGGCGTGACGCTCCTCTAGCGAGTGTGTTTAAAACTGCGGTTCTCTCTACAGGGAACATCATACTTGATCGTAAATTCTCGAGGTCTTTAGTTGAATAAATGCCACTGTCTGCTAGATGTTCCGGGACAACAAATTCCCATGTTTTCTTTGTGTCTGCAGACAACGATTGTGGTGCTGCTGCTTGTGCCAGTTGAGGCAATGATTGGTACCAAATATTATTGATTCGGTACATTGGCGATAGGAAGGAATTACATTCAATTTCGTGTCCCGTTTTAGTAAGTATACGTGTACGCGGTATCATGAACATTGACTCATTACCCCTTGTTACGGGTAATTCTTGATAGCATTCGTCTGTTTTTCGTGTCGCTACATTGACCGGGATACATTTGGCAATTCTTAATACTTCTCCCGCTATATGCGAGATGTAGCCTGGTTCTTTCATAAAATAATACGCGAATTCGGCGGGAGCCAGGGCTGCAAACCCCAGAGTGTTGCGCAAGACTTTCTTTTCGAGTTCGCATTCTTGTTTGACAACGTTATTATAGAGATCTGTTATTTGGTTACCGAAATGTCTGACTATATATACTAATTTTGAATTTACATATGCAAACGTGTCCATGTTTATAGTTGATATATGTTTTTTTGCGAAAAAGTCGCCATTTTGTTTGTCAACAATGAATAGTTTAGGATGTTCTGTTTTCAATAATTTGTAACCGCACAAAACAGTATGACCCTTATCTGTTAATGCGAAAGTAATGTCGGACGTGGTGATCGAATAAATTTTGTTTTCGGATTTGATTGTATCTTGGATTCTTTCTGCCAATCCTTCATAAATTATTTCGTAATTATTGAATTTACACTGATCGGATTCAAGAGGGTCCCAAAAGCTAAATCCTCCCTGGAAGTCGACACATCTCCCTTTGTCATAGCTACATCTTACTCCCGATTGTAGAATGATTTCGTTTTGGTTTAAGTTAACTGCAGCATATTGTTCTAAGAGCGTAAACTTAAACATTCCAATGACAATGACGTTATCCCAGGATCCGTAGCTGTCTGAAAATGAGGTCCCGTGACAGTTTCCATTATTGTCGATTGATCCGGCTAACATTACGTTTCTCGTGTTCGTTGCATTAACATTGAAATCGGTAAACAAGGTGCTATAAAGGTTATACGATTTAGTGAGGTGCGTTGATTTGCATACATTCGCGGATAATTCTTGTAAGTATTCTGAACGACCGTTTTTGACTTCGGAAGTATGAGAATGCATACCACAGTATTTAACTATTCTGTAAATTTCTAACTTGCATTGTATGACTTTAATGTGTGAAAATTCTACTCTTCGGAGTAGTTGTATTTTGGTTTCCTTAACCTCTGGCTTGGGTATAGGGATTTCGCACTCTTGTATGTCCAATAATGACATTGTCGTGATGTTCATTGATGGAGCGCCGCAATCGTACGCGATCAGCGCGCTGCCATGCTGGAGCAGGTAGATGAGAACTACCGCGAAGGTGGTCATCCCGATTTCTCCCGGCATACCTGAAAGGTACCGGTAAGTATGAGTTTTGTTTTAATGCGCTATTTTCGCCCTATCGCAATGAATGATTTTACGCTTTCCTCTTTCCATTTCTATTTCGATATCGTTATGGTCTGAGAGTACTTGTGTTACTAAGTATGGACCTTTATAATTGTCATCGAATTTTCCGATTTTTTTATTCTTTACTAAATAAATTTTGTCTCCGGTTTGGAATTTAATTGGATTTATTTTTTTCCAAATTTTTCCGAGCTAATTTTCTCGTTTCTTGCAAATGAGCCGCTAAATTTTTAACGTGATCGTCGTATGTTAATAAACCGTCGAGATAATTGAATTGAGAGGGTAGTCGAGCTTCTCTACCTAGTACTATCTGATATGGTGTGAATTTCGTGCCTTCATGTACGCTAGTATTATATGCAAATGTTGCTAGTCGTAGCCACTTATGCCAATCCTTTTTGTTGGTGTAATGTTTGAGATAGTCTGTTAGAACTTGATGACTTCTTTCGAGTGAGCCGTTAGATTGTGGATGAAACGCAGTCGTTTTAATTTGCTTGATTTTCAATACTTTTGTTAATTGTTTCATGATTCTACCAATGAAAGCCGCACCTTGGTCGGTTAAAATAACTTTTGGACAACCGAAAAGGCATATGAATTCTGTTACAAGGGCATAAGCTATTTCGTTGGCAGTTGCTGTTACTAATGGAATTGCGAATGAAAATTTGGATAAATTGTCTTGTATCGTCAGAATGAATCGATGACCGAGGTCAGATTTTGGATTTATTGGTCCGACAATATCCATTGAAATTTTATCGAATACATTTAATGGAGTATCCGTAATAACCATTGGTTGTTTGGTTTTGACTCTTACTAATTTCCTTCTTTGACAACTTTCGCATTTTCTCACATAATCCTCTACCTGTTTCTTCAAATTATCCCGAAAGTATTTTTGTCGAATTCTATTATATGTTTTCGTGACGCCTTTATGACCTGCTATTGGTGATTCATGGCATTCTCTGATTATGTCGTTTCTATCTTCCACAGGGGGTATTGTGATTTCGTCTTTGCATATTTTGATTCGTATGTTTGTTTGGTCGAAGACCGATCTGATGATATTTTTTATTTTGTTCCAAATTGTATCATCTAGGTTGCTACGTTTACGAGAGATCGAAGCTGATTTAATGTTTAATTTTTTCATTTCGATTTTTAGATTTTTAAATGCTTTGATGACGTTATCTTGAATTAAGGGTGCTGTGCTGTTATCTTGGATTACTAAAGCGAAAACTTTCTTTTTTGGTGTGCCTGATAAAAGGACTTGACCGACTTCAAATGTATTTTGAGGAGTTAAATTTTTTAATAATCCTAATTCGATCAGTCTTTTGCCGATTTCGCTGGAAACTGTTCCATCTGCAGATACAAAGCAAATATAATGATCTTTACTCATTTCTAAATTGTCTCTGGATTCTATAACGTTAATTGTATCTGAATCTGAATTGCTATCGCTATTTGACGATCTTTGTGATGCAATTTCTATTGGAGGTGGAATTATATTTGCGTTTTTGCCGTTACTTGATTTCTGACTATCTTCTGAATCATTTTCTACCTGAAAAGTCTGTGATCCTGATACATGAGCTGGAATGTTTTTGGTCATTGACGCATACATTTTTGAAATATCGTCACATAATATCGATAAACTAGCTTCTTCAGTGTTGGATGAATTTTTCCCTTTATCGTTATTTTCGTTAATTGTTGATGCAATATTTTGAGGAGACATTTCAACAATAGTTTCTGGAATTTGAATTTGTTTTTTGTTTTTCGTTGCTTTTCCTTGAATACGAGGTTTCTTGACCTGTATGTGGTGTTCACCGTCGGTACAACAGGGACATCTCTTTGGTTTTCTCTCTCTTGTGGATCTACGAAGCGGTTGTGCCTCCAAATTTTGAATAGGGGCACGAGGAATTATTATTTTCGGCTTTGTTATGGCCGGTGCACTTTCTATGATTGTTTTCATATCCTCATCCGAAGATACTCTATCGACTGACTTTTCCAAAAGTGACATTTGCATAGGAGTTATGTTCATGTTATCTTCATGCATAGTTATATTTTGAATGCTTTGTTGCATGATCGCTTCTTCTGTGAGAGACATATTTTCTGGGGAGAGTCTATCTGTTGCCGAATCTAATTCTATTCTTTTATCATTAATAGATTCATTAAATTTTTTCCTAACTCGTCTTGCGGGGGAAGGAGTATAATCCGTTGATTTATGTAAGCGTTTTTCTAAGAGTTCCCTAGCAAGATTTCGTTGGAAATTATTTTGCTTTTGAATTCCTTTATTTTTAGCGATTTTCGAGTCGTAAGGAGTTGAAGTATGTGAGAGATCGCTGAAGATTTTCTTAACTTTAGGCATAATAGTTTTATGTTGTGGAGATTCTTGATTTTCTTTTGAGTTAAGTGTAGTTAGATTGTTCGAAGCGAGTTTTTCTCCTATTATAACTACACTTTCTTGTGCGTCATCGTTTACTGATTCTGCATCTGAGGATATAGGAGTTTTATTGATATATTCTACGTCCACAGGTATTGCGATTGTGTTATCTTCGTCTTCATCAGACGATGATGATTTATCGTGAATCGATAGATTTTTGAATGAAAGATGTCGACTAGCGCGACTCTTTTGTCTGATACCCGATTTCGGTTTGTTTGATCGATAGATCGAACTTTCTTTAAGATTTTCTGTATTGCTTTGAGAATTTCTGGTCTCGATGCTCTGGTTAAGATTTTGATTTTCATTTATGGAATCATTAATCCCGATGCTCTGATTAAAATCGTTAATTTTAAGATTTTGATTTAAGTTTTGAGATGCGCTTGTCTCGATGCTCTGATTTTTATATTTCTCGCGAGGATTTGAATTGTCAATACTGAGGTTCTGAATTTCGTTCGCGAGATTTTGTCTTTCTTTATTATTGAGGTTCTGAAATGACGGATGATCAGGCCGTTCATTATGATTTCGGATTTCGGAACTTCCGTCAATTACCGTCTCCGTGTGTGTTTCTCTCGGAATTGCCACATCTGCGGGTTCAGGTATATGAGGAATTTTGTTAGACTGATTTTCCACGGAAGTTTCCGGAGTTTCCTCCTCGGAATCAGATTTTTCGATTTTCTGAAGTTTACTTTTACCCTGGGAATGAGAGTCTGACGAGGATGTATATGTTCTCGCGATTCCCGGATTAAGATTTAGTATTCGTTCTCCGTGTGGAGACACGTTAATTCGCCATTTGCATTTGATAGGCAAAATAATCGGATTACGGGAGAGTGCGTCTGCGTTTGTATTTACTCTCCCTGGTTTGTATTGGATTTTGAAATCAAATTCCTTTAATCTTTCTCTCCATCTCAGTACACGAGACGTCGGGTCATTCATTGAGTTTACCCAAACGAGTGGTCGATGGTCGGTCAGTAGTGTAAATTGCCGGCCATAAAGATACGGTCTAAAGGTTTTTAAAGCGAAAACGACCGCGACCATTTCTTTTTCTAGAGTAGAATAATTCTTTTCTGCTTTATTTAAGACTCTAGATGCTGCTGCTACCATAGGATCTTCTCCGACTTTGCCTTGTGATAGAACCGCGCCGACTGCAGTATTCGATGCATCGGTTGTAACGATAAACGATTTTGAAAAATCTGGATATTGCAGGATCGGAGTGGTGCATAATTTTTCTCTTAAATTCTCGAAAGTTAGCTGGTGTTCGGATGTCCAATGAAATTTAACATTCTTGCTCGTCAGGTCTGATAACGGTTTTGCAATGCCCGAAAAGTTTTTAATAAAACGTCTATAATAACCAGCGAGACCTAAAAATTCTCTAACATTTTTTGGAGTTTTAGGTATATTGAATTTTTTTACAGCCTCTATATTTTTAGGATCAGGTTTAACTCCATCTGCAGAAATTAAATGTCCTAAATATCGCACTTCTGTTCGTAAAAATTCACATTTATCAGTTTGTAAAGTGAGGTTTGCATTACGTAATCTTTCAGCAAGTTTTCGGAATTTATTTTTATGTTCGTCTATAGAACGTGCGTATATAACGATGTCATCCAGGTAAACGAAAAGGTCGTTCCCCTGTAGACCCTCTAAAACGAGGTCCATGAGTCTCTGAAATGTAGCTGGTGCGTTTTTCAAACCAAAAGGCATTCGATTAAATTCATAATGACCATGAGGAGTTGTAAAAGCTGTTTTATGTTTATCTTTTATATCCATTTCAATTTGGTGGAATCCAGAAGCTAGATCGAAAATAGAAAAATATTTTGCTCCTCCCAATTGATCTAATATATCGGTTATTAAGGGGAGTGGATATGCATCACCGATTGTTTTATCGTTTAATTTTCGGAAATCTATCACAAGTCTCCATCGTTTATTTCCCTGTGAGTCAGCTTTCTTTGGAACAATCCACAGCGGTGAATTGTGCGGAGATTCGGATGGTTCGATAATGTTTAATTCTAACAAGTTATTAATTTGTTTTTCAATTTCTGGTTTCTGAAAAGGTGGGTGTCTGTATTGTCTCGTGTTAATTGGAATATCGTCTATAGTGGGAATTTTGTGTGTGCAAACATTGGTTGATTTAAGAAATTCTCCCGGCAAATGAAAAAGGTCTGCGTATTCCTCTACGAGAGTGGAAACTGCATTACGCTCTTCGTCATTAAGATGATCAAGATTCAAAAGCTTCATTACCTCACTAGCACGGTTTCCTCGCGTCCGAGTACTATCATTGTGTACGAAGGTCTGGTCTTTTGCGGAATTATCGTCCGTCTGATCGTTCTCGTCTATGCTCATATCGAATGGATATAGTGAAATTACGGGAACATTTATCTTAACGTCTTTGTCGGAGGTGTTGATGGCATATAAGTAGGCTTTGCCGTTAGTATTAGTAACCAAAGCTTCACCTGCGAAGATGTCATCACCTAAGGGTATGCGCGGTACGTAACCCGTCTTTAACGCGTTGTTTACCCGAACAAACATGATCGTCTTCTGTCTGGCCCTCAGAAGAAGTGATTCTGTGTTTGTAAATGGATAATCTGTATCGTTCAGCCGTACGTACTTTGCTAACCAATCGATTCTACCCTTGTTTTTTCCTAATAATTCATTACCAAGTATTGCGTCAAATTCTATTGGAAAATTGTCTGAAACTACGTGGAATATTTCTGACTTGTTATTTATTTCGATTGTTATTTCTCCAAGAGTTATTGGTTTATCATGATTTGAAATTCCTTGTAATTCGTAAATTACTGAATTATTAATGTCATCGGGAAATTTTAAATGATTTAGTTTTATTAGATTTAATTGAGATCCCGAATCTGCCAAAAATAAAATTTCTGATTTTATGAAATCTTTCGAGCACAGCAATATTGTAGGAGAATTGTTATTAATGGATGTGAAATTGAGATTGCATTCTGCTCGAAGGATTTTTTGTGGAACGATTTTATCTATTCCTGGCGCTCTTGCGAGTGTTGCCCCGTCGCAGCGCCCTGTCGAGGGGTCGATTTCTCGTTTCCCTGGGCTGTACCTGCCTTTATTTGCTCAGTTTTCTTGTTGTTATTGAACATTCTTTTTCGGCAATCTTTAATTACATGACCTTTCTTTTTACAATAATTGCAAATTTGATCATTTTGACTTTCATTTGATTTCTTTTCGTTATTCAATTTCATGAGTGCGAAGCATTCATTTATTGTATGATTGGTTTTACGACAATGATTGCAAAATTTCTTGAGATTTAGATTACTTTTAAATTTGTTTTGTTGTATTATCGGTAAGCAAATTTTTGAATTGTCATTTTCTGTGTCGGTGTGACCCAGAAAACGTTCGATTTCTCGAGCTTGTGTAAGTATCTTTTTCATATCAGGTTCGCCATCGAATGAAATATGCGCTTGATAAATAGGTTTAATACCTTTCCGAAATTGATCTGCTGCTAATTCTTGTGCGAGCTCTATTGCTCCGGCTTGGGTTTTAAGAGATGAACTGTCGATTGCTTGCTTGAATTCGTCTAAATATTGAGTAATTCTCTTATGGAATTCTTTGACTGATTCTTTGTGTTTTTGTTGAAATTTCGATATTTCTGAAAACCACGTTGCAATAGGCTTTTTAATACTGAATCTCTCTTTTAAATCTTCTATTAATTCATCTATCGTTGTGATTGATGAATCATCTAACGTGTCAAAAGCTGCTCCTTTGCATTTGCTAATTAAATACGTTACGATATCTGATTCTGTTGCAACAGCAATGTATTGTTTAGCTCTTTCGCAGTATTTTAAGTAAGCTGATAAGGAAATCGTTCTGCTTGATCCATCAAACTCTGGTATAATTTTTGAAAAATCTCTATATCTATTGTATAATTGTGACGTATCATTATTTATTTGTGAAGTTGATGGAACTTGAAATGAAGATGCGAACGTATTCGATTGCTGTCCTTGTTGCTGTTGAGGCCGTGACGGGTTGTATGCCGTCGATGTTTCCATTGGGATTTCGGTGTCGTTAGGCATTGTAAATGTTTTGACTTACTCGTTGAAGATCTTGTAGATGTCGAGAAGAAGAAAGGTTCTTGGAGATGTAGTAGACGACAATTTATGATGTTTGTGCAGGCGGTCGAAAAAGGTGTCGAGTAGCTACTGGAAGTTGACCTGGCCCTTGAAGACTCGGTGATGGTTGTACGCGTGCCGACTGGTCACACTTGCTGCCGTTTTCACGATATCGAAGGATGACTTCGGTTTCGAGTGTTCAATGATTTATGGCGCGAACAAAGATTGTCTTTTTTTTCCCTTTTTTCACGATTTATTTGAAAAGTTCACGTTTGTGTACCGGTTTACTTGTTAGTGATACTCTGTCAAGAATTATAACACGAAATTCGTTAATTTTGTGTAATTTTCATTGATTTTCGCTGTTATCAAATTTATTGATGGTGCGATTAAAATTGTATTCGGCTGTCACCAGTTTTATTGGTGATATGGTTTATTTGTTGTTTTCTGTCGCCACCAGTTTTATTGCTGGTGCGGATTTGAGTTGTTTCTGCTGCTTTCCGCTGCCACCAGTTTTATTGATATATAATTTGTTACGTCCCGAGAGAGGGATCGAGAACGAGTTTTGTGACCACCGGATTTGGAGCGCGAAGATTTGACTATCTTTCGCCGGAGAGTCTGTTGGTTGGTCCGCAACTCGCGAAATACAAATTTATTATCAATGTGGGTTTTTATACCCGATACTCTTCGGAGATGTTTTGGAGGTTTTTAGATCGGAGAAATCTTTGAGTAATTTCCCGAATAAAATATTAGCCGATTTAACAAATTAACAGAGTTTTATTTAATATTTCAATCACTATTGTTTTACAAGTTCGGTACAATGTATTGTTTGTCGATAATAGTTCGGATTATCGCGGATTGAGAGATCTCAGTCTCGTCAATCTAGTTTTAATAATTCGGTCGAAGTCCGGATAATTTCAAAGTAAATTTGGTCTGGATTTTAACGGACGTTACGACGACGTGAACAGAGTAAACTTTAATCGAAGTGAAGCGCTTGTTGTAACTTATACGGAGTTTATATAGTAAGTTTTGATCTAGGTAGTGGGAGATGATTCGCGTCTCCCACGGATTAACAAAAAAGGGCATTCACCCGTTACACGGTGGGAGGAAACAGCCCTCTCTATTTTGAATGTTACAAAGTTGTTGAGCTGCATTTGGATATTTCATTGCAGCGTATAGAGATTTCGTTTTACGAGTTTTTATCGTGGCGACGCATAGACGCACGCGTTGCGTCTAGGAGTCGTTGACCCTTTTCGAGGGGGCTTCCTGACTTTTGTTTTTGGGGCTCGAGCGTTTTATGACTTTGGATAGGAGTTGTCGCAGTTCGAAAATAAAAGGCGGTATATTATAGAGTTTATGTTGTACCCTATGCGTGTTTCGAAAGATAATTAGAAAAGGAGGAAAAGATTCTGCTTGTGGGAAAACACTTGAAGAGTTTTTCCCGTGCCCTGTTTTAACTTCTACGACTTTTCGAGGAAATGTCCACTGTCAATCTCAGAGGAGGCTTGTTACTAAATTTGTAAAAGAATTTGTATGCAGTGGTTTTTTTATATTGAGAAGAGTCTAACAGTAAAAAGTAGAACGCTGCACGTGCTTCGAGTTTTTGAAAGAGGGGTATTTTACGGTTGTCGTAAATTTGGGTGCACTTAGTGACTACATATGCTTCGCCGAAAGAAAATACCAATAGATGCGTGCCCTGCAAGTACCTACTGTGGGTATTGCGTGTTTTTTTTTTGGGGGGCTAAAAAAAGAGTTCGAGCGTGAGAGCTGGGACGTAACAAGAGGACGACGCGCTCCTATACTCACGTTGAACATTTCATCACCAGTCAGCAAAACGCGGTCAATAGTGTGCGTCGTCCACTTACAAGGTTGCAATACATGTGCAGCCGCAATAGCCGCTGCTGCCATTGCTGTACATTGTCTCCCTCGCGATGTATGTACAAAAACATCATCACCTTGATGGTAAGAACCTCGAACGATAAACTTACCCCCACTCAGATGAACAACTTGGGTTATTGTAATGCGAGGCCTTATCGTGTAATCAGCTACTTCTTCATTTTCGGCAATTTCCGGTATTATTAGATCACTTTCCACAGTCATCGAATCACGAAGCAGCTTCTCTGATGCGAAATCATCACTCTCTTTCTTACCAGGTTAAGGCGACGTCTGTATCAATTAAACATCGACAAATGTTTATAACAAATACGTTCACCTTTCTTGAACGACATTTACGCGCCTTTAAGCCTCGCTTTGAAAGACCTAATTGTGCCTTTAAAAATCCCCGTACAACACTTTCCATGAGCATTGGACATCTAAAAAAACATCCGATGCCTGCATATTATTATAACAACATGCCTGTATATTATTATAATTTCTCGTACGTAATGGGTTCATAACCATTATTAATAATGATTAATAAATTATGTCCTCCTTTTTTCAAAAATAACATTAAGAATCACGGAAAATCAATACCCTGAAAACAACACAAAAATAGTTTATAGAAAATCGATGGAGGTTTGAAAAATCCTCTTTTCGATATCATAAGGTCGCGAAATATCAGTAAATCAAGACACGAATCGTCATGCAGAGTTCGACAAAAGATCAAACTGACGGCGGTTTCGTTTGAAAAAGTTTTCCTAAGCCCATGGACATCTTTGAAATGAAGAAAACATTCGAAAAGTGTTTTTCTCGCGATTCTTGCTTTAATTTGCAATGCAAGGTGCACAAAAAAATCAAATCAAAGAATCTCAAAACTGGAAACGTAGAGCGTCGAAATGTTTTATTTTCATCGTTCTTATTTTCATTCGTGGGATCATTTTTCAGGTAAGTACGGGCTTCTAAAAAATATACAAAAAAATTAAATTTTTGTACTTTTATAATTGTTTGGGTGAGTGTACAAACCATGTTCAAAATTTCAACCAAATACAAGGTACTTTTGTATCGATGCCTATTCAAAATTATCATCAAAAATTGAGATAAATAATTAGTCCTAGCACTAAATGCTATTCATTTACATCTCAAACCATACTTTCAAAACGAATGTTATTCTTTGTTTCCGATTTCACTTTATAATTTTGTAGCACTTATTTTCTGTCATAACATTTATTAATAAATATTATTGAATATTATCTTTCTTTTGTCGATATTACTTGATATTGTCTTATCTCGAAAAGAATGCATGTTATTAGATAAAATGGGATACAAGTATTGTGACATAACGAAAAAATTACTACGATGTCATTCGCTGCATGCAGCGACGCTGTTGGTCTTTTTGTTTCATGGAAACCCACGTGCTCGGCGTATGTCTATGTGCTATTATTTTCCAGCTTTTATGTCATACGCTTTTCATATTCGAAATATATATTATCTAATAATAACGGGGTTATTGCGAATTAAGAATAGTAGAACTTACTTTTCACGAGATTTTTTCGACATGCTCAATCGCTTTGTTGACAGGCGGAATTGCGATGAACCGTTCTTGTTATACCGATGAACCATTTTTCAATCGCTCTATCTTTACGTGTATATTTACGGTGGATGCACAATTATTAATGTATATATTGAAAATTTTACGAAATATTCGTGTAGGTGTAAATGTATGTTGTGACCCGGAATTTCCCTATTTCACAACATCGGTCAGCGACCGAACTGCGGTCAATCACCGACCGAATAAAAGAGCATTCAACTGCTTATCGCAGCAGAATTAGGCAATTTAGAGCAAATAATTGCCACAATGCTTCGTCAGATTATTGCAAAAGATCGATAGCCGTCACCTTTCGAGCGACGACGTATCGATCCCGAAAGTCAGTCTTGATCAGGGCAGCGACGGGTTTGGTTCGAAGGCAAAACCATCAACTTGTACTTCTTGTTAAACCTATTCAAACCAACCTAGTCAATAAACTTTACAAGTATTTTGTAGCTGCTTGAGTTGGAGTTTAACTCGTTTGGCGTAGATCCCAAAACCTTCATCCCTATTTTCACGATAGTCTCTATCTTGAAATATCGGGACACAACATTGGTGGCAGCGGTGGGATCGCCACAACTCAATTATTGCTTTAAATCACAAAATACTATTGCACACTTGTGTATCGCGAACGGAGTGACCGAGTCACCTCGCGTGTGAAAGTGCCTGCATCGACCGAGTCGAAAAAACCACCCACGGAACGTGCTGCGACCGAGTCGAGCCACGTACGAGAAATCCCGGATCCCGAGGATCACCGGAAGGCCCAGCTGCATCAAGGACTCAACAAGGACAGCCGCGTCAAGCAAAGGAACGCGAAGAGGACGAAGATCCTGTACGAGAAACGTCACGAGAATCGCCATGCAACTTGCGATCATCTACCTGTAAGTGACGGAACATTTTATTTTTCTGAGATCCTCCAAAGCCAGAGAAATTAGTTAACTCGTATGTCGGACGACGAACAGTATAACCGCTTATGTTTGCGAGGTAACCGTCATTTATCGCGGTCCCTAGATTCATTTTTCGAGTCACGGGTAGTATATGAGCTCTCAGACGACGAAGAGCAGTCTAAAAAACGCAGACGCGAAACTAGCAGCGCAGAAAGTTTGTATCTGTCACCGGAAACTTTAGCGAAACTTAAATTTCCGAAACGCGTACGTTTTTCCAACCCGGACGAATCTACGACCGACGGGGACGAGTCTTTTAGCCCCGTAGATACAGAGCGCGCGCGTGAAATAAATCTCAACGATTTTTCATTGCTAAATCCGCATACAGCAAACATGCCAAATACAGTAGAGTACATGACAATAAAGGATGCGAGAAACAGTCTCCCTGTGTTCGACGCCTCCAAACCGGAGCTCGTCACAGACTTTATTAGAGCGGCAAAATACGCTGCAGATTCGGTGGATCCCGCGAACAGTTCAAACCTCCTCACAGCCATATTAAGTTTAAAAATACAGGGCCGAGCGGCCGCAGACTTGCGCTTTCGCGATCTCCAAACCGTAGAGGAGCTAATAGAAGAGCTACGTACGTTATACGAAAAACAACGTACGGTTCCCGCGCTACAGGTCGAGTTTAATACATGTCGACAACAGCCCGAGGAATCAGTGCAAGCATACGCACATCGTGTAGAAACTATAACTATGGAGTTAATTGCCGGCTGTACGGCAGAAATCACCCACGAAATTGGGAAAAAGGCCGTTGAACAGTTACTCCGTCAGTTCGCCCTTAACAACTTCGAGCGAGGGTTACGCAGGGACCTTCAGCTCCTAGTAAGGTCTCGAGGCTACACGAATCTCCGAGAAGCAATTAGAGGGGCGACAGAGGAGGAAAAAGGCATCGAAGGGACGCGAATAATCGCGAAGAGGTTCTCCCATGGAGGGGAGCGAACCCAACAAAAATATCAAGGGCCACCATACACCTCGTTCAGCGACAAACGGAAGTCCTGGGGAGGTACACAGGTAGCACAGGCCACTCAGGGCCAGTCGTCAGGGCAAGGGCGGCAGAGCCTGCCTGCGCAGACGAAAACAATCCAACAGTTGGACATTATGTGCCATTATTGTAAAAAGAAAGGCCACAAAATCAGAGACTGCCGAAAAAGGATCAAGGATCAAGGAGGATCGGGTCAACCAACGGCACCGGGACAAAATGGAAGGTTCCCGTACAAAGGGACACCGGAGAAAAATTCAAGCTCCGAAAATCAAAGGACGATAAGCTCTCTCGCGGTGGGAACGCTAACCGCAACAAAAGTCGTAACGCGACAGAAAGTCAAAAAGGAAAAACAGGGACCCCGGCAATGTAAAACAATCGGGGATCTACAGCACGGCAAAGCCGAGGCACAGTGCGTCAACGCCCCGGCAAGAATTTGCCAAGTCAGCGCTTCAGGCCCGAGCATCCACCCTAGTGACCTGCATTTTCGCTCGTCGCAAGCGCGTGAGGGACTTCTCACGTTACGCTGCGATACAGGTGCACAATGCTGCATAGTACGGGTCAACGAATTGCGCGACGATACTCCTATCGTCGATGAGGTAATTGAACTCCACGGTCTCGGAGGAACAGCCTTCCGCTCACTATGCAAAGCGGAACTAGAGATAAAGACCCCTGCATCCGTCATCAAACACGATTTCCACGTAGTCAGCAAGGACGTACCTCTGGAGGTCGACGGGCTGCTGGGAATGGACCTTATCGTAAAACACAAAGCGAATATATTGGGCGGCAGAATATTCCAAATTTTTAGGGAAAAGTTACGCTTCGTACGCGGATCGAAGCAAATAAAAATACCTGCCCGGTCAGAATACATATTATGGGCCAGGACGCCAGGGGAAGGCGCTGGTTATGTGAAAAAACAGGAAATCCGCCCGGGAATAACACTTGGCGAAGGGATAACGAGGTCAGAGACGCACTCTTGTCCTGTATTAATTATGAACGCTCTAGAAGAGGCGCAAATAATAAAACGACCGACCGTCGAAATCAAGGAACTCGACTGGATCGGAGAGGAGCCCGCAGAAAAATGCGAGCGAACGGAAATTCGCGAGATACCGCACAAGCAAGGGAAATATAGCAAGGAGCGATCGGAAAAAATCTGACTAGAGGTCAGCGGGGACTCGCATTTAAACTCGGAAGAAGAAAAGAAACTCCGAGAAATTTGCGAGGAATTCTCCGACGTATTTCACCTAGAAGGAGAAAAACTAGGCTACACCGATGCCGTCGAGCATCAAATATCCGTGAAACCTGGAACAACACCGATCAAAGTACGTCCGTACCGATTGCCAGAGGAGCACCGGAAGGAAGTGCAGAAACAGGCACAACAAATGCTAGAGGAGGGAGTGATCCGGCCCAGTACGAGCCAATGGAATGCTCCGTTGCTCGTCGTGCCCAAAAAGGCAGACACCGATGGCACAGTTCGGAAAAGAGTCGTCGTCGACTTTCGCAAACTAAATCTCGCGACAGAAGGCGACTCTTATCCACTGCCCAATATCAACGAGATATTGGATCAGTTGGGAAAGGCAAAATACTTCACGACCTTGGATCTCGCCTCAGGATTTCACCAGATCCCGATGGCTGAGAAGGATAAAGCAAAAACCGCTTTTTCCACACCTCTGGGTCACTACGAGTACAACCGTATGCCATTCGGATTAAAAAATGCACCACCGACTTTTCAGCGACTGATGGACACGGTATTAACCGGTTTACAGGGTATAAAATGCTACGTTTACCTCGACGACATCGTGATATACGGAACCTCACTCGCCGAGCACAATAATCGCTTGAGAGAAGTGTTAGCGAGGCTGAGGACAGCGAATTTACGCATACAACCGAGAAAATGCAAATTTATGCGTAAGGAAACGCAATATCTCGGTCACATAATAACCGAGGTCGGAGTAAAGCCCGATGAAAGCAAAATCGAGGCAGTAAAAAATTTCCCAACACCAAAAAATATGAAAGACGTACAATCGTTCCTGGGACTGGCGGGATATTATCGCCGATTCATCAAAAACTTCTCCAGTATTGCGAAGCCTTTGACCGATTTAACAAAAAAGGAGGTTAAATTCGCGTGGATGGAACAATGTGAGGCTGCGTTCGAACGCCTGAAAGAGGCTTTAACCACCGCCCCGATATTACAATATCCCGATTTCTCGAAGCGTTTCGTTATTACGACAGACGCATCGGATAAAGCGATCGGAGCGATATTGTCTCAAGGGAAGATCGGTGAAGATTTGCCAATTTGTTACGCTAGTAGAACGTTAAACAAGGCCGAAACAAATTACTCCACTACCGAAAAAGAGCTACTTGCAATTGTGTGGGCCGTTAATCAATTTCGACCGTATATTTACGGAACGAAATTTACAATCGTAACAGACCACAAGCCATTAACATGGTTATTCGGGGTAAAAGATCCTGGATCAAGGTTAATGAGATGGAGAATTAAATTAGAAGAATACGACTACGAAATACAGCATAAAGCTGGAAAAATAAATACAAACGCTGACGCGTTAAGTCGCATCTACGCGCTCACTCGAGCGCAAGCGAAAGAAAGAGAGGAAAAGAAGAACAGGCCCGAGCCACAAGAGGAAGAAGGACGGAGAGAGCGCTCTCGCACGGCTAGCGAGGCCCCTCGTGCTGGCGAGGCGGCCCGGGGAAGCGCGGTGCCGGGGGAAACTCCGCGTGCATCGCGCGGGCCGAGCGACGGCACCGACAGCGAGAGCGAGGAGGATGGCTGCAGCATAGGCGTACCATGCCCCGACGAGCATGAGCGCCTCGAAATTATGAGGGAATACCACGATGCCCCTCTAGGTGGGCACCAGGGCATCAAGCGAACACTGCAGAGGATACGAGATAAGCATAATTGGCCTGGAATGAAAAAGGACGTCGCTACCTATATACAACGGTGCGACAAATGCCAGAGGAACAAGGTAGGAAAAAAGGCAAAGGCCCCGATGGTCACCACAGACACACCGACGCGTGCTTTTGAAAAATGTGCCGTCGATATAGTAGGACCCCTACCGATCACGGGAAAAGGGAATAGGTATATACTTACCTTCCAGGATTTACTTACAAAGTACAGTCTAGCGTTGCCTTTGGAAAATCAAGAGGCGAACACAGTCGCAAAAGCCATGACCACCGAAATTATTTGCAAATTCGGCGCTCCGGCAATAATTCTGTCAGACCAAGGGACAAATTTTCTGAGCACGACTTTCAAAGAGATATGCGAATTACTCGGAATAGCGAAAATCCAAACAACCGCATATCATCCGCAATCAAACGGAGCCCTGGAAAGATCCCACAGGACCCTCGCAGAATACCTGAAAAATTTCATCGGAGAGGACCAAAAGGATTGGGACGAATGGTTGCCGTACGCTATGTTTACGTACAACACCACACCTCATTCGGTGACAAAGCTCACACCACACGAATTGGTTTTCGGAGAGAGAGCAGAGTTACCGACGGCTTTACAGCAGGCCCCGCGAATGACCTACTCGTATGAGGATTATGCCGCGGAATTACGGGAACGCCTGCGGGCAGCATGGCAGCAGGCACGGGAGAACGTAAAGGAAGCCAAGGAAAAGGCGAAACAACACTACGATAGACATGCATCAGTAGTAAAGTACCGCCCAGGCGACACCGTCCTCCTCCTCGATGAGACGGTCAGACGAGGACGCTCGGCCAAGCTCACACCCAAGTGGGTGGGACCTTATACGGTCAAAAGTGAGGAGTCGAGCGAAACCTACATTATCGGCCGCGGGCGGAAAACGATGCGCGTACACGCGAACCGCATCAAGGCATACGTTACCCACTAGCGAGGGCAACGTACGCACCACACACACACATACACCGTCGCGGGAGCCATCGCGCCGCGAAGAGGCCCGCATGGCTCAGCAAAAAAAAAAAGAGAGAGAGAGAGAGAAAGAAACATATAAAAATAAAATAACGCGCAATATTATAAGGGGAGAGCCCACGGAGGCTCCCCAACGCACGCGCCCTGAAATAAGGAAGGAAAGGAGGAAAAATGATAAAATAAATAAACAAATGATTACGCTTAGCACATATATTGTTACATTTTTAAAACACGCATTTAAAACAACCACGGGGCCGACTGCGGGGCCCCCGGGAAAAGGGCCGCCAGCCACCACATTTGTGGCCGGCTGAGCCACCAGCCCTCCTCCGGGGGGAGGTCGGGGTAGAATAAGCGACACAACCCCAGGATATCCCCGGGGTCGTGCCCCCACTCGGCCTCCTCCCGGGCTGCCGAGGTGTCTCTCCACAGCTCGTCTACCGCGGCCCTGAGCCGCTCCCGGCGGCGGCGGACCGACACGGCGTGAGTTATGAACCCACGCCGCCACCACTGGGGCCACGAAACACGCGACAGCCGCCTTTTGCGTAGACGAGGAGTCTGAAACAGAAAAGAAAAAGAAAACAATGAATTACTATATAACACATATATTACAAAAATATAAATTAAAATGAACAAGTAAAAGCAACACTTACGAGGACAAATTCCATCGGCGAATCATCACCCCCGAAGACCACCGCGCCACCCTCAAAGTGCCAGTCATCCATCTGAAACAAAAAAAAAAAAAAAGGGGGCACAAGAAAATTGTTAATATTAAATAAAATAAAAAACAAATACACATTTTACAGAATTATTAATACTTACGTTATTACTTCGTTGAAGTCTCGCTGCTAAATGAAGCGACGCCTCGACGATCAAATCCGTCGAGGCAAGAATCACACCGAGTGTCGCACCCCGGTGGGGTAAAAACGCGTAATCAACAAAATTCGCGAAAAAATATAAATTCCAACGACTATTAAGCGAGTTAGAAAATGAAAAGTTTCTCGAAACGAGTGGAACAAAGACAGAAAAATAACCGAGCGATATTCTCCGCAGGTTAGTACCCCTCGTCGCTATCGCCGCCGAGAGGGACGAGAAAACATACCGGGTGGACAAATTTTCAACCAACCCAGGGATTTATTATGAGGAAATAGGAACTTTATCCGTAACCAGCGACACATGGAAATTAATCATAAAAATGGACCTCGGATCGTTAGAAAAACAAGAAAGGGAAATAAAAAATACATTTACAAATTTAACAGGGCTGTGTACTTGGGCAGCTACGAAAGACGTGCTGTGCAATACGATTGCCGACACAGCAGCAAAAATGCTACAGAGGACCGAGCAAGAGCTTCGAGCGATCCACGATATAACGGGTGGCAAATTAACACGCCGACGTAGAGGCATTATTAACGGCCTTGGCTCGATTATCAAGGCAGTCACGGGAAATATGGACGCACAGGATGCTGCGGAAATCAACGAACAACTCAACAAATTGGGGACCAATCAAAACGCTTTAGAAAACGCCCTTAGCGAAAACGTTCAAATTCTCGAGTCGACATTACACCTGTTCAACAAATCAACAACACGGTTGGAGGAAAACCAAAAACAATTACAATCACTCGTCGTGAGCGTACGGGACAGCCTGACAAACCGTCTGGACAGGTTAGATGAACGACAACAAATAGACGAGAAACTTACAACAATGGGAATGATCACCGAATCTCTATTGAGCGAAGTCAGACAACTGACAGATTTTATAGCAGGGTTATCAAAAGGATTAGTTAATCCAAGCATATTGCCCCCGGGGCAAATGGCAGAGTACTTAAAAAACGCCATTACGTACTTGCCGAGAGGTCTGTCGTTTCCGACGCCCGTGCGGCCGGAGGAAATGCCAAAATTATTAGAAATTAGCGAAATAGGTGCGTATTGCGTAGGGACGGAACTCGTCCTGGTAATCAAAATTCCATTAATAAATCACGAGGAATACATAATAAATAGAGCGTATCCATTGCCCGCGAAGATCGAAGGAAATCACTTTCAATTTATAGAGGTAACAAACGCAATCGTCATTGTTGAAAAAACGCGAAGATCTTGTTTAATGATGGACGAGAGCGAGCTGCGATCGTGCAAAAATGTAAAAACTCATTATCTATGTAGACCTAGACGCGCTATATTAGCCGCGCACACTTGCACATCATGCGAAACAACGATGTATATCACGCACAACGTTAAAAACGCGGAATGCCATCAGCGCATCGTACAGTTAAACAATACGCTAATAATTGCATTAGAACACCGTGGTAAATGGTTATACGTAGCGCCGGAACCTGAAACCTTATTAATACATTGCGGAACGCGACAATTGGAACATGCGGCATTAATAGGGACAGGGACTCTGGCTTTGGACGGAAAATGTTCCGTCACCACTCCTAATTTTAGAATCGAGACCATAGGAGAAATAAAACAAACTGTACACAACGAATTTTTACCGCGAACAAATTTGACAATGCTAAACGAGGATATACAATTATTAAAGTATACGTCAATTGTACCCGAATTACCTCACAAATTGCCAGATAATCCAGCAGAAATAAATAAAATCGGAGAACGTTTGAAAACGCTGAAAACAAAAATAAAAGGAATTCGCGAGGCAGAGGTAACACGACAAATCGCAATTGGAAGCTACTCTATAGGAGCAATCGTGCCGATAATAATCGGAGCGACTTGTATATATCTCTATATGCGGAAGCGAGGGCGCACACCCGCAGTGGCGATCTACAGCGAGCCGGCCATCATCAGCTGCGCGACCGAGCCGCAAACAGCTAAATCATCAAAACGCAAGTTACCTATACCCTCACTTAATGGTAAGGTAATACGAAAAACACAACGCACGAATTCGACATGAGACATACATAAATACATACATACATACATAACCGAACTGAATTATATAAATACGTATGTCCCACTTTGTATCGGGGACACAAAATAATTAATCATGCAATGGGTGCAAATATGTAATTATATGGGAATTATAGAATTTTAAATCGCTAAAAACATGTAAACAACGACATTTGTAAGCCCAAGGACCAAACACAAAGTCGCAATGCCAATCTCGGGAGAGATTTGTTCTTCCAAGGGGGGAGGGATGTTGTGACCCGGAATTTCCCTATTTCACAACATCGGTCAGCGACCGAACTGCGGTCAATCACCGACCGAATAAAAGAGCATTCAACTGCTTATCGCAGCAGAATTAGGCAATTTAGAGCAAATAATTGCCACAATGCTTCGTCAGATTATTGCAAAAGATCGATAGCCGTCACCTTTCGAGCGACGACGTATCGATCCCGAAAGTCAGTCTTGATCAGGGCAGCGACGGGTTTGGTTCGAAGGCAAAACCATCAACTTGTACTTCTTGTTAAACCTATTCAAACCAACCTAGTCAATAAACTTTACAAGTATTTTGTAGCTGCTTGAGTTGGAGTTTAACTCGTTTGGCGTAGATCCCAAAACCTTCATCCCTATTTTCACGATAGTCTCTATCTTGAAATATCGGGACACAACATGTACGATAGAGAAATTTTTTTCATTTGTCTTGCCGTGTCTCGATTGACTTCGCGGTTTTTCGCCGGCGAACGTAAAAAAGGAGTGGGGGCACGAGCCAAATAATTTCACAAAGAACAGTGCTGAATGTACCGTTCAACGAACATGTCGAAAAGTGAGTGATAATGATTTTTCGAATAAAAATCTCGCAGTACTTGTGAATATCAATTATTTCTTTATCGGTGTTCTAGTCACCGGAAACATCATTTTTCTTGTGACAGCGAATATATATTTAAAAACAACTTTTGTATTGCAGAAAATTCAAGACAACGATCTGCGCGGCGGCGCCGCAAATTGTTTGTAGAGAGCTCGGCACTTTCAAATGTAAGTTGTCCATTTTGCTATTTTTTTATATGCTTTTTTTCGTCGAATCTCTTAAAATATTGATTTTAGACAAAATTTGTTAAGAACAAAAAATACCTTTGCCGTTATAGAGGAAAATAGCTCGCCACCTTGAAAGTGATGAACGTTTTTTCGTCATCTTTCTTTAAGTATCGGTTTTAGAAAATAATTGTTGAAAACAAAAAAGAAGCTCTCAATGAGCCTTACAAAAAAAGTCTCACAGTCCCATGGGACCATTTCCATTGTGTGGGAAAACGGCCCACAACTCTTCACGTACATGTTTTATATGGGTTTCTATACCAAATTTTGGCTTCACTTTTTTTTCTTGCTTAGGATTTTTTGTTTGAAATTATTTTGGCCTGTTTATTTGGTTGTGTTTGAGCTTCTTTCATTGGCTTTACTTGAACTGCTTTGTTTGATTCTTTTTTGGGTTATGTTTGTGCGCTTTTGTTCATTTTTCTTCAGTTGTTTCATTCGATTCTTTTGGGTTGTGTTTTCGGGTTGTCCCTTGTAGAAATGAATATACAGCCTGTCCCAAAAGGGTCGAAGGATCTCTGAAGGGGTGGTAGATCTCGAAATTCTGAATCGAAAAGTCCTCAGCGGTTTTTGGATCCGATGCACCCCTGATGAGTTATTAATAATTAATGACAGCCAATAATACGCGTGGGCTGGGTGGCGCGTGGTGGTGTGCGTGTGGCGGTGTGCTCGGTCGCACCGCGAGAGGCAGGGCTACGCTACGTGACGTGGACATGTGTGTGTGCATGGGTGTGAGGGCTCAGGCTAGGCAGCCCGCGTTGATTGTATTGAAGGAGAACGCGAAAACAATAAGTAGCGCACCGCGATGAAACATTATTATAAGAAATGGATGATAAATGAATGAAATGAATTTATGTGGAATTGTAAATCCTTAATGGAAAGCGAAATCTCTACTGAACACGTTAAAATTCCAATTATTTATTTACTTAAACTAAAAATAAACATCAGCTTTGCGTTTTCTCATACGATATTTTAACATTATTGATTGAAAACAAAAAAAAAATTATGCGCATGAATGGTCGAATTTTACGCATGCTAATTAATTTATTTACATGATTGTCCGACTAAGTTAGTTGATGAGTGATATAATCAACTCGATCGATGACTCTTTCTCCTTACATCTCGAACGAATCGTCTCGAGATAATTGAATTTAAGGTGTTTCTCAAGAGGGAAATAGCGAATATCCTGACAGGTAAAGATTTTCACAACTCTCGACACGGAGAAATAGAAATTTCAACATTTCAGTCTGTGAATATTTCACAGAATGTGTTAGTTTCAACAAATCATCATTTGCAGACATTTTTAGGGTTGAAGAGTGGATAAAATCCTCTCCTTAAAATTTCAAGCATCCCTTCGAACGGTGAGTATGTACATGTAAAAAATATTATAAATACATTTTTTTGCAATGATTGATCATCATTTACTGTTATTCGTGTTGTGTAATTATTATACAACACAAACAACGTCAGTACAAAAATTTCAACACAACATCTCATAATTATTATTCTTCGGGATCCTCGGAGGTGTCAGGTGTATTTTTATAACTTTTGAATCCTTCGAAATACATAATAACTCACAAACATCTGCACGGCAAACAAAATTGTGTTCATAAATTTATTTAAATTCACAACAATCGTTAAAAAAAATTATTATGTAAAAACAAAAAGGAAAAAATTACAACGAACTGCTAAAACTGTAAGACTAAAAATTGAAAAATGTCAAAAATTCATAGCAGTGTTTCAGCAATTATTAGAATAATTTTTTTTCCAACGATTGTTGTGAATTTAAATAGAATTCAGAACAATAGAAAGATTCAAACGTTATAAAAATGCACCCGACACCTCCGAGGATCCCGAAGAAAATAATTAGGATATGTTGTGTTGAAATCTTTGTACTGACATTTTTTGTGTTGTATAATAATTACATAACACGAATAACAATAAATGATAATGGATCATTGCAAAAAAAATATATTTGGAACATTTTCTACATGTATACATACTCACCGTTCGAAGGCATGCTTGAATTTTCAAGGAGAGGATTGTATCCTCTCCTCAACCCTAAAAATGTCTGCAAATTATGATTTGTTGAAACTAAATACATTTTGTGAAATATTCGCAGACTGAAATGTTGAAATTTCTATTTCTCCGTGTCGAGAGTTTTGAAAATCTTTACCTCTCAGGATATTTGCTATTTCCCTCATGCGAAACACCTTAAATTCAATTATCTCGAGACGATTCGTTCGAGATGTAAGGAGAAAGAGTCATTGATCGAGTTGATTATATCACTCATCAATTAACTTAGTCGGACAATCATGAAAATCAATTAATTGGCATGCGTAAAATTCGAAAATTAATGCGTATAATTTTTTTTTGTTTTCAATTAATAATGAAAAAATATCGTATGAGAAAACACCAAGCTGATGTTTATTTTTAGTTTAAGTAAATAAATAAATGGAACTTTAACTTCTTCAGTAGAGATTTCGCTTTCCATTAAGGATTTACAATTATACATAAATTAATTTCATTCATTTATCATGCATTTCATATAAAAATGTTTCATTGCGGTGCGCTACTTATTGTTTTCGCGTTCTTCTTTAATACAATCAACGCGTGCTGCCTAGCTTGGGCCCTCACACCCATGCATACACACAGGTCCACGTCGCTTGGCGTAGACCTGCCTCTCGCGGTGCGGCCGGGCACACCGTCACACGCACACCACTACGCGCCGCCCGGCCTACGCGTATTATTGGCTGTCATTAATTATTAATAACTCATCAGGGGTGCATCAGATCGAAAAACCGCTGAGGACCTTTCGATTCAGAATTTCGAGATCTACCACCCCTTCAGAGATCCTTCGACCCTTTTGGGACAGGCTGTATACAGGGTGACATGTTAAGGGTAGCCACCCCCTTTTATTTCACCCCCCGTAAAGATAATCGGATGGGTCACAGGTGATTTTTGAAAGAAATTTTCTGAACTTTCCGATAGTAAATACGGCGTTCATCGGAAAATGATAGGTTTTGCAGCAAAAAAGTGACCACTATGAAAACAATGTGAAAATATATTTTTTTCTGATAGGAATAAAGTAGACTTTATTGCGAATACGGGACACACGCGAAATTTTTTTTTTGAGTATCGCATCATTAAGAAAAGTTATGTCAAAATTGGGTGTTATAATACCAATTTAAACTTATCTGAACGAAACGATGGCATCGAATGAACAGGGCTGTAGTGTTTTGTCTCAAAGTCGGCTTGTCTTTTGAGCTCAAGTTCATTCTCCCAATGTTCATTTTGTATCTGTCAGTGTCAAATGCCAAAAAGGTTATTTAAGAAATGTCAGGTTATTGAAAAATATGTCGTCAACGAGCAGACGACGCAGCAAATCACTCTCGTACCGCTGGTTCAATTCCGTTGTTTCGTTCAGTCAAATTCAAATTTATTCGATAACGCGCATTTTTTATATAACTGTTCTTAATGATGCGATACTCAAAAAAAAATTTTCGCGTGTGTCCCGTATTCGGAATAAAGTCTACTTTATTCTTAACAGAAAAAAAGATGTTTTCAAATTATTTTCGTAGTGGTCACTTTTGTGCTGCAAAACCTATCATTTTCCGATGAACGCCGTATTTTTTATCGAAAAGTTCAGAAAATTTCCTTAAAAAATCACCCGCGACCCGTCCGATTATGTTTTCGGGGGGCGAAATAAAAGGGGGTGGCCACCTTTAACATGTCACCTTGTATAAACATGTATAATTGTATATTAATTGAACATATACAATTCTATACCAAAAATGGCTCAATCGAATTTTATATATTTGTATATAAACGTATATGAATGTACAGAAAAATTTTATCAGACCAATTATCCTAGTCTAGTCTGTATCATCAATTAATATACAATTTTATATATAACCTACTTTATACCCTGGCGGATTTGCCAACTACGAATTTCGTAGTAGGTATGTTTTGGACAAATGACAAACCATAAAATCGTAGTTTCCATGGTTTGCAAACCACGGAACCAAGCCAACCACGAACCACAAGACCAATCATGTATCGTATTTTTTTCAGGATGAACGGATGCTGGATGAGGAAGGACCGATCGCCGTGGAAGAGCCGACTTCTGCAGCGCTGGCGCCGCAGGCTGTTCCGGCAGTTATAGAAGCCGTGGCTTCTACAGCCAGAGAACCGGCCATACTTCCGGCAATAGTAGAAGCCACGGTTCCCTTGGCTCCGGAGCCTGTAGAAGCGGCAAGTTCCACGGCTATTGAAGTTGGCCCGTCAACACAGATGGACGCTTCGGAAAACGTTAGTCGATATACCATGTTATATTCTAAAAAAACGTATCATAGTAGTTCGTATAATGCACTTTTAATTCCAGTTATACTCTTATAATTACAGTTATACAAGTGTTCATAAGGTAAATGTTGATATGTTTCAGATTACAACTGATAACGAAGAAAATGGACGAGGGGCCTCTCTGCCAACAGCGGTAAAAAGTTTATTAAAGACGAAAATCATTATGAACAATCCTTTAAAATCCGGTATGATAATTTAAAATTCTCTTCTGGCTTACAGAAATCAACACCACGCCGATCGAAGCGAGCGGGTGGGCCGTGGGCTGTCGAGGAGGGCCCCCCGACAAAATGGCCACGGGGAGAATATTCGCGGGGCCTTGACTGGCGCGGACGACGTGGACGGGGGGCTCCTTGGACCCTCGTCCATAAATCCAGGCAAAAAATGTTTTCAATGGCGGAACCTTCTATATAACGAAAATGTAGATGGTTCCGCCAAACATATATTTTATTTTAAAAAACATGGAACGTCAAAAAAAAAATTAAACCGAAACATTTTTCTCATTTAAAGATCATTCCACTTTCCTATCCACACTACGTTAATGAGATTACAAAAAACCTTCTTTCGTGTTGTCTTGAAAACAAACTGAAATGTTTCAGCGAATTAAAAATAAAGATAAATTACAATTTTGGTTCTTAATGTTATTGATGTCACATGTTCTTCGTTTCACTTTTTTACTTATTTCCGTAAGAAAAATGTAAGAAAAACTATCCAAAGGTATTTGGAATGTTATTACAAAATAAGAACGAGTCTGAGAAAAAAGATAGCAGGAAAGTAAAATCCTGGTCTCCGATGAATAACATACGCTGTACCTCCTGCATCAGCTTCAGTAATAACACTCTCCGATCAACAGCGACATGAAAAATCATGTAAAGTTTGATATTCGACTGAACAAAAAAGATAACAGTAAAGTAAAACTCTGCTCTCCGATCAATAACATAGACTATATGATTTGCATCAGTTTCAGTAATATCTCTATCCGATGAACAGGAATATCAGTTATCATGTCAATTTTGATATTTGAGTAAATAAAAGAGATAGCAGTAGAGTAATATCTAAGTCTCCGATGAATAACATACGCTGTACCTTCTGCGTCAGCTTCGGTCATAACACTCTCCAATCAACAGCGACAAGAAAAATCATATAAAGTTTGATATTCGAGTGAATAAAAAAAATAGCAGTAGAGTAAAGTCCTGGTCTCCGATGAATAACATACGCTGTACCTTCTGCGTCAGTTTCGGTAATAACATTCTCCGATCAACAGCGACATGAAAAATCATATGAAGTTTGATATTCGACTGAACGAAAAAGATATAGCAGGAAAGTAAAGTCCTGGTCTCCTATGAATAACATACGCTGTACCTTCTGCGTCAGCTTCGGTAATAAAACTCTCCGATCAACAGCGACATGAACAATCATGTAAATTTTGATATTCGAGTGAATAAAAAAGATAGCAGTAGAGTAATATCCAAGTCTCTGATGAATAACATACGCTGTACCTTCTGCGTCAGCTTCGGTAATAAAACTCTCCGATCAACAGCGACATGAAAAATCATATAAAGTTTGATATTCGACTAAACAAAAAAGATAGCTGTTTGTGAAGGGATCTGGTGTAGGTGGAGAGGAGAGGGCCCAACTTCAACGATTGAAATAAATTACAGCAAAATATATTTTACCAAAGTCGACGATACAGAAAAGAATATGTAGTGGTGAAAGTGAGAAGGTTGCCCGAAAACCGGTGAGAATTGTCACCCGCGTGAGACGTGCCCGCGTATGACCCGACAATGGCCGACGCCGGTAACGCGACGCGGCCCGGCCCGATGAGTCGAATCGACCGAGATTTCGGCGATCCGCCCGTTGAGCGATACTTTATTCCGCCCGCCACGTGAGGAAAACTATCCCGACTACTCGCGTGAGATTATTTCCCGTTTCGAATGATTAGCCCGTGTGAGAATTCACAAATCGCAGAGCAATTTCCCGAATGAACAAATCCACGTGAGACATTGCGTGTGGTCCTTGTGATCGATGATGAAAGAATGAGGAAGAGGAAGGGAAAAGCCGAGCGATCACGCGATCGATGAGAGGAAATGCCCCGAAAAGTGGCGCCGTCGGCGGCTGCCATGAGTAATTGCACGGCATGACTCGCTCGTCTATTTCCCGCGATAATTACGAATAATTCAGGAATTACGAAAACCTCGCAATTCCTGAACATTCCGCCCGCCATCGGCAGGAGTGCTGTCAATATCCTGAGTCCCCGGTGAGATTGGAAGGATTGCTAATTTAGCAATCGGTCGAGTGAGTGTTGAGGTTGCGGTCTTGATGGTGACCACCCGAGTGAGTCCGTCCTGTCCCGGGTGCAGTGCCAAGACCCGTACCAAAGGCCATTTAGTGGGTGAGGTTTTTGCATCAACCAACAGGGCGAGTGAGCCCACCCGAACCTGATGAGAGGGATGATGCCATTTTGAGATGGCTTGTTGCCGCTGTAGATAGCCCATTGACCAATGATCCCAGAAGTATTGCAGTCTCTCCTGTATGAGCTGCCACCGTGAGAGCCGATTCACGTTGATTTCCCGTAGAGATGGCTCCGGAACTGCAGTGAGTGCTTCCCCAATGAGAAAGTATCCTGGCGTGAGGGCTGAGAGATCCTCCGGATCATCCGTGAGTGGTTCCAAAGGTCGAGAGTTGAGAACGGCTTCTATTTGCGTAAGAAGAGTCGTAAATTCTTCGAACGTGAGTGCCGTCTCCCCGATTGTCCGCCGAAGGTGATACTTGACCGATTTGACGGCCGCTTCCCATTTCCCGCCCATGTGAGGAGCTCCCGGAGGGTTAAAAATCCAACGCGTGCCGTCGTTAGCCAATATCTGAGCAGCAGCTTCCGATTCCCGAGTCCCGCCAGTGAAGAGTCTGTGCAGTTCCGCTGCGGCCCCTTGAAAGTTTGTCCCGTTGTCACTATAGAGAGTGTGACAAATGCCCCGTCTCTCGATGAGGCGTCGGAATGCTGCGATGAATGCCTCAGAAGTTACATCTGAAACAACTTCGAGGTGTACTGCTGAGGTTGAGAAGCATACAAAGATGCATAACCAGCCCTTGTGAGATCGTGAGCCTCGGCCCCGCCCGATCTTGAGAGAGATTGGCCCGGCGTAATCTACTCCCGTGTAGAGAAACGCTCGTGAAGGTGTCGCCCGTGTGAGTGGTAACTGTCCCATGAGTTGTTGAGCCGTGATCCCGCGTTGACGTGCACATTTCACGCACCTGAGAATGAATGAACGTACTGGTGCCCGCCCGCCGAGAATCCAATAATGAGAGCGTAGATATGCCAATGTAGCTTGAGTCCCGCCGTGTAATGTCCGCTGGTGAGCATCTGCGATGAGAAGTCGCGTGAGATCCGAATCCCGAGGTAGAATGACGGCGTGTTTGCCCTCAGGTTGTAAGGCTGAGTGCTTAAGCCGCCCTCCTACTCTCAGAACCCCGTGTGCATCAATAAATCCCGTCAATCGCGTGAATGGATGCGATTTTGGAAGAGCCTGTCCCGATGAGAGAAGTGTGAGCTCCCTTGAGAAGTGTGTACCCTGTGTGGCTTTAGCCCAAAAAAGCCGTGAGTGTTCCAGGTCACCCGGGGAGATTTGTGAGCCCGGTCTCCCTTGGTTTTGTCTTCGAAGTGTCGTAAATACTTTGAAGCAGAGTGAGGTTATTCTCAACAGCCGAGTGAGAGATGAGTATCGATGAATGATGTCCCATAGGACCTGTGAGGTTGAGCCTGTTGAGACAGTGAGGGTAAGACCTGGTCGCTCCTCTAGCGACGCTGTGAGATCCGCACCAATGATGTGAGAAGGCCAATGGAAGTGAGATTTCGTTAACCAGTGAGGCCCGTCCCACCAAAGTGAATGTCGCTCGAGCTGAGAAACGGTTAACCCTCGTGATGCACAATCCGCAGGATTGTCCCGCCCCGGGATGAGTTTCCATTGTCCACTAGGAAGGAGCTCTTGAACCGATGAGACCCGATTCCGAACGAAATCTTTCCACCGAGATGGATGACTCGTTACCCAGGTGAGCGTGACGGATGAATCCGTCCAGAGAAAAACCTTTGAGTCAGTGAGATTGAGAGTATCTTGTACATACCGAACGAGCTTTACCAAGAGAAGAGCCGCTGATAGTTCCAGACGTGGAATAGTGAGACGTTTAACCCTTTCAGCCCTGGTGGTTTCGATCGAAACCACTTTTGCGTTCAAACGTTCATAACTTTGTCAAAAAACAATATTTTTTTGATTTCCCAACGCCAACAGCCCACAAATTTATTCTACTTAGCAACAAAAATGTATAGTGCCAAAAGTTAATAACGATTTCATAGTTATAACAATATAATCAAATGAACGTTTTTGGTAAGAATTTAAAAAAAATTGCGTATTGTCGAATTACGTGGAGCTAGGCTCATAAAAATGACTACTCGGGGGTTTTTGAAATCGCTGATTACGAATTCCATGTCGGATTTTCAAAACTCAAAATGGCGGATCCAATATGGCGGACAACTTATTCAAAACTTGATCTAATTGGCCTGAAATTTGGTATTCGGGGGTTTTTTGCAGCGCAGCGCAGCGCAGCGCAGCGCAGCGCGAAGGCGCAGCGCGAAGGCGCTCGTCTGTGTACGCTAATACGGTGGCCATACACAGATTCACAACAGAGCACTCGCGTTGTAATTGTTGCAAATGAACATCGATACATTTACTCGCTTCGACGAGATTTTCAAAAGTCGGGCGTTGTAAGATGATGTTCGGAGAATAATTGCGCCGACGCTGAACGAGCGATGTTTCGCGCTTTTCGGCGGGGTTTTCCATAGTACAGCCGAAACAAACTGCGCGTCTCTGATAACACGTAGTAAAAAGAATAGAATGTCCTCCGCGCGATAAGCGTTTTCCATGCATATTCTCAGCTTCAGAGTCGCGAGCCGCGAAGTATCGGGTAATTTCCGGGTAATCGATTTTAAATTCCTCCCATTCTTCAACGCTAAACGTTATACCGGTAAACAAGTTCGTTAATATTTTCACCACCGGTGTGAAAGTATTTTTTTCCGGCGATAATTCAAAGCCACACGTGATTATTTTTCCGAAAGATATATTTAAGCCGTATATGACATTCCGTAAAAGATGGGGCGATATACACCGCCGACTCTCTTCCGATTTTTGACCATTATTTTCCATTTTATCGATGCTCTACGTTTCGCGATTTTAATCACACTGATTGAAAATAAACGATTTCGCTTGTTTTATAGAACTTTTTCCCTCACCACCGTAAATACGACTCGCGAGAATCATGAGCAAGAATTGGAAATCCATTTTCTCTTTGAAGATCGCCGCTCGAAATATTGATTCCGGTATTTCATCAGTCTTTATTCACACGCTCGAACACGCGCGCTAGTCACCAGGGTAATATCAAATTTCGCTTATTTCTACAGTTTCAGCAAATCGGTGCTTTGTTTTTTAGAAAGAGAAGGTAAATACGCGAGAAACTCCTCATGATATCATATTCGGTGAGCTATTTATGCGTCTAAACAGCTACCTGTATGAAACTCGAGCGAATGCAAAGAATGACGACGTTGGTTAAATAAAAGAACGCATAAATATGTGAAAAAATTTTATAGCGGAATATTCCAGAAGGAGATATTATACTCCAAGGCAATTCCGCTGACGAATGAGAGAGAGACAAATTCTATTCTTCGATGAAATTATACGCACGAGCGCTATGTTTGCCTCGCTCTCCCCAAGCGTAAAACACCGCTCGAAATTTATTAACAATTAACTCACCGCGAATTGGAAATCAATCTTCTCTCTGAAGATCGTCACTCGGGATATCGATTTCCGTATTTCATCGGACTTGATTAACCAGCGCGAGCACACGCGTAGGTCACCCGAGCGATATCGAATTCCCCTTATTTTGACAGTTTCAGCAAAATATTTCTTTGTCGAGGTGTTGTCTCGAGAAAGAAAGAGAGAGAGAGAGCAGGTAAAGACGTGAGAATCTTCTTATAATATCATATTCGGCGGACAGTGTGAACGCCTGCATTCCCACAGTTAAACGAGAGAACAATATTGCGTCTTTCTTTATTCTCTGATGAAATTATGCATGCTCGCGTATCGAGTTCGCTGTTGTCTCGAGAAAGATGGTGAATATATGAGAATTTTTTTATTATGGAATATTCCGGAAGGATATCAGATTATACTCAGCAAGCTATGTACTCGACTAAATAACCGCTGGTATGAATAGCAATCGAATTCGTAGAGTCGACAAACGAGAGAGACTATCTTTTTATCAGCCGATTAAGCAAATATAACCTTGCGACGAAAAATTAAATTATATATATATTTCCTCTGCATAGCATTATACGACAAAAGTCTGGGCGGAAAGAGCGAAAATTAATTATTCGCCTTTCGCGTAATTTTTTCTCGCAATATGTTACACATGCATCTATTTCCTGCATGATAATTCACCATACGGAGACGACGTTACCCCAGCGGTTCGTATCCTCGGTCTCTCCTCTTTACGCGGCTTTTCGTAGCATCAGGCGGCACGTGCTCTACCTCTCTCTTTCCAGCACGAGCTGCTGATGGCACGTCTATACGAGCGCGCTTACTCACACACGCGCGCACACAGCCATGCAGCCATGCAGCCCGCACGCACGCACGCACGCACGCACACACACACACACACGCACACACACACACACACAGAGCGTTATCAGCGCCTGGCCCGCTATCGCGCTGGAGCATGCGTCGGCCATCATTATCGCCCCTTCTGTTTTGGGTCTCTATTCGTAACATTGCAGACGCTCGGTCCGCTATCACGCTGGAGTATGCGGCGGCCATTATTATCGGGCCTTCTGTTTTGGGCCTCCATTCGTAACATTGCAGAACGTTTGAGATCGCAGCGTTACATGTGTGTCGCTCTTTTCAACGCGAAATGCTCCTCGAAATTAATCATGTTAAACTAATAACAATAAATTTTCTTCATGCAGCGTTATCAACCATGCTTTAGTTATTTAGCTGAAGCATTTCAGATTCTTTAGATTATTCTACGTTTTTCGAACGATTGAAATTCGCAATTCGGCAGAATAGTGATATACGACACTCGAATATATGATCAACTCTACCAATGGGTATTATTAGTCTCGTATATATCGCAGCGTTCTCCTTAAACGGACGCGGTGTTTTATTTTGTATACGTTAGGTGTCTACGAAGCAAAATCATTTCCTCAGCCATAAACACTGCATGTTTCGAAAATACCGACATCCCCCGATACAATTTATGCTGATAAATAACCACGCATCTTCGAGAGCATGTTAGTCTCGAGGCGACAAACGAACGACGCGATTGTTTCGTATATTCTATCATGGCGAGAATTATTCCCCGTTATCTTATTTCGAATTTGATAGAATATTTAATTCTATGTCATCCGTGGATCGGGGAAAGGTGGAATCGGGATAAGCGCATTAATATGCTATGGCATTTACCCATACACACTGTGCTCCGCAAGATACGAAGTGCATTGTGCGAGTGTTCGAAAAAACAAATCATTTACGCTTATAATACGGGGTTGTTTCACTCGCAACCCCTAATTGATTCGGTTGTGCGTGTAATCCGTAGACGTGGATGGGAAAATGATCCTATTTTTCAAGGGATATTCGGAGAACGGCGTAAGTACGGCATAAAAAATTACTTTTCACGCTGCGCTGGTGGTGGGAACATTTTTCTGATAAAAATCTCTGCGATTATCGACGTACAGTTCGACGGTATGAAGAAATGGGCGAAGACGAGGCTCGCTTTTACGATTTTAACGAGGAGGGTAAAACCGACAGCGAGGATCATTCGAGCGACGATGACACATTCATGGAGAATAAACAGCGTAAATGGTTGTCCACGAGAAATAACACCGCACCAGCCGTCGGCGCCATCCGAATAGAGGGACCTATGTACGTTCAAGATGACGCGCCGGCTGGGCCCTCGCGAGCGTGTGTCATTGCACCGTTGAGCGATGCCTCCGCGGCGGAAGAAGAAGAAGAAGATTCTGATGGCTCGACCGTGCTCCTCTCGCCTCAACACGAGGAAGAAGATGATGATGATGACGATGATGATGAGGAGGAGGAGGAGGAGGAGCTCTCGGAAGCGGACTCTGGTAAATAATTCAGGCTTGTAATTATATGCGCGTGACATTTTACAGAGTGTCTGTAAAATAAGTTCGTAAAACAGGCTACTCTTCGGGCATTGACGTTATCGATGATAATATGCTGGGGGCGGAGGAGGAGCAAATGCGTAACCGCTACCCCGGAGCTGTGGACGGCTTCGATTGGTAAAAACTTTCGTAGTTATTAAATTAATTATAATTTACTCCATCAGAACAGCAGTCTACGCTAAATTGATTAACTTATCAATTTTTATAATGCTGTAATTTTGTTATAGAGTACCAAAAGGGCGGCGGCGGCGGAAGAGCCGCGCATAGTCGAGACGCCGGCGATGTTTTACCGCCGGGTCATCGTTTCGAGATTGTAAGCGAGGGCTCACGCTATTTCCCGAGATTCAAAACTCGAGGTCGAGAAACGTTATTTCGAATCCAGCCACCACCGCCATCATCGAGCATCCATCATCTACCGTGGCTCGAAGGGGCTGTCCGTGATATCCTCACACACCTCACAGAGTCGTGCGAAGCCGGCGATTACGCGGGGATGACATTTACTTCCGGCTCTTTCGCGCATGGTCCCGTGTGGCTGTCGTTTCGACCAGTGCGCGATTACACACCGTCGGATATTTGGTCCTTGATTAATAGCGTTGCGCAGAGCTCGCGCGAATTTAGAATTGATAACGGTGTGTGTGAAATGAGAACGTGTGTTGTGAGTGGAATTGCCGGTAACGGCGGTATTCCGCTAACTCACGAGGCGATAGCGAAAAAATCTATTTTGCAAATAGATAATCGCGATAATTTGTGCTTGCCGCGCTCGATCGTTACAGCTCGAGTTTATGCAGAACGCGGGGAATTACGCTCGGGAGAACTTCACAAAAAATGGGAGAAAATTCGACACGGACAGCGTGAATATCAACGAGCCGAGGCGATGCAACTCGCTCGTAATGCCGGTGTGCGTATAACAGCTCGAGGGTGTGGAATGCGGGAAATTCGTCGGTTTCAGGAGTATCTCGCTCGCGAGGGTATAGCTATAGTTATATTTGAATTTCTCACGTTAGGAAAACGAGTCGATGCGTTTTATGACGGTCGAGAAACGGTAATTTCGGTTATGGGACGAATCACGCATACGCTTTATATTTTATATTACGAGCGCTCGCGACATTTCCAGCCGATATTGAATCTCGCCGGTGCTGTGGGTAGCCGTAGATTTTGCGTTAATTGTAACACCAAATACACTCGTGCTCACGAGCATCGGTGCTCAAAGCAATGCGCAAGATATAAATCTACAAAGTGTACAGGCGATCGGAGCGCGATAAAAGCTTGCAAAGACTGTAATCGTTTCTTTTTTGGTGAAGAGTGTTTTACTCTGCACAAAACACCCGAAGCCACTAGAGGTCGGGGGTGGGTGTGTAGACGCGATTTGAGCGTATGTCAGGCGCTGAAAATTTGTAGCAATTGCTCGCGCCTCGTGAAAACAGGAAAAAAACATCAGCACGTTTGCGGCATGGTGTTTTGCACAACGTGTAAATGCACTCGGCCAACGACGCATCATTGTTTCATTGCGCCGATCAAAAACACCCCTGTATCTGTATCATCGAATGAAAATAGTAAAAAGAAATCATTACAATTTATATTTTATGATTTTGAAACGCAACAGCATTCGCGTTTACCCGGTGATAATTCGACGCGCGTTCACGAGCCGAATCTCTGTGTAGCGCAACGCGTGTGTTTGCAATGCGCTGATGACGATGACGATTGCATAATTGAAAACCCCTGCCGCGTTTGTGGAAAAAGAGAGTCCGTATTCTCCGACGATCCTGTCGGATCACTGGTGGAATTAGCTATCACATCTAAATTTGAAAAAATCATATGTATCGCTCATAACGCTCGGGGTTTTGACGCTCAATTTATCCTTCGATATTTAATCGAAAAAAAAGAACGCAAATGCCAACGCTAATAATGACGGGGACGAAAATTATTTCAATGAGAATCGGTCATATCGTTTTTCTGGATAGCTTGAATTATTTGCCTATGTCGCTCGGCTCTCTGCCGAAAGCCTTCGGGTTTGAGCATACCGTGACCAAGGGAACGTTTCCGCATTTATTTAATACACCTGAAAATCAAAATTATGTCGGACCGTTACCACCGCTCGTTTTTTATTCGCACGATACGATGTTTACCGGCGAGCGTGAGAAGTTCTTGACGTGGTACGAGGAAACACTGAACTCGGGCTACGTGTTTGATTTTGCCGAAGAATTCGTGAAATATTGCCGCACGGACGTGACGGTGTTGCGTCGTGCTTGTTTAGCTTTTAGAAATCTTTTTATTCGCTGCGGCAATGTTTGCCCATTTTCCGAAAGCTGCACAATCGCATCGGCTTGCTCATTGGTGTTTCGAAAAAATTTTTTACACGCGAATCGCATCGCGATATTACCACCGGGGGGATATCGCTGGGGGGATAATCAATCGCGCAAAGCCGTTTCATGGCTTGTATGGCTCGAGCGGGCGCGATCACGAGTTATCGTTCACGCCGGTCGCGGTCGCGAATTTCGTTTACCCGAGGGATCGCTGGCGGTCGATGGTTATTACGAGGAGGAAGAATCAGGAGATCGTCGCGTTCTTCAATATCACGGGTGTTTTTGGCACGGTTGTCCGCGGTGTTATCGCGTCAACAGGGATAAACGATTAAAATTCGGCGATACAATGGACGAGCGTTATGAACGAACACTAGCGATTTCCGGTAAAATTAAAGCATGGGGATACACACTGGAGGAAATATGGGAGTGCGAGTTTGACAATTTTTTGAAAAACGATGTTGATTCGCGTACATATGTCGAAAATCACCCAATGGTGTTGAAGGAGCCGCTCGATCCGCGCCATGCTTTTTTCGGTGGGCGTACAGAAAATGTTGTGCTGAAGCACGATGTCGAGCCCGACGAACAAATTCGATACGTGGATGTTTGCTCGCTTTATCCGTGGGTTTGCAAGACGGGCAAATTCCCCATAGGGCACCCTCGAGTATATGTGGGGGAAGAATGTCGCGTCCTTATCGGGGCTGATAATGATCTGCAGCGTGTCGAAGGTCTCGTAAAATGCGTTGTGCTGGCACCTCGTCATCTATATCTTCCTGTTTTACCCTATCGTACCGGTGGGAAATTGTTGTTCGGGCTGTGTAGGATGTGCTGCGAAAAAATGAGCAATGACCCGTGCACCCACGAAGATATACACGAGCGAGCATTTCACGGCACCTGGGTGGTGGACGAATTGCAAAAAGCTGTGTCACTGGGCTACAGGATAATTCGAGTTGATGAAATTTGGCAATATGAAATTACGCGATATGACCCTTTAACGCGAAAAGGCGGTCTTTTCGCGGAATATATCAATGCTTTTCTTAAGATCAAACAGGAGGCTAGCGGATTGCCCCCGAGTGTAAATAACGATTGCGAATCTGTAAAACGTTATATCGAGTCATACGCGACTGCCGAGGGTATACGGCTGGATCAGGACGCCATACAGAGTAATCCGGGGCTCAGATCGCTCGCGAAATTAGCATTAAACTCGTTCTGGGGAAAATTCGGGCAGCGTGAAAATTTACCGAGTACGATGATAGTGTCTACGCGCGCCGAGCTCATGAATTTACTAACAAGTCCGGAAATACAGGTGATTGGTGTATTACCCGTGAATCATCAAGTAATGTACGTGAATTACATCCACACCGGCGAGGCTATTCGACCATCGCCGACGTCTAACGTTGTGATCGCTGCTTACACAACGGCTCAGGCGCGCCTCAAATTGTACACGTATCTCGAGCGTCTAGGCCAGCGAATATTGTATTGCGATACTGATTCGTGTATTTACGTGAGTCGCGCCGGTACCGACGACTACGAACCACCGATCGGCGAATTTCTCGGCGATTTAACGGACGAGCTTCGCTCGTACGGTCGTGATTCGTACATCTCGTCGTTCATATCGGCGGGTCCAAAATTTTACGCATTTATCATACGTAAACCCGACGGTACGACGCACGAGGTGTGCAAAGTCAAAGGAATCACGTTAAATGTTGCGAACAGCCGCCACATCAATTATGATTCTATTCGCTCTTTTATTATTGGGGAGAGAACGGAACCGATTGTTTTAAAATTCGACGCTATACGACGCACTGAATATCACAGAGTCGTTACACGCCCGGAATCAAAGTCGTGCGTGCCTGTGAGCGTAAAGCGTCAACGCGACGGAGAATACCGCACACTCCCATACGGTTTTATGCATCGGAATGGATGAATGCTCGCGTGAATGCGTGTACACTGATGTACATATAGCCCTAAGTGTATAAATGTATAAATGTATAATAGCGTATTTCTTCATTTTCGCGATAAAGGATGAATAAAAATTTGATATTTGGCATATAATTTATTTCGCGCATGATTTATCCTTTTTCAGCTAGTGAAACGCGCTAATTAGCTTACGGAATCGCGCGCTAATTAGCTTGCGGAATCGCGCGCTAATTAGCTTGCGGAATCGCGCGCTAATTAGCTTGCGGAATCGCGCGCTAATTAGCTTGCGGAATCGCGCGGTAATTAGCTTGTGAAATCGCGCGCAATAAGCGTGTCACGAGCGGAGCAAGCTTACCCCGCGGACGCCGCCGCCGCCGCCGCCGCCGCCGCCGTGGTAAGCTTATTTAATCGAACATCGCGATGATTCGTCATCATTCGCAAAGATGGACACGCGCTGGAAACACCCGTGGACCTCGATGATTTGCGGCCCAACGGGTTGCGGTAAAACGTTTTTCGTTAAAAAATTTTTCAAACACATACGGGAAATGGCCGATGTGCGATTCGAGCGCGTTTTATTTTATTATTCCGAGTGGCAGCCCGGCTACGTCGAGTACGGTGAAACGATTGAATTTCGCGAGGGGCTGCCTCAGCCGAGCGATTATTCGAACGATTAACGACCCAAACTCGTGATCATAGATGATCTCATGCGCGAATCTTCCAACAATACAGTAGTCGACCTATTCACCAAGGGCAGCCATCATAAAAATTTGAGCGTTATCTTTATCACGCAAAATCTCTTTCATCAGGGTCACGGTCAACGCGATATTTCCCTAAACGCGAATTACATCGTAATATTCAAAAATCCGCGAGATCGCGCCCAAATTCAGCATTTGGCGCGCCAGGTCTGCCCGGAGAATCCGCGATTTTTACAGGAAGTTTATTACGATGCTACGTCGGAACCGCATGGTTATCTGCTGCTCGATTTGAAACAATCGACACCCGACAATTGTCGATTTCGCGCCTGCGTATTTCCCGATGACCCACACAATTACGTTTACGTACCGCGAAAACAGATAAAAATGCGCGATAACAGCAACGATGTACCAGTAATACGCTTGTGATGGCCGTGTGCGATGCTCTCGGAGAAAAACAATTTGTCATTTTGAAAGCACTGTGCTGTCTGACGCGTAAGCAGCAACGCTGTATTTTACGTACGTGTGACTTTTCCGTGATTCGCTGTATATGCGAGTGCGCATTGAATATTTTGAGGGGTAACGTGAGCCTCAGTAGCGGTGAGAAACAACGATTACGTCGTTACGCTGTTTTGCTGCGACATTTAGCTGTGAAACGCGACAATTGGGACGCTAAAAGACGCCTCGTCACGCATCACTGTCTGGATTTTCTCAAAACTCTCGTCACGCCTGCTTTGCGACATCTCAAAAATGGAGCACGCTAGAAAAATGGTCCTTGTGCCCCATGATAATATACATCGCCTCGGGGAGAAACAAACGGTGACGCCTGCGGTCGATGCGCCGTCAGCAGGCGGCTCTGTGCAAACCATAGGGACACCGATGTCTCGTTTGGATGCTGAAATGGGCGAAATTCTAAATGCCAATGCTTATCCAAGTGAGCGTGAAAAATGGGCCGCTTATCTCCAAGTTTTGCAGAGATATTTGCAGCTTGCTCTGCATTCGCAGCAGCATCGGCAGCAGCAGCATCATGCTGCTGATGACCCGGCAAAAAGTACGTCAGGACAATCACCCGTGCGAGAGGAACAATCATCATCAGCATCATCTCCGGGGTCGAAATCGCGCTTGAACGATACGCTAATTATCGACAGCGTGCCAAAAAAGTTTCACCTTAAAGCGAAACTGATGATGCGAGCGCTGCTTAGAAATTCATCACCGTCGAATAAAATTTCCTGGGACAAGAATGGTGTTGTCTCTATCGCCAATAGGAAAATCCCGAATTCCAACATCATCGATCTCATCAATGATGCTATGAGGGCTAGAAAACGGACAAAACCGACCGGTAGAGCACAGTTTGCGGCACACCTTCGGAAGATACAGATGCCGCGCGAATTCATCGGAAATCCCGAGTTATTTCGCGAAATTACTGAAACTTCAACGCCGCAAAAGCGCCTTATCGAGCCGGATCCCGACGATTTCGACGGCACAGAGAGTGGTAATACACCCCTCCCTAGTGACAGTAGCGCTAGCGCGGAGTCTCACGGCTCGGGATATCGCGACACAGCTGCCAATGACGAGTCGTCGGAGGATGACGAGGAGATAGTCGATAGCCCCGCTGGAGCTGCGCAACGAGGACGAGGAGGTCAACGACCACATCGAACAAAACGCGCTGTTTGGGCAACGTTGAAATTATGAAAACTCTGGAAAAAATTTATCACGATCCGGCGCATCCTGCTTCTTTTTCGCGAGCGGAAAATTTAAAGCACGCAGCCGATAATCGCGTCAAAAAACAAAACATTTTACCATGGCTGGAATCTCAGGAAACGTACAACAGTCATCGCGTCGTGCGCCGTCGTTTTCCACGACGTACGTATAACGTCAATAACATGGATGATGTATGGGAAGCCGATTTGGCCGATGTTCGCTCAATCTCAGCGTACAATGACAATTTCACGTATTTGCTGGTTGTCGTCGATGTATTGAGCAAATATGCCTGGGTCGAGCCGTTGCCCGATAAAACATGCGTGAGCGTAGCTCGCGCTTTTACCCGCATATGAGACAATAGTAACAATCGAGCGCCGCATCAATTACAATCAGACCGCGGTCGCGAATTCACCGGAGCACCCTTTCAGCAGTTATTGCAGAAAAAAAATATTGAATTTCGAGCTGCTCGTAATCCAGATGTCAAAGCGGCCATAGTGGAGAGATTCAATCGAACGCTCAAAGAACGCATGTGGCGATATTTCACGCATACGCGAAACAAGCGCTATATCGATGTGCTGCAAAAACTCGTGAGTGCTTATAATCACGCGCGTCATAGCGCTACACTATTACCACCGTACAAAGTTACTCTGGAAAACGCGTATATCGCGCGAGAAAATCTCTCTCGCCGATACGCAGTAGCAGCAGCAGGCTGTAAACAAAAATTAAAAAAGCCTAAATACAGCGTGGGTGACGTAGTGCGCATCAGTAGCGCTAAAGCAGCCTTCGCGAAAGGATAGGAGAGCGGCTGGAGTAAGGAATTATTCAAAATTCATCGAATATCCGCGTATCGACAGCCAATCGTGTACATACTGCATGATCTAAAGAACGAACCGATCGACGGTATTTTTTACTCTGAAGAATTATCGAGAGTTCGTCTACCGGTTGACTCGACGATTGTTGAAAAGAAAAAGAAGAAGAAGAAGAAGAAGAAGAACATCAAAAAACCTTGATATCCCCTCTCGTCGTCATGAGTTTGACTTCCAGAGGATTTTTCTATCTCGTGCTGCCGAGTAACAGCAGTATGAAATATTTTCCGGCGAATACCACCACCAAATTCATAACAAAATTACCGCGTCAATTAAATCTCGATGGAGAGTGGGCCGTAGCCGTTGCGGAAATTAGCTATCCCGCAACGATTTTTCACATTCAACGATCCGACAATACAGTGTCGCTCGAGCATGGTGATTATGACAAAATTCATATTAACAGGCTCACGAAACGTCGAACAGACTCTGATGCCGTACCGTACGGCACGTATCGCTCTATCGATACATTATTGGAAACAATAAATCGTTTACCGTGTATAGCTAAACATCTCGAGCTGAAACAAGCGCATCATGGCTGTGTCAAAGTTTCTCGAGTGTGCGATGATAATCGTTATCACAAATTGAGCGTTTCTCCCGGTATCGCGAAGCTGTTGTGTTTCGATGAGGAAAACCGCGAGCATATATGGCCGACTAATGCCACACCATACGTCGGTAAAAAACCGGCATCGTTAGCTCGCGCAATTCCCAACAACATGTTCGTTTATACCGATATTTGCGAATCGTATATTACCGGTGATACGCAAACTCCGCTATTATGCGTGGTACCCGTCGAGACGAGCGGCGAGCTGGCATACGGTACGAATCGAATGAAATTTTTTCCCGCGCCTCGATACGTTCCGCTGATACGTAATCACATGAGCATGATCGAGATCGATATAAAAGACGAGTACGGTGAACCGATATCATTCGAAGAAGGAACGTTGACGGTGACACTGCAATTCAAACGTCTACACTGAACATGGAGTACTACGATGTTAATGAGGATTTACAGGCTGGGTTAGGCCGCCGCGGATACGGTGGAATAAGCCATGTTTATATCGGGACAGCGAATCAGCGCGGTCACGGTATCGGCAGTTTCCTCGGGGGATTATTTCGGCGTGTATTACCACTGTTGCGTAAGGGCGCAGGTGTCGTTGGTAAAGAAGCGCTCAGAACAGGCGCGAATATCGCCAGCGACATGATGAAGAGAAACGTTAGTCTGAAAGATGCTTTCCACGCGAGGGCGCGTGAATCGCGAGACAATTTGAAACGAAAAGCCGCTGAGAAAATTGAAAAAATTATGTCTGGCTCGGGCTATAAAAAGAGAAAAATCGTGCGAAAGCGTCATTCGAGCAACGGCCGTGTGACGAAACGCGACGCTACGAAAAAGAAGAAGAGGAGCGGCGTGAAAAAAACGAAAAAAACACAGAAGAAGAAGAAGAAGAACAAGAGCGGAAAAATTCATCGAACCGTTGCGGATATATTTGCATAGAAGAGAAAAATTGCGTTTTTACACGCGCATTCGTGCGAGTGCTTAAAATCGGAGCTTGAGCTATTCTCATTACCACCGACGCAGACTACCATCGAGGGATCTAATTGGGTGCACTACAAACCCATCTCATCATTGACCGACGATTCCCCCATCGAATTCGTTATACCAGGCCAGGGTGATGAGTACATCGATCTCGCTCACACGATGCTCAATCTGCGTGTGCAAATAAAAAATCCCACGACGCCAATGACTTCCACCTCGAAGGATGCTTCCGTCAGCATGCCTTTCGTCGGTCCCATCAACAATCTTTTACATTCCATGTTCAATCAGGTGGACGTGTACTTGAATCAAAAACTTGTCTCGCCGCCGAATAATGCTTACGCGTATCGAGCATACATAGAAACACTGCTGAATTACGGGCCTGCTGCTAAAGAATCTCACCTCACTTCTGTATTGTGGTACGACGACACCCCCGGGAAAATGGACGATGCTCGCGGTGTAGAAAACGAGGGACTGAAAAAACGTTCAGAGTTTCTCACCATTGGGAAAACGCTCGATCTACTCGGTCATCTGCATTGCGATATCTTCAATCAGGAGCGTTTTCTTCTGAACGGCGTAGAAATGCGATTGCGTCTCGTACGCGCTAGAGATTCGTTTTGCCTCATGTCTACGGTTGGTGGTAATTCATGCGAAATAAACATCGTCGAAGCCTCGCTTCTCGTGAGACGAGCAAAAATCGCGCCTGGTGTCTTACTCTCACACGCTTGAGCGCTCGTCAAATCGACAGCAAAATATCCGCTCACGCGCGTCGAAGTCAAGGCAGTCTCGTTACACGCCGGTGTACACGGTGAAACCATCGACAACGTTGTTCTCGGGCAATTACCAAAACGCCTGATTATCGGATTTGTCGATAACAGAGCGTACAACGGTGATGTCTCGCTAAATCCCTTCAATTTTCAAAATTATAAAATCAATTATCTATCTCTGTATATGGACGGAGTACAAGTTCCCCCCAGAGCGTTACAGCCTGATTTTACAAAAAATAAACTCTACGCGGATGCTTATCACACGTTATTCTCGGGGACCGGTATTCACTTTCTCAACGAGGGTAATTCCATAAATCGCGAAAATTATCCCGAGGGGTATTGTCTGTTTGCATTTGACTTGACACCCGATCTTTCCGCAAATAGCAGCTCACATTGGAATTTAGTGAAACACGGCAGTGTGCGAATCGAAGTACGATTCGAAGAAGCGCTCAAATCAACGGTGAATTGTATCATTTATGCTGAGTATGACAATGTCCTTGAAATCGACGCCTCCCGCCAAGTAATCGTGGATTTCAGCGGCTAGTGCGGCTCAAAGACAAGCATATCGGATTACAGAGCGTTTTTTTCAATTTTTTTCACGAGCTCGATGACTGATTTCAACGATAAAGGAAATCAGTTTGTCGCGCGCTGTGGAACGACGAAGACGTGAGAAAAAAATGGACATAATCGTTGATATTCAGGCGATGCGCGATAAAGATCGCCGGTTTTTGCCGAAAGAAGTCTGCGTCGTTGCTCTTGATCACCCGTTTATGGCACATTGGATTGTTGCCCCGCCATACTCATTCAACGAACTTCCGATACCCGTACGCGGTGAAAATAAATATCTCACTCTCAATCATCATGGATTAGAGTGGTGCGAGGGTGATGTGAGTTGCAAGCAGCTATACGCCAATTTACGCGAAATCGCGAAACATTCGCGTACCATTTGGACTCGGGGAAACGAAAAAGCGGATCTCCTCAGCCATGTTATGTCTCGGGAAATAAACGATTTGGAGCAGCCACATTGGTTCTGCCCGAGTTTCGATTCTCTCCCGGAAACGTGCGTTCGCTGTCTTCGCCACAGCCTGGGAATCACGAAACCTTTTTCCCGATGCGCTGTGTCACAAGCCATCAGGCTGAAGCAACATCTTTGCGATATTACCTACAACACCGATCGCCCCGTAGAGGATAAAAGGGCGAAGGAGGAGGATGATGAAAAGAACGAGATATTTGGCGAGGATACCTGCGATGGCTGCGTAATATGCAGAAAAAGTGAATAAAATCACTTTGAATGTCGCAAATATATTGCAGCGCTAATGAAACGCCATGTCAGTCGATCACCGCGATCGAGAAGGGCATGAACACGCAGCAAATACGCGAGGCTCTGCAATTTTTACCGCTAGCCAGCAGCGGCGTATTCGCCGCCGATGAGATTCCACGCATCTGGGCAAAACCGACCGGAATAATAGCGAATACCGATGGACACACCAAGCCCGGTGAGCACTGGGTCTCGATGTACGTCGATCGAACCGGGGAGGGCTGGTACTTTGACAGCTACGGATTACCACCAATCATCCCCCATCACGTCGCGATGCTCCGAAGAAATTGCAAATTTTTCCACTACAATACCAAGCAACTACAAAGTGATTCGTCAGATGTGTGCGGACAGTTTTGCATTGTTTTTCTGCATTTTATGTCTTGCGGTTTTGGCATGGCTCGATTTAACAATCTCTTCAGCGATAACGTGCGAGAAAACGATCAAATAGTGCGCGAATACTATAACGCGTACAAATCTCAAAAAAATCCGAAGAATAATTATAATAATAGTAATTACATGGAAGGGCGAGGTAGCTTCACTTCGCGCAGATTTCCCTGTACACAACGCTGCTGCACAAAACGATAAGGTAATGTCTGTACCATCGCCGACCTACATTCAACGGGAGATTGAGTTACAATCTCCCGACCCATATTCACGCGGCCTTACGCCGGCCTTACGACGGCCTTGCCCGGATTCTATTTCATCTCCGCTCTTATCTACAGCTGGAGCTCATCTCGCCCAACCGTTCTCTGTATCTCGCGCTCAAACGCGCGTTATTATAATATGTAAACCTTCTATATTACTATAATTCATCATCAAAATCATGTAAGAAATAATCATCTGAATAAAAATCATATTCATCACACAATTCAGTATTCCAAATTCCTCTTCAAAAATATGCTTAGTCGCCAAAATTTAAAAATGCTGACGCGCCAAAAAGTATCGGTACCCGTCCGAGGCCCGACTCACGTCCCCCATCCTCACCCCACTACTCGCAACACCCTGCTCAATATCAGCAGTGGGAGTGGACGAGTGGTGGGGGAAGGAGTGGGGATAGGAGTGGGGGGCCCCAGACGGGTACCAATACTACTAACCTGATACCTCCAACAACAATATCAGGAATTACCATCAGAATGTCTGAATTAATGTTGCTGTATAATAACTCAGGAATCATCTAAATTGTGATATTTGACTGAATAAAAGGGAGCAAAAAGAGTAAAGTGAAGTCTCGGTCATCATGAATAACATACCCTGTACTTTTCGCATCGGTTTCAGTAATCTTTCCCTCCGATGAACAGCGACCTCAATAATCATGTAGACTGTGATATTCAACAGAATAAAAGATAGCAGTAAAGTAAAATCCTGGTCTCCAATGATTGACATACGCTGCAGGTTTTGCATCAGTTCCAGTAATTTCACTCTCCGATCAACAGCGACATAAAGAATCATGTAAATTTTGATATTAGGCTGAATAAAAAAACGCTGTGATATAAAATCCTGGTCTCCGATGAAAGACACCCTTTACCTTTTGCTTCAGTATCAGTATTTTTTCTCACCGGTGAATAGCGTAAGCGAAAACCATGAAAATTTTGAAATTCGAATGAATTGAAGATGGCAGTAAAGTAAAATCTTGGTCTCCGATGAATGACATACACTATACTTTTCGCATCGGTTTTAGTAATCTCTCCCTCCGATGAACAGCAACCTCAATAATCATGTAGACTGTGATATTCAACAGAAGAAAGGATAGCAGTAAAGTAAAATCCTGGTCTCCAATGATTAACATACGCTGCAGGTTTTGCATCAGTTCCAGTAATTTCACTCTCCGATCAACAGCGACATAAAGAAACATGTAAATTTTGAATTACGCTGAATAAAAAAACGCTGTGATATAAAATCCTGGTCTCCGATGAAAGACACCCTTTACCTTTTGCATCAGTATCAGTATTTTTTCTCACCGGTGAATAGCGTAAGCGAAAACCATGAAAATTTTGATATTCGAATGAATAGAAGATGGCAGTAAAGTAAAATCCTGGTCTCCAATCCTGGTCTCAATCATCTTGTAGATTGTGATATTCAACTGAAGAAATGATAAGCGTAAAGTAAAAACTTGGTCTCCAATGATTAACATACGCTGCGACTTTTGCATCAGTTTTAGTAGTGTCCAATGGATTAAATTCCCCGTACCTGTTGCATCAGTTACTTTTTCTCCGATGAATAGCGACAGCAAAAATCATGTAAATTTATATGTATAAATATGTAAAATCCTGGTTTTCAATGAATAACATACATCCTGGTATAATATGAATAGCATACCCTGTATCTTGAGAAGGAGAGTTAAGCAAAATCTTGGTTTCCGATAAATGGCATATGCTGAACTTTTCAAATCGGTTAAAATAATTCCGCTCTCCAATAGATAGCGACATGAAGAATCATATAAATTCAGATTTTTGTGAATAAAAAGGAGTAATAAAGTAAAATCTTGCTTTCCCACAAATGACCTATATTGTACTTTTTGCATCGTTTTTAGTTGTAAGTAATTAGAAATGTATATATTCCAGTGAATAAAAAATGTCTTATTTCAGTATAAAAATTCAACTTTTTCACCAATCTGGAAACGGATAGTAAAGGTCGGGAATGCGAATATTACAATTTCGGAAAAAGTAGCATAAAACCAGTATTATAATTTTTCGAAAACAAGCAAATGAATCAGTTGTTCATTTTTATCAATTTATTTATCGTATGAATGAAATGCACAATTTCACAGATGTTTTATAATTGCATTTGAAAAAAGATTTCTATTTTATAAGAATTCAATACATTATAATAATATTATTCACATAATATTCTACACAATTTATAATGACATTATGAATCATGTAGTCTTCACATTATTGTCAAAAAATTTGCTTGCTTCAAAGATGCACACGTTATCTGTATGTTTACACAATTATTTTGCCTTATATCCTCAATTATAGCCAGATCGTGCGTAAAACTGACCCTCTCACTAGTCCCTTACGCGCCCATCACACAATCATAAAAGCGCGTGTCCGTGACCACGTTCATGTGGCGCGTAAGAGACTAGAGAGAGAGCAACCTTTACGCGCGATTTGGCTTCTGGCTTCACTGCTTAGCACGACTCACGCGTGACGTCACCCGACGGCCCGCGCGTACTCTTCGAATAAATTGTTCACTCTTCACTTACACCCGTCCTAATGCCAAATGAATTATAATCCCTATAAGTAAGCGGAAATATATTTATATTAGTATTTTTATATTAATTTTCATACTTTCATCACGCGATAATGCATTATCTCGGAAAACAAGCCAATCATCCATCCGGCCGTGAATCACAAGTATCAGAAGGTGCACTTATTCCACAAGCGATGAAATTGCCCAATTGGTACTTGGTGTACATTTTTTACTTTTAAGTTTTAAATGTACATTTCACTTCTTTTTGTAGGAAACCCCCGAATTTAATCATGTACGTAAAAAAAAACATCAACAACAAAATTCTTCAAGCGTAAAGACTTTGACATCGGAAAAGATTAAAATACTTTGACATTCAGCACTGACGCTTTGATTTTTCGGAGTTTTTCCTACTTCGCGAAATAAAGAATGTGATATATATATTATTTTGGAATTTGCTTGAGCGTATTTCACGAATGAACAATTTGCCCCATAAAAAAAAAAAATGTTTAAATAGTGCACGCGGGGATCTATCTCACGCCATGCGGACCGAACTCAGGCACGCTACCAACTGGACCATCTCATCGCTTATAGGAACAGTGCATCTTCTGGTACTTTTGATTCGTGGCCGGATGGATGATTGGCTTGTTTTCGGGAATAATGTTTTATCGCTTTATGAAAGTATGAATAAGTAGAGAAAGTATGGAAGTATTATAAAGTATAATATAATAATACATTTAAATTTTAGATGTATTATCATACGATTATAAAATTGTTGTTCTTTCAATGAGTGTGTCTCACGAATGCACAATTCGCCCCATAAAAAAAAAAAATTTTTTAATAGTGCGCGCGGGGATCGATCTCACGCCCCTTGGAACCGAAGTTAGTAACGCTACCAACGGGACAATCTCATCACTTGTGGAATAAATTCACCTTCTGGTACTTGTGATTCGTCACCGGATGAATGATTGGCTTGTTTTCGGGGATAATGTTTTATCGCTTGATGGAAGTATGAATAAGTAGAGAAAGTATGGAAGTATTATGAAGTATAATATAGTAATACATCTTAATTTTAGATGTATCATTATCTAAATTTTATACATGTAAATTTTAGATGTATTATCATACGATAACAAAATTGTTGTTCTTTCAATGAGCGTGTGTCACGAATGAACAATTCGCCCCATAGAAAAAAATTAAAAAAATTAATAAAAAAATACTGAGCGCGGGGAACGATCCAGCGCCCCTGCGGACCGAAGTCAGGAACGCTACCAACTGGACAATCTTATCGCTTGCAGTATAGGTGCACCTTTTGGTACTTGTGATTCGCGGCCGGATAGATGATTGGATTATTTTCCGGGATAATGCTTTATCGCGTGATGAAAGTATGAAAATGAATATAATAATACGAATATAAATATATTTCCGCTTACTTGTAGGGATTATAATTCATTTGGTTCTAGGACGGGTGTGAGTGAAGCGTGAACAATTTATTTGAGAAGTCTCGTGCGGGCCGTCGGGTGACGTCACGCGCGAGTCGTGTGCGAAGTAAAAGCAGTGCAGCCGAAGCCAGAAGCCAGATCGCGCATGAAGGTTACACTCTTTCTAGTCTCTTACGCGCCACATGAACGTGCTTACGGACACGCGCTTTTATGATTGTGTAATGGGCGCGTAAGGGACTAGAGAGAGGGTAAGTTTTACGCGCGATCCGGCTAATTGAGGATATAAGGAAAAATAATTGTGTAAACATACAGATAACGTGTGCATCTCTCAAGCAAGCATATTTTTTAACAATAATGTGAAGACTACATGATGTATGATATTATTATAAATTGTGTAGAATATTATGTGAATAATATTATTATAATGTATTAAATTCTTATAAAATAAAAACCTTTTTTCAAATGCAATTATAAAACATCTGTGAATTGTGCATTTTATCCATATGATATAAGTACATAAATGGATAAAAATTTGAGAAAAATTTGAGATTGATTCATTTGCTTTTTTTCAAAAAATTATAATATTTGTTTTATACTACTTTTTCTGAAATTAAAGTATTCGCATTCCCAACCTTTACTATCCGTTTCCAGACAGGTGAAAAGGTTGAATTCTGATATTGAAAACAGGCATTTTTTATTCACTGGAATATATACACTTCCAACTACCGACAACTTTAAATGATGCAAAAAGTACAATATAGGTCATTCGTGGGAGAGCAGAATTTCACTTTATTCCTCCTTTTTATTTACAAAAATATCTGTATTTATATGATTCTTTATGGTGGAGAGCGGAATTATTTTAACCGATTTAAAAAGTTCAGCATATGTCATTCATTGAAGACCAGAATTTAACTTCATTGCTCTTTTTTACTGAAATATTTAAATTTGTATGACTATTCATCACGCAGTTCATCGAAGAATGGAGTTACTCAAAAAGACTCAATAACGTATAGTGTATCATTTATTAGAGATCAAGATTTTGCTTAATTGCTCTCCTTCTCAAGATACAGAGTATGTTATTCATATTAGACAAGGATGTATGTTATTCATTGAAAACCAGGATTTCACTCTACTATTATCTTGTATTTAGTCGAATATCAAAATTGACATGATTTTTGCTGTCGCTATTCATCGGAGAGAAAGATTACTGTAACTGATGTAAAAGGTACAGGGTATGCAATTCATCGGAGACCAGGATTTCATATCGCAGCGTCTTTTTATTCATTCGTATATCAAAATTACATGATTTTTTATGTCGCTGTTGACCGGAGAGTGAGATTACTGAAATTGATGCGAAAAGTCCAGTGTACGTTATTCATCGGAAACCAGGATTTTACTTTACTGAATAACATACATTTTACCTTTTGCATCAGTTTCAGTAATAACACTCTTCAGTAATAACAATAATTTTCGCAATAAGACGAAAGTTAATTCAAATAAATGTTGTACACATTGCAAGAAAACGAACCACACAATAAACGAATGTTTCGCATTAAGCAAATCGAACAAGAAACCGAAATTAGAAACCAATACGGACGCTGCATTGTGCATTTATTGCTAGAAAAAAGGTCACTGGATAAAAGACTGTCGTAAACGAATTCTTAACGAAGGCAAAAAGATCGAATAGGAGAATTCAAATAATGTGCAGGGAAACGGGAAAACGACCCCTCGACAGAGCGCTGCGACGGGGCAACACTCGCAAGAGCGCCGGAACGAATAAACACAGATGCTTCACAAAAAATTCTTCGAGCAAATTGTAATCTCAGTTTCACTTCTATAAATTACATTTCTCCGACAATATTTTTATGCTCGAAAGATCTTATTAAATCAAACACTTTGTTTTTGGCAGATTCCGGTTCTCAATTAAATTTGATCAAAATTAGTAATCTGAAAAATCCAAAGACAATCAATAGTTTAATAATTTACGAATTGCAAGGAATCTCAAATATTGACAAACCCGTAACCGTGGGTGAAATCAACCTTGAAATCAATAATAAATTAGAGACATTCCACGTAGTTTCAAAAGATTTCCCGATAGAATTTGATGCAATACTTGGTAACGAGACATTAGGGGAAAACAAGGGTAGAATCGATTGGTTAGCGAAATACGTACGGCTGAACGATACCGATTATCCATTCACAAACACAGAATCGTTTCTTCTGCGGGCCACACATAAAACGATCATGTTTGTTCGGGTAAATAACGCGTTAAAGACGGGATACGTACCACGCATACCCTTGGGCGATGACATCTTTGCAGGCGAAGCCTTGGTTACTAACACCAACGGCAAAGCTTATATGTATGCCAGCAACACCTCAGACAAAAGACGTTGCGATAAATGCTCCCGTAATTTTTCTATATCCTTTTGATATGAGCATAGACGAGGACGATCAAACGGAAAATAATTCCACAAAAGCCCAGACCTTAGAGCACAAAAATAGTACTCGGACGCGAGGAAACCGTGTTAGTGAGGTAATGAATCTTTTAAATCTTGATTATCTTAACGACGAAGAGCGTAATGCAACCGCCACTCTTGTAAAGGAACACGTAGACCTCTTTCATGTGCCAGGTGAATTTCTCAAATCGGCCAATGTATGTGCGCACAAAATTCTTACCGTGGATGATATTCCGATTAATACAAGACAATAGAGACATCCACCATTCCAAAAACCGGAAATAGAAAAACAAATAAATAATTTATTGGAATGAAACATTATCGAACCATCAGAATCTCCATACAATTCACCATTGTGGATTGTTCCGAAAATAGCTGACTCGAAAAGAAACAAACGATGGAGACTTGTGATAGACTTTCGAAAATTAAACGATAAAACAATCAGTGATGCATATTCTCTTCCCTTAATAACCGATATATTAGATCAGTTAGGAGGAGCAAAATATTTCTCGATATTCGATTTAGCTTCTGGATTCCATCAAATTGAAATGAATGAAAAAGATAAACATAAAACGGCATTTACGACCCCTCATGATCACTACGAATTTAACCGAATGCCTTTTGGTCTGAAAAATGCACCAGCAACTCTCCAGTGACTAATGGACCTCGTACTGAAAGGTCTACAGGGCAACGATCTTTTCGTTTACCAGGACGACATTGTAATATACGCACGGTCAATAGACGAACATCATACTAAATTTAAAAAACCCGCTGAAAGATTACGTAAAGCCAATTTAACTTTGCAAACAGATAAATGTAAATTTTTAAGAACAGAAGTACGATATTTGGGACATTTAATTTCTGCAGACGGTGTTAAACCAGATCCAAAAAATATAGAAGCTGTAGAAAGGTTTAATACACCGAAAACTCCGAAAAACGTAAGAGAATTTTTGGGTCTTGCCGGATATTACAGACGATTCATTAAAAAATTTGCAGGCATTGCAAAGCCATTATCAAATCTTACAAGTAAAAACGTGAAATTATATTGGACATCCGAACACCAGTTAGCATTCGAAACATTGAGAGATAAATTATGCACAAATCCAATTTTACAATATCCAGATTTTTCGAAACCTTTTATCGTAACGACCGACGCATCAAATATTGTAGTCGGCGCAGTCTTATCACAAGGCAAAGTCGGAGAAGATCCCATGGTAGCAGCAGCATCTAGAGTCTTAAATAAAGCAGAGAAAAATTATTCCACTCTAGAAAAAGAAATGGTCGCGGTCGTTTTCGCTTTAAAGACCTTTAGACCGTACCTTTTTGGCCGGCAATTCACACTATTGACCGACCATCGACCACTTGTTTGGGTAAATTCGATGAATGACCCAACGTCTCGTGCACTGAGATGAGAGAACGTCTTAAGGAATTCGATTTCAAAATCCAGTACAAACCGGGAAGGGTTAATACTAACGCAGATGCCCTCTCCCGCAATCCGATCGTTTTACCGATCAAATTCAAATGGCGTGTCAACGTGTTCCCACACGATGGACGTACATTGAATCTTAACCCGGGAACCGCGAGGACATACATCTCCTTATCAGACTCTTATTTCCAGGGTAAACTTAAAATTCAGAAAATCACAAAATCTGATTCGGAGGAAGATATTCCGGAAACTTCCATCGGAAATCAGTCTGTACAAATTCCCCATATGACCAAACTCGCAGATGTAGCAATTCCTAAAGAAACACACACGAACACGGTTATTGAAGGAATTTCTACAAATTTAAATCAAATCGAGCGGCTTGATCATCTGCCATCTCAAAACCTCAGTGATGAATATTCACAAACTCTCGAAAGAATTGTAAACCTTAGTCTAGATAATCTAGAAGATTTCGAGGGAAACAAAAATAAAAATCAGAGCATCGAGACAAACGTATCTCAAAACATAAGTCAAGATCTTGAAAATAGAGATTTTGATTAGAGCATCGGGATTAATAAATCCCAAAATGAAAATCAAAATTTAAATCAAAGCATCGGGACAAATGAATCCCAAAGCAAAATTCGAAATTTAAATCAGAAGATCGGGATAAATAAATTTCAAAGCAAAAATTACGATTCCGATACGAAATCGAAACAAACTTTAGTGGAATCAGTAATAAAACGTAAATCTTGCATGAAGCAAAAGAATCGAGCTAGTCGACATCTTTCTTTTGATAATCTTTCAATTTCTGATAAATCTTCTTCTTCCGATGAAAATGAAGATAATACAATCGCAGTTCCTTTGAACACAAATAACTTAAATAAAACTTCTATATCTTCAAGGGCAGAATCCAGCGACGATAACACACAGCAGAGTGTAATCATAATGGTAGAAAAATTAACTTCGCAAAATTCAACAGAGAAATCAAAAGAAAAGGGTGAACTAATTTTGCCTAAAACCCCTTTATCCGAAATTAAAAAACCATTTTGTGAACTTTCCCATACGTCAACGCCGATTGACTCAAAAATCGCTCGTAATAAGGGAATTCAAAATCGTAACAATTTTCAACGCAAACTTGCTGAAGAACTTTTGAAAAAACGCACATTTAAATCCGCAAATTATACTCCCTCACCCGCAAGACGAGTTAGGAAAAAACTTAACGAATCTCGCAGAGGCGAATACATGGATATAGAAGCGACAGAAAATCGGCTCTCTCCGGAAGAGATGTCTCTCACAGAAGAAGCAATTATGCAACAAGGCATACAAAACATAACAATGCAGGATAATCCGACCAATACATCCGCAATGCAAATGTCAATTTTCGAAAATTCAATTAACGAACCATCTTCGGATGAGGACATGAAAACAATAATAGAAACCGAACACCCACCGGTTCAGCCTATACCTCAAGTAATCATTCCTCCAGCCCCTGTGCAAAGCTCGGAAATTCAACCACTTCGCAGGTCCATAAGAGAGAGAAAACCGAAGAAATGTCCTTGCTGCACGGAAGGAGAACATCATACACAGGCAAAAAAACTTCGTGTCCAAAGAACGAAACGAGCAATAATTAAACGCAAGAAACAAATTCGAATCCCAGAAACTATGGTCGAAATGTCGCCTCGAAATCTTACAGGAGCATTAAACGCAAAACGAAACCCTTCGAAACCGACGAAGCTCGAATGTCAGAATTGTGCGAAACTATTCCAAATATAAATGACTCTTTACCTACGATTATACCCGAACACACTCTTCAGGTAGATAATGACTCAATCGACGACCAACGACAAATAGGAAACTCGAACGATAATAATACGCAGCAGTTAATTTAAACTACAACGAAATAATTTTGCAATCAGGAGTTAGATGGAGCTATGACAAGGGAAAATGTCTTGACTTTCAGGGAGGATTTAGCTTCTGGGACCCTCTTGAATCAGATCAGTGTAAATTCAAAAATTACGAAATAGTTTACGAAGGATTAGCAGAAAGGATTCAAGACGTCCTTAAACCTGGAAACGAATTTTATTCAATCACTACGTCAGACATCACCCTCGCACTAACCGTCAAGGGCCATACAGTTTTATGTGGTTACAAATTGTTGAAAACAGAACATCCGAAATTATTCATTGTTGACAAACGAAATGGCGACTTCTTCGCAAAAAAACGTCTATCGACTATAAACATGAATACGTTTGCATACATGAATTCAAAATTAGTATATATAGTCAGACACTTTGGTAATCAAATAACAGACCTCTACAATAACGTCGTCAAACAAAAATGCGAACTTGAAAAAAAGGTTTTACGCAACACCTTGTGTTTTGCAACTCTAGCTCCAGCAGAATTCGCGTACTACTTCATGAAAGAACCGGGCTACATCTCGCATATCGCGGGCGAAGTATTAAGAATCGCCAAATGTGTACCTGTTAACGTAGCAACGCAAAAGACAGACGAATGTTACCAGGAATTACCGATAACAAGAGGTAATGAGTCTATGTTCATGGTACCGCTCACGTGGATAATTACGAAGACCGAGCACGAAATCGAATGGAATTCCTTCCTATCGCCTATGTATCGAATCAATAATGTATGGTACCAATCTCTACCTCGACTCGCGCAAGCAGCAGCACCGCAATCGCTGTCCGCAAACACGAAGAAAACATGGCAATTTGTTGTCCCCGAACACTTAGCAGACAGTGGCATTTATTCAACAAAAGACCTCGAAAACTTACGATCAAGCATGATGTTTCCGATAGAAAGAACCGCGGTGCTAAATACACTCGCTAGAGGAGCGTCAGGTCAGAAAACCATCGATTACGTCGAAACCATTACATTCGATATACGGATGGAACGTTTGGCTAATCGGAGCCGTCTGGGATTTCATTACAAATTTATTACTTCATATTAACAAAAGGAAGCAAACCCACAGTACCGATAGCGAAAACTCCACCCCCCTTCAAGAAATTCAAGTCAACGCGCAAGACAATATAACGAACGCGGAACCGCATGAAGGTATATACCCGACGTTCCCACCGAGGGTCGACACCGACCATTACCACATCCAATTATCGCAAATAACGAAAGAAACGCTGACATCTAACCAATACCGCGACAAAAAAATATCACACCAACGACGCGAGAAACTAATAAAACCATTGCACTTATGAAAAGACAATGAAAATGAACCGATCGACAAATAATTTCGAAGCACCTTTTCCTTAAATAATTAAGAATAACTAAATAAAAAGGGCAGAAATCACACATATTTACAATTATAACACGTACGATATTTCATTATTAAAAATAATACAGCGGAAAAACATGACATACTATATAATTTAATAAATTTCCAATGCGCGCGAATACATAATTCTTGAAAGGTCATTCAAGAGAAAATACGCGAATGCATACATGTGTACGAACTTTATACGCATATTCAACAAATCTAATACATACACACATTACAACCATACATAACGCAACAAAGGTTTATTCAACGAACATCCGAATTTTTTAAAATAAATTTACAATAACAAAACCGCGTCTTTTAACATCGCAAATATTTGACTGACAACAACGAAAGCGTTACATCAGTCGACCCAATAAAACAAAACGGAAATAAATGTAAACACCGGATTGAATCCGATGTTTCCATCGACGTAGGCAGCAAAAAAAATACACATGAACATCGGATCAGAATCCGATGATCCCAACGATGTACGCAGCAGAAACGTAAATACAAACACCGGATCGGAGTCCGATGATCCCATCGACGAAGAAAAAAAAGGAATACGAACATCGGATCAGAATCCGATGAGCTCAACGATGTACGCAGCAAATAGACGAATACAAACACATCGTCGAGAGAAGAAAAAAGAATCGGAACGAACATAAGAACAGAATCTAATGTAGCCCCAAAGAACGAAATACAGTCGAACTCAAAAAATAAAAAAACAAACCAACCGACCACAGGAAGAAGAAAGGCAAAGGAATGTTCACGCGCAAATAAGCACAAATCCGAATCATATAATTTTAAAATAAAAACAAATTTATTTGTTAATACAATTTTCCGTTTTATTTTACAATCATTCGCTCTCATAGGGGCGCTAATTTCATGGTCAGGATCGCTACGGGATTGATGTTTCTTGCGGCGAGGGCGATGACCGCATCAGTCCCGATCGTAGGACGACATGACTCCCTCGGGCGTAAATCAGGCGGGGTGATCCCAGTCTTCCTCGGCATGTACCTGCCCCCATCGGCCCTCCAGCAACCATATTAACCCGAATGGGTCAAATTCAAAACAAATCCCGTCCAACAGATCGGCGTTAGCACCAAGTTTTACTCTTTCCATTCTTCGTTGCCCGATCTCTTTTGGGCAAATCTGAAATGACTAAAAAGAATATAAAATTAAAAACAAAATTAAATAACCACATTTCGACACGACAGAAGTAAATACGAATTCCAAACTAAGAATTACTTATACTTACTTCTTTGAAGAAGCAGCAAAGCTCGTACACCCGTTTTCCCAAAATCGAAAACTTAGACATTTTAAATTATTTATATTTTTCTCTTCTTCTGAGAGGACGGACTTTTCGCAGGAGATGCTTTTCGGTTTTGAAGTCCATCCCCAAAACCCTTGGTTTATATACGAAATCCTTCTCGTCCCCCGCAAAAAAATATTCAAAGGTAGTGAAACGTCAAAACGTCTCATACGCTCTCTTCCCCCCCCCCCCCTTCACCCTCCATGTGATCTCGACCGGGTGAACGACCGATGAGGCTCACCTGAAAAACAAAATCAAAATTATTATATTATACGTCAAAACACGGACAGATGATTTCGGGTCATCGCCCGAAGATGTAAACAACACACACGGATACACACAGACACCACGATGACAGCTGACCGAACACGAAAACAACGCAAAAATTAAACATTTAAATATTAACACTTAACAATCACACAAACATGACTGTTCTCGAGTATAACGTCTCTAGCGCCCTCAGCGTTATGCGGTGAGCCCGGGCACTTCTCTCCGAGAGTTGCGCCTCTGGCGGTGAAAAGTGTAAAAGCCAGAACAAGACAATATGGCGATTGAGTGAGGACGCGAGAATAAAGTCTGCGTATTAAATGTACAAGAGAAACCTTTATTCAATCCCAAACATAATTTGGCGCCCAACCGCAGCAACTGAACTCATGGCGAACAATTGGGGAATATAGAGTCGTTGGAAGACGTGAAGAATTCGCGAAAATCAAGTAAAGTGTTCTCAGCGTGTCGTGGCCTCCCGAGACGCCGTCAAAAAAAAAAAAAAAAAAAAAAAAAACGTGGCAGCAGCCATGTTGAGCAAGGAAGATTGGTGTCTGTGAGAACCTTGACCGGCGAGAAAGACGCGAGTTGACGTGCTGAATCGTCGAACGAACGTCATAGTTCGTTTGTCAGAAACAGAAACATTTGTCATTGATCAGAAACATACGTGAAGTCACACAAAAAAAAAAAAAATTCAAGAAATACGAGAAATTGCTAGCAACGTGGGGCTTAGAATCGTGACGGTGGCCGAGAAGAGTACGTAGCACGGTCCAGCCAAGAGCATTCATCGAAGTAGATTCGACAACATTTGTCGCAGCAGTCGAGATTCGTCGCATCAGATAAGAGGTTAGTGAGTTCCCTACAATTTCCTTTTATCCCCGATTCGATTTCAATAACAATGGCGGAAATAAAAAAATTGCAAATGGACCGTTCGACAACCAAGGGTCGAATGACTAGAATCAATAATCAATTAGCCGCGGCTACCAGCGGATCAGAAGCGAGAGTCAAAAAAATCAAAATAGAAGAGCTGTGGCAATCTTTCGACGAAATTCAAGAAAAAATAGACGTATTGAGCCTAGTAGACGGTTTGGACGAAAGAATCGTTCAAAATGAATCAGACGCAGAGCGCGAGGTGTTTGAAAACGTTTATTTCGAAGCAGCGACAAAAGCGCAAACGATTATAGATGTAGAAATAGCACAGCAAGCGAATATGCAAGCACAGGCTCAAATCCAAGCACAGTTGCAACAAAACAACGGTGATCGTCACATAGAACGGAGAACGCGATTCGAGGTCAAATTACCGACTTTAAAATTACCGGTATTCAGCGGAGATTACAATGAGTGGCTCCTTTTCAAGGACACATACATTTCAATGATTCATGAGAACGCGAATATTACAGAAATCGAAAAATTTCAGTATTTGCGAAACTCTCTCAGAGATAAAGCACTGCAGGTCATTGGTGGCCTCGAAACTATGGCGGAAAATTATGAGAGCGCTTGGGAATTGTTAACAAAAAATTACGATAACCCGAGGCTGCTTATAAATACGCATCTCACAAATTTGCTCGAGTTTCCAGTCGTAGCGAAAGATAAGCCGACAACAATTAGACAACTTATCGTACACATTCGCACGCATCTCAAAGCGCTGAAAACGCTGAAGCTTCCAGTTGAGCACTGGGACGAGCTTTTGATTCATCTCACAAAGAGTAAATTCGACTACGGAACGAAAAAGGATTGGGAAGAAGAATGCAATCGAGACAAAAACAAGCGAAAAACGTTGTAAGAATACTTGACGTTTTTGAACGAACGATGTCGCACCATCGAATTAATTGAGAAAGGGAAAGCCAAGACTGAGGCTACGAAGCCTACGATGACGAAAAAACAAGGAAATTCAGTGTCACTAGCGACGGTTTCCACACAGAATTGCCCGATTTGTCAAGAAACTCACGCGATCTACAAATGCGCGCAATTTCTGGAAATGTCAGTGGCCAATCGAATAGAAGAAACGAAATCAAAAAAGTTATGCCTAAATTGTTTAGGAAGGAGTCATATCGCTACAAACTGCAGAGGATCCGCTTGCAAAGATGCAAAAAAAAACATAATACCCTGTTACATATCGATCAAGAACGCAAGTCGGCGGAGCGGAAATCAAACGAGGATACAGCAAAGAAAACGGTCGTTACACATTGCGCAACTGAGGATATAAATGAAGCCGAAGAAGCAACGGCGGTCACAAACTTCGTGCGAAGGCCGAAGACACAAATCATTTTATCCACAGCTCGCGTAAAGATTATTGACGCCGATGGTATCGAGCAAAACTGTCGCGTGCTCCTAGATCCCGGGTCACAATCAAATCTCATTACGGAGACCCTCGTTAACAGGCTGAAGCTAAAATGCAAGAGAAGAACGGAACAAATCAGCGGAATCAATCAGGTTCAAACGACCATCGGACGAATAGTTGACGTCAGAATCAAATCGATACACACGGACTATGAAGCAAAGATTGAGTGTCTTATTTTACCTCAAATCACCGAGAAGTTACCACAAATCAGAATCGACACAAAGCTCATACTTATACCAGAGGCAGCGAAACTCGCCGATCCTAGCTTCCACGAGCCAGGAACAATAGACCTCCTCGTCGGAGCAGGGCTGTTCTGGGAGCTTCTGTGCCCGGATTCTATCCAACAAGCCACATGACTACCAAAATTGCAGAAAACCCTTCTCGGTTGGATCGTCGGAGGAGAATTGATTGATGCAAGAAACAAAGGTTCTTCAAAGTTTTGCGGATTAGTAACAAACACAGCATTGCAGTCGCAATTGGAGCGATTTTGGAACCAGGAGGAGACTCACGAGATACGGCGTTGGACAAAGGAAGAAGCAGAGTGTGAGCGACAATTTTGTGAGACGCTCCAAAGAAATACCGATGGAAGATTCATCGTCGCCTTACCTCAAAGGTCAGACGTGATTCTCGGAGACTCGGAAACTCAAGCAAAGAAAAGGCTTCTTTCGATAGAAAGACGTTTCAAGGCCAACCCGCAAATAAAGGCTCAATACGTGGAATTCATGAAGGATTATGAGCAGCAAGGACACATGTCAATAGTGCCAGAGTGCACTCCAGCAAACCTGAAAGAAACCTACATAATACCGCATCAACCAGTCATCAGACCAGACAGTATCACCACGAAGTTGAGGGTAGTTTTTGACGCATCAGCGAAGACGTCGCTTGGTACCGCGCTGAACGATCGTCTAATGATTGGGCCGAATCTTCAGCAAGATTTTTTCAGCATTCTTTTGCGGTTCAGAGCACATGAGTACGTCCTAACAGCGGACATCGCGGCCATGTTTCGCCAGATTCTGGTACGCGAGAACGATCGTGATTTACAGAGAATACTTTGGAGGTCGGACTTAACGAAACGAATTCAATTATACAGGCTAAACACAGTCACGTATGGAACAGCGCCTGCGCCGTTCCTGGCGATCAGATGTTTGAGACAGCTAGCAGTTGAAGACACGGGATTTCCACAAGCAGCCGAAGTAATTAAACAAGATTTCTACATGGACGATGTCCTAACAGGCACAAATACAATCGACGAAGCTGTAGCGTTGCAGCAGCAGCTTTCGCAAATCCTTCAGCGAGGACAGTTCCATTTGAGGAAATGGCGCTCGAACGACAGCAGGATTTTGTCGACAAGTCGACGAGTCACCCAAAAAGACGAAGAGGCTCGTTCTCTCCACGATATCTCAAATCTTCGATCCGTTGGGTCTATTGGGCCCACTCATCATCAACGCGAAATGTATAATGCAGCGAATGTGGCAACTGACCGTAGGATGGGACGAAAGTCTTCCGGAGGCGCTGCAAGCCCTCTGGAATCAGTACTATAACTCGTTGTCCAAAATCAATGAGATGTGCGTTCTACGAAACATAAATCCGAGCAATATAGAAGAAAAATTCGACCTTGTCGGCTTTGGCGATGCGTCGGAAAAAGCATATGGGGCTTGTCTTTATGCGGTCTCTTCGAACAAAAGAGGGGAGATACAATCACAGCTGATTACGTCCAAAAGTAGAGTAGCACCGCTTAAGACTATCTCTCTGCCTAAGCTCGAGTTAAACGCAGCACTTCTACTCGCCAAACTGTGTGAAACAGCAAGAGAGTCTTTTGGGGACAAAATCAAGAATACATTCCTCTGGAGTGACTCAACGATAGTGCTAAGCTGGATTGCCTCATCTCCCAATATTCGCAAGATATACGTTGCCAATCGAGTAACAAAAATTCAAAGCTTGACGCAAGACGCGATTTGGCTGCATGTGCCGACGAAAGACAATCCGGCGGATTTAATTTCTTGAGGTATGTCAGTGCACGATTGGATGCACAGCGGTCTATGGTGGAACGGGCCTTCGTGGCTCATTACAGGGAAGTGGCCTGAGCGCAAGACTATTGACATGGATTCCTCGGAGATGAAGGGTTCAGCGGTGTTCACCGTGACGAGAGAAACGTGTGATGTTCTAAAGGACTTCTCCTCTTTCAATAAAATGCGACGAGTCATTGCTTATTGCCTGAGGTTCAAGGCGAATGCAACAGGGAACAGAAGGAACGACCCTTTATCAGTGAAAGAACTCTCTCAGGCGGAAACAGCGATCACGAGGATGATACAGGAGAGAATATTCATGCCAGAACTTCTCGCCTTGAAACATGGTAAACAATTGCCGAAAGGGAGCAAGCTCGCATCCCTCAACCCCTTCCTCGACGGAAGTGGGCTTATCAGAGTCGGCGGAAGATTAGCACGGGCGAACATACCGGAAACACAGAAGCATCCAATTATTCTCCCAGACAGGCATCACGTAACAAAAATTATAATGACTGACGAGCATCGAAGATTGCATCATTGCGGCCCGGAGCAATTGTTGCATTCAATCAGACAACGATATTGGATCGTAAGCGGACGTCGAGAAGCAAGAAAAGTGTCTCGAGCCTGCATTGACTGTTATCGTCGAAATCCAAAAGCACCAGACGTGCAGATGGGTGATTTGCCGCCAGAAAGAGTGCAAAGATCCTTGAAGCCTTTCACGAATACCGGTGTCGATTACGCGGGGCCGCTCCAGGTTCGCGAGAGTCGCCGTCGTGGAAGAGTGCATAATTCGAAAGCGTGGATTGCAGTTTTTACGTGCTTTGCGACCAAAGCTACGCATTTGGAGCTGGTAACAGAGCTGTCGACGGAGGCATTCCTTGCGGCATTGCGGAGGTTTGTAGCACGGAGAGGGATCGCTTCCCAAATTGTCTCTGACAATGGGACGAACTTTGTAGGTGCAGCACGCGAACTGAAAGCGGTCTACGAGTTCCTGAGAGAAAACCAACGCACGATATCCGACCACTTGAGTCAACAGAAGATTCAGTGGAAGTTTATTCCACCTAGGGCTCCTCATTTCGATGGGCTTTGGGAGGCAGCCATCAAGGCGACCAAACGTCACCTCAACACCGTCACTAAGGGCCTCGTATCGACCTTTGAAGAGTATTATACGTTGTTAACTGAAATCGAATCGATCTTAAATCCCGTCCTCTTACCCCGTTATCGAGCAATCCTAACGACACATTAGCCTTGACCCCAGCCCATTTCCTGGTAGGGGACTCGCTATTATTACCCGCAGAGCATGATTATTTGGAAGCCTCTCCCGATGGCAGCATCTCCAGAAAGTGCGCCAGCATTTCTGGAATCGGTGGTCGAAAGAATATTTGCAAGAATTACAGAAGCGACAAAAATGGAACACCCAAGGCACCAACTTAGCAATCGGCGCCTTGGTGGTCCTCCACGAGGATAGTGTACCACCCCTGCACTGGGTGCTCGGCCGAGTAGTAGAGGTTCATCCAGGGGCGGACCAAGTTGTTCGAGTGGCTACAGTCCGTACTCCTAATGGGCTGTACAAGAGACCAGTGAAAAAAACTTTGCCCACTGCCCGTCGAAGAAGATTGAGACATCGAGAGAAACTTCGAGCGTCCAACGACGGTTTACTGAGCAATGTATCTGTTTTATTTCGATTTACTATTATGTATCGTTTTCTTTAGTAGCTAAGCTCATCAAGTGAGAAATCCAAAAAAAAAAAATAGAGATCCTGTCTATCCGATTACACGTTATTTTAGAGTTATATCGTTTCCTTCCATTTACGGATTTTTGACATGTTCATATTGTTTATTTAAGTTTATTGAAAGGCAGCCTTTCAAGGCGGGCGGGATGTTCTCGAGTATAACGCCTCTAGCGCCCTCAGCGTTATGCAGTGAGCCCGGGCACTTCTCTCCAAGAGTTGCGCCTCTGGCGGTGAAAAGTGTAAAAGCCAGAATGAGACAATATGGCGATTGAGTGAGGACGCGAGAATAAAGTCTGCGTATTAAATGTACAAGAGAAACCTTTATTCAATCCCAAACAATGACACACATACACACAAGTCGTCGAAAACAAAACACCGACACACACAGAAATGAAAAATTTGGGGAAGGGCAAAAATTAACAATATTAATATGAACAATTAAACGAAGGGGAGGGATATTTAAACAATATATTGGGGTATAAATAAGGGTATAAATAAGGGAACCTGGGAACAGAAAAAGAGACTTGGTCTCAAGAGCTGGAACAGAGCATCACATGCTATCTCTTGGAAATCGAAGTCCAGTGCACAATAGTGTCACAAGCTCGAATTATGGCATCACCTACGTGGAAGTAGTGTACCGACGAGGACGATCTGGCCCTGGTTGTAAGACGGTCTCCCGGTACGCGAACGAACGGAAAGTGATTCGTATCCGAGCTAGAGTTTGGGAAAAACTCTGCGATACTCAGGGAGTACGAAGGCGAAAGCCCAAGGAAATCGAGGACGCGTACGATCTTGAACAACTCGCGACACAGAAGCACCGTGCATGAAAGTGTCACACTCTCGATGTACGGCATCACCTACGAGGAAGTAGTGTACCGACGAGGACGATCTGGCCCTGGTTGTAAGACGGTCTCCCTGTACGCGAACGAACTGACAGTAATACGTATTCGAGTTAGAGTTTGGGAAAGCCTCTACGATACTCAGGGAGTACGAGGGCGAAAGCCCAAGGAAATCGAGGACGCGTACGGTTTTGAACGACTTGAGACACGAATGCGCCTCGAATATTGACTCCTCGAGAGTTAATACAGGTGGGAATCGTAATTCCGAGTGTTCCCGGCGTACTGAGACCACGACGAGTACTGAAGGCTCTAGGGAGTACTTACCTGCGAAGGGAGAAAAACAGAGGGATCAGGAAAACGTGCAAATGGATACGAGAATCACACGGGGAATCTAGGGAAACCACGTTTTGTGACAGCTGTCAAAATCAGCTGTGAGGGAGAAAAATAGGTACAGAGACGTGAGAGAGAGAGAGCGAGAGACAGGAGAAACAAGGAGGAGGTATGAGTTCACATCACATTACACGAGACGGACGTAACGTGACGAACGCACGCATCATACAACACAGGACAGCACTACACTACACCACACACAAAAAGAAAAACACCGTGAGTTTTACACAAAAATTATAAACGTAAACACGCGAGAAAGTTAAATCATAGAGAGTCACCAAAACACGATATACAACATTGTTAGTATTTTAAGTATAGAATTAAGGTTAGCACATAATTACAAAGCGGAAACGGGACGAATACTCACCGTTACAGCAAGACACAAACCAGAAAACATTGTACACATATTATTTATTGGAGAATATATCTTGTTTTACCGAATTTTACCCGACGTTAAATTAATCTTCTCCCTGATCGAGTCTGAACAAATAAATTTTAAATGTAACCAAAACTGGATACGTTACAGTAGGGATGACGAACTGCAACGGGATTTGCCCGTACAACTGCAGAGCGAAAGCGTTACATCCATGTCTCTTTTCCTTTCAAAGAGAAATCCAGGAAAAAAATTGTTTCTTTAATATTTGACAAGTTCCATCAAACTCAAGAGAATATCAATATAATTTAGGAAAATTTTTTTTTACAAGCTATAATGCCTACATTCGAAATTAATATTAGAAATAAGTCTTAGATAATTAAAACTATCAGGACTACACATAAATTACTATCTCGCATTTCGCACATATTTTTAGACAAATACCTCAATGCGTAATTTGTTCAAGAAGTTTTTTTTGAGAATATTATAAGTACAAAACAAAATTGCTTTTCATAACAATTATAATTACCTTTTTTTTATTACTAGATTAAATCCTTATATATCGAATGAGAGATTTCAACGTTTTAGTTTATCACACTTACCTTACTCTACTTACTTTCGAATCAAAAACAACACATATAAATGTAATTCTTTTTGTAATCGACGAACGAAGATACGATTTCACACAATTTATAGGGTAATCGCGATTGAGCGAGACGCTCAATTTTGGGGAAGGGAAGTGTTACGTTCCAGCCTCATGCTCGAACTTTTTTTTCGCCCCCTTTCAAAAATTATGCAATGCCGACAGTAGGTACTTGCAGACCACGCACATACCGGTATCTTCCTTCGTCGAAGCGCACAACTTGTAGTATACAAGTACCTCTAGATTTATGGTAGTCATAAATACTCCCCTTCCGGGAAAAGCCTATCCAGCACATACTGTCTGCATTTACAGAGAGACCTCACTCGACGTCGCCGCACTCCTTTTTTTTTATCATAGAGTTTTCCTAAATTTGGCATAAATAATTTGTCTTAAAACTCAGCAGCAATCGCATCCAGCGTTTTCCCCGAATATTCCTCCCACATGTGGAATTCAACAGAGCGACGGGAAAGTCCTTGCAGGATCTTTCCCACGCACAAACCTTTTTTTATATACCTTCATTTATTCTCTTTCTCTTGTCGGGCCGCGTCGTTACCGGCGTCGGCCATTGTCGCATCATTTTCGGGCACGTCGCACGCGGACGACAATTCTCTCATCGGTTTTCGGGCAACTTTTCTCACATTTATTCGCCACCTTCTTTTCTGTATCGTCGACCTTTAAAGAATATATTCTTGTTATCTTTTCGTTCAACCTTAAGCTTGGGCCCTTTACTTCCTACCTACACCAGATCCCTTCACAAACATTTTTGGTCCTTCGAGCCGGATCTGGTGGGGGGTTTTTTCTCAACTTCAAGTTTTTCTCAAGTTCGAAAACGTGCAGTGAAAAGTGAGTGGAAAATTCGGGATCATCAGTCAAGCTCATTTCTGGACGAATCGGGACTCAGTGCAATTTTCGGGTGAGTGACGGGTTTTTATCTCGGACGCTACGACGCATTTTCTCATGTCGAAAAGCCTCAACGGCTTTGTCTCACACGTATAGTGCGCGCTCTCTCACTCTCATTCGGGGGGATTTCATTGTTCTCGGACATTCTCGTTCGCATCGCGGGCAGTAAACATAGTGCGCGCTCTCTCACTCACGGTTGACGCTACGAAGCGTCTCTCACGCAGTGTACGCGGCTAGTGCGCGCTCTCTCGCTCTCAGCCGGGGACGTTCTCATTGGCTCTCGGTCACTTTCTCTCGGGACTCAGGCAGTGCGGATCGTGCGTTCTCTCTCAGATACATTTAACAGACTCAGCGTATGTCGGGTCAAGCGCAGGCGAGTGTCGTGCGCGTTCGCGCTTTCGCTCGTGATTCGAATATCACGCGCAAAGTCGGGACTCATTTTCGTGCGGTTTTTCTCAAACTATTCGGTTTTTCGGGGAATTATCTCACGGGATTGACGAGTCAAATTTCGCGAGTGAAATCTTCATGAAGTTTGAAGTGAACTCTTTCGTGCGGATATTATCATCAGCAATTTTTGATCGGGACTCAACGGTGCGAACTCATCGGGTTTCGGACACTTTTCAGACATTTTCGGGTTACTCATTCGATCATTTTTCGATTTATATTGCTCACATATATTTTTGGTGATTTTCTCGTTCGGGCATTTTTCGGTTTTTTCCTTTCGGACGATTTCTCGGTTCCTCACGTGAACATCTCTCCGTGCTTCTCTCGTTCGGCTTTTCGGTGCTTCGCAATCGGGTTTCGGGAGATTTCTCGCGAGTGATTGCACGCTGAGATGGCGGACGGCGATGACGACTCGGCCGCTCCGGTCAAACCGATCGAACCGGAGAATTTGGCCGTTCCGGAATCACGGGCGAGCGTGAAACCGAAGAGCGAAGCCATGGTTACGGATTTGACACGGGAACCGACGAAATCAGTCTCACGGCGGGACAAGACTCCATCGGGATCGGGCGCAATTTCTCGGGTTCGGTCTCCTGTCATTCGGGACACTGCCTCCTCATTTCAAGGACCCAGTGCGGGTTCTGCTCGTCTCAAGGTGGCCACTCAGGAGGCTCGGGTCTCTCTCTTGCGGGACTTGCTCAACGATCTCACGTGGGAAACTTCGGCAGTGCTCTCACGGGAAGAGATCGATGAAGCGAAGCAATCCGCCTTGGATGTGTGGCAGATGTTTGCTTCGGTTCATGATACGCCCATCGAACAGCTCTCGGACGCGGTCTCGTCCAAGAATACGCGGAGGCTGACCAGTACTTAAAGGCCTTTTCTCTGCGAATGGCAATTTGCCAACGGATGGGGAAAATTCGGGCTACTCTCAACACCGCTTCATCAACCACGGAATCGGCTCAATCGGGCAGTTCGGACACCACGGGACGTCGGCATACACTTCCGGAAATCTCGTTGCCGAAATTCACGGGAGAATATTCTCAATGGGTGCCGTTTCGGGACATGTTCACTGCTCTCGTTCGGGAAAACTCTCAAATCACCGACGTTGAGAAGATGCATGATCTTCTCACCGCGGTTACGGGAGAGGCATCGAAGCTCATCTCGAGCTTGCCTATCAGCGGGGATTCTATCACCACGGCATGGACTACGCTCCTCGCGCGTTATAACAACAAACGGGCTCTCGTCTCATCTCATCTCGACACGTTGTTGAGTACGGAAACGGTCTCACCACGCTCAGCGAAGGATCTTCATTCTCTCCTTTACTCACTTAAGGCGTACAACGCACTCGAGGCACTGGGAGCCCCGGTGCGCCAATGGGACTGGGTCATCGTCCACGTCGTCTCGAGAAGGCTCGACGTTCATCTTCGGGAAGCTTGGGAACTCAAGGCGGGTCGATCTGACGAACCTCCGTCACTTTCTGATCTTCGGGTTTTCCTCACCAGTCGAGCACGAGCTCTCGAGAACGTCGAGGCGACACGGTCTCAAGCCAGGGCAACGGGCAAGGACTCATCCTCAGGGACTTATGCCTCACGGGTACACGCGGTCTCATCTGGGCCGGCTCACTCGGGACCTTCAACATCGGGAACATCCTCAGCCACCAGCGGGTATGCGTGTCCCTACTGCAAGGGCGCTCACTATATCGTGGCGTGCCCAAGCTTTAGGCAGCTCACCAACGAGGCACGACGGGACAAAGTCATGCGTCAACGCCTGTGTTTCAACTGTCCGGGGAAACACAGCGTGGCGTCATGCCAGGGAACGACGCGGTGCAAAGAGTGTGATCGTAACCATCGCACGATGATACACACTGGGTGGTCGAAATTCGGGGACCAATCCTCTTCGGGGCCGACTCCACGCACCAACGCGTCGTCCTCTGCGGGAACAGCGAGCTCATCGGATACTACTCGACCATCGAGCTCTACTCAATGAGACACGGGGGCATTAGCTTGTTCGGGTTCTAGCTCATCATCACTTTCGGGATTCTCAACGCTGCTGGCTACGGGATTGGCAGATCTCAAATTAGCATTCGGGGCAACTCACCGGGTACGAATGCTAATCGACAACGGGTCGGAGCTAAGTTTCATTTCGGAGAAGCTGGTGAGACAGCTCAAACTGCATCGGGACAACACGGTCATTCCAATCGTCGGGATCGGCGGGACGCACTCTGGGATGACTCGGGGCGCAGTGAGCTGCGCTCTTCAGCCAATAAACTCTAACTCAATAATAAATGTCAATGTGTTCGTTTTACCTAAGCTAATGCCTATCCTCCCTTCCTTCTCACTAACCGGGTTACATTGGGCTCACTTGGACGGACTGCAGCTTGCAGATCCAGATTTTCTCTCACCACGGGCAATTGATTTTATTTTGGGAGCAGACTCGTACGCTCAATTTATTCGTCCAGAAATTCGGAAAGGAGTAAACGAGACTCCTATGGCTCAAAACTCAATTTTCGGATGGTTAGTACTCGGTCCAATTGGGAATCGGGCATCATTCTCGGGTTTGATACAGCATGCTCCGGTCGATTACGATTTCGAAGATGTTCAGGCGCTTCTCACTCGCTTTTAGGAACAAGAAGAGACTCCAAGTCCTCCTGCGCTTCAATTTACGCCTGAGGAGCAGGATTGTGAGGTTCATTTTGTCCGGACTCACGCGCGGGACTCAACGGGACGGTACATCGTTCGATTGCCGATAATATCGTCTACGAATCAACTCGGGGATTCGTACGGGAGGGCAGCCCAGGGCCGGCACAGGCTTTTGCGACGACTTTCACGGGATGCCTCAAATCAGAAGCTGTATTCGGAGTTTCTGCGGGAATATGAGGAACATTCTCACATGGAACGGGTTTCACACGCGCTTACTCACGACTCACGGGTTTATTATTTGCCTCACCACGGGGTGTTAAAAGAATCGAGCACTACAACGAAATTGAGAGTTGTTTTTAACGGATCAAGCGCTACGGGAACGGGAGTATCTCTCAATAACATTTTGCATACGGGTGCAAAACCGCAACGGGACATTTCAGACGTTCTCTTATGGGTACGGTGACATCGTTGCGTCTTCACAACGGATATTACAACGATGTTTCGCCAAATTCGGGTTTATCGGGATGACTGGGATTTACAACGAATATTATGGATCGATCAACATGGGAACATCATTGCATTTCGGCTCACAACCGTGACTTACGGCACGAGGCCGGCTCCGTTTCTCGCGGTTCGCGCTTTGTTGCAGCTTGTCGAGGACGAGGGCAGTAAATTTCCTGAAGCGGTCGCTCCTCTTACAATAGAGCGATACGTGGACGATATTTACGGGGGAGCGGACGATCTCACGGATCTCATCTCTCAGGCGCATCAACTCACCGGGATTTGCATGGCGGGCGGGTTTCCACTCGCGAAGTGGCAAAGTAATCATCCGGACCTTCTCACCTCCATTGGGGCGAACATCAGCTCGGAATCGTCTCACTCATTTCATGATTGTGAGACAAAGGTACTCGGTTTCACATGGGTTCCCGCCACGGACGTGTTCAAATTCACGACTCTTCCATTCTCATCGGGGGATACGATCACGAAGCGAGTCATGCTGTCGGAGATTGCTCAGCTTTACGATCCACTGGGGTAGCTCGCACCTGTCGTGATTCGGGCGAAAATTCTCTTGCAAAACCTGTGGTTGGAGAAACTCGGCTGGGATGACGAAGTTTCAGCGCGCATACGCGACACTTGGGTCGCATTTCGTCGGGAATTAACACATCTTGGGAATATTTCCGTCCCAAGATAGATCAATCTCACACTCTCCGCGATAGTGGAGTTACACTGGTTCTCGGACGCGTCACAGCTCGCAATGGGAGCTGTTGTTTACCTACGGGTATCGGAACCGGGATCAGCAACACGGGTTACAATGGTTTGCTCGAAAACAAAAGTTGCGCCTATCAAACGTCTCAGTATTTTACGTCTGGAACTTTCAGCGGCTCTTCTCTTGGTCAAGCTCGTTCGGTATGTACAAGATACTCTCAATCTCACCGACCCAAAGGTTTTTCTCTGGACGGATTCATCCGTCACGATCACCTGGGTAACGAGTCATCCATCTCGGTGGAAACATTTCGTTCGGAATCGGGTCTCATCGGCTCAAGAGCTCCTTCCTAGTGGACAATGGAAACTCATCCCGGGGCGGGACAATCCTGCGGATTGTGCATCACGAGAGTTAACCGTTTCTCAGCTCGAGCGACATTCACTTTGGTGGGACGGGCCTCACTGGTTAACGAAATCTCACTTCCATTGGCCTTCTCATATCACCGGTGCGGATCTCACAGCGTCGCTCACTGTCTCAACAGGCTCAACCTCACCGGTCCTATGGGACCTCATTCATCGGTACTCATCTCTCACTCGGCTGTTGAGAATAACCTCACTCTGCTTTAAACTATTTACGACACTTCGAAGACAAAACCAAGGGAGACCGGGCTCACAAATCTTCCCGGGTGACCTGGAATACTCACGGCCTGTTTGGGCTAAGGCCCCACAGGGTACACACTTCTCAAGGGAGCTCACACTTCTCTCATCGGGACAGGTTCTTCCAAAATCGCATCCATTCACGCGATTGACTGGATTTATTGATGCACACGGGGTTCTGAGAGTAGGAGGGCGGCTTAAGCACTCAGCCTTACAACCTGAGAGCAAACACGCCGTCATTCTACCTCGGGATTCGGTTCTCACGCGGCTTCTCATCGCAGATGCTCACCAGCGGACATTACACGGCGGGACTCATATCTGCGCTCTCATTATTGGATTCTCGGCGGGCGGGCACCAGTACGTTCATTCATTCTCAGGTGCGTGAAATGCGCACGTCAGCGCGGGATAACGGCTCAACAACTCATGGGACAGTTACCACTCACACGGGCGACACCTTCACGAGCGTTTCTCTACACGGGAGTAGATTACACCGGGCCAATCTCTCTCAAGATCGGGCGGGGCTGAAGCTCACGATCACACAAGGGCTGGTTATGCATCTTTGTATGCTTCTCAACCTCAGCAGTACACCTCGAAGTTGTTTCAGATTTAACTTCTGAGGCATTCATCGCAGCATTTCGACGTTTCGTCGGGAGACGGGGTATTTGTCACACTCTTTACAGTGACAACGGGACAAACTTTCAGGGGGCCGCAGCGGAACTGCGCAGACTCTTCACTGGCGGGACTCGGGAATCGGAAGCTGCTGCTCAGATATTGGCTAATGACGGCACGCGTTAGGTTTTCAACCCTCCGGGAGCTCCTCACGTGGGCGGGAAATGGGAAGCGGCCGTCAAATCGGTCAAATATCATCTTCGGCGAACAATCGGGGCGACGGCCCTCACGTTCGAAGAATTTACGACTCTTCTTACGCAAATAGAGGCCGTCCTCAACTCTCGGCCTTTGGAACCACTCACGGATGATCCGGAGGATCTCTCAGCTCTCACGCAGGACACTTTCTCATTGGGGAAGCACTTACTGCACTCACGGTGGCAGCTCATACAGGAGAGACTGCAATACTCCTGGGATCATTGGTCAACGGGCTATCTACAGTGGCAACAAGCCATCTCAAAATGGCATCATCCCTCTCATCAGGTTCGGGTGGGCTCACTCGCCCTCTTGGTGGACGCAAAAATCTCACCTACTGAATAGCCTTCGGTACGGGTCTTGGCACTGCACCCGGGACAGGACGGACTCACTCGGGTGGTCACCATCAAGACCGCAACCTCAACACTCACCCGACCGAGTGCTAAATTGGTAATCCTTTCAATCTCACCGGGGACTCAGGATATCGACAGCACTGCTGCCGATGGCGGGCGGAATGTTCAGGAATTACGAGGTTTTCGTAATTCCTGAATTATTCATAATTATGGCGGGAAATAGACGAGCGAGTCACGCCGGACAATTACTCATGGCAGCCGCCGACGGCGCCACTTTTCGGGGCATTTCCTCTCATCGATCGCGTGATCGCTCGGCTTTTCCCTTTCTATCTCTCATTCTTTCTTCATCGATCTCACGGACCACACGCATCGTCTCACGTGGATTGTACGTTCGGGAAATTTCTCTGGGAATTGGTAGTTCTCTGTGCGGGCTAATCATTCGAAACGGGAAATAATGACACGCGAGTGTTCGGGATAGCTTTTCTCATCAGTTCGGCGGGCTAAAGTAACGCTCAACGGGCGGATCGCCGAGACCTCGGTCGATTCGACTCTTCGGATCGGCCATTGTCGCATCATTTTCGGGTACGTCGCACGCGGGCGACAATTCTCTCATCGGTTTTTGGGCAACTTTTCTCACATTTATTCGCCACCTTCTTTTCTGTATCGTCGACCTTTAAAGAATATATTTTTTTTATCTTTTCGTTCAACCGTTGAGCTTGGGCCCTTCACTTCCCACCTACACCAGATCCCTTCGCAAACAATTATAAAACCATGATACAAACCACAAACCTCGTTCAATCGTCCAGAAACGTTCAATCGTTCTGAAACGTCCAATCGTTATATAAATTTTATCGAGTTCACGTCGTCGTTACGTCCGTTACTTATCGTAAAATTCGGACTTCAACAAACTTTGTAAATCTCCGTTAAAAGAGACTTAGCTCTCCGACGCGTATCGAAACGATTCGAAACCGATCATAAAATTCATACAAACTGTATCGATTTTGTTTAAACTTAGTGATAATTACTTTTGATAAATAAATACTGTGTTAATTTGTTATCCGACGGACATTTTTCTTTGTTCGGGAAATTTCATCGAAGTTTCTCCGGAATTAATCCTTCGAAACATCTCCGACGAGAATCGAGTGTAAAAACTCAATTGGCTATTACATTCGCTAGCCGCGGACCAACCATCATCAAATCATTGGCGAAAGATATTTAAACTTTCGCGCTCTAAATTCGGTGGTCACGTGCCTCGCATCAAAACCCCTTTCTCGGGACGTAACAAATGTAATCGTAACCTTTCGACGTGACCTTCGTGTGCTTATCCTCTCCAAATCCCTTTAGTATTAACGCCCATCGAAAAAGATATATTAAATCTTACAATCAGAAGTGGGATCTCAGAGAGCCGATCACGGTGGTACGTCGATAGTGCATATGGACGTACACTACCGTCCATAAGTTTGGAAACACTCGCGCCAATTCCAAGCCAGACAAAAAGTTTTATTACTCTTTGAAAAATGACGATATTTGAATTCGGCAAGCGGCGTTTCAAAGGAGACATATTGAACCCCATTTCCCTTTTTTGGAAAAATTTTAGCATTTTTTTTTAACTCGGCACACGCTTTGAAACATGGTCGTTTTTTTGGCATTTTTGGGGGGGTAGAAATTTTAGCGCGTGACTCGTGAAAAATATTTTTATCTGCTCTCCTATGAGAGACTTGAAACGGAAGATAAGAGCTTCAATTTGGTTTTTGAGAAAGTTTCGTGCGATTTTTTTTCGCATGAATATTGATGTTTTTTGCAAAAAACGACTATAATCATAAAATGTAGTCTAACTCGGAAACTGTTGGGTTCCCGTGAATTGACGAAGAGGGTCAAAAGTTGTACACATACCTTTTGGGTTCACCCAATTTTTTTGAGAATTTTTTTCGCAAAAAAAATTTTGAAAATTTTTTTGTTTCCAATTTTTTTTTTAAATCGACTAAATATTTTTTAAGTGTAAAAATCGGATTTTCTTACCTTATCTACACGGCCTTTTCATCGAAAAAGCCGCCTCTCACTCCGATGACCGCTTTTACGATCCGCGGCATCCGCTCGATCAATTTGTCAATTTGACCCCGCTCCAGATTGACCCACGCTTCTTTTAATTTTTCCCATAAATCCGCGGTGGATGTGGGACAACTTTGGCGTATTTTTCGATCAAGCTCGAGCTTGATCGAGCTTGATCGATCGGATCGTAAAAGCGGTCATCGGAGTGAGAGGCGGCTTTTTCGATGAAAAGGCCGTGTAGATAAGGTAAGAAAATCCGATTTTTACACTTAAAAAATATTTAGTCGATTTAAAAAAAAAATTGGAAACAAAAAAATTAAAAAAATTTTTTTTTCGAAAAAAATTCTGAAAAAAATTGGGTGAACCCAAAAGGTATGTGTACAACTTTTGACCCTCATCGTCAATTCACGGGAACCCAACAGTTTCCGAGTTAGACTACATTTTATGATTATAGTCGTTTTTTGCAAAAAACATCAATATTCATGCGAAAAAAAATCGCACGAAACTTTCTCAAAAACCAAATTGAAGCTCTTACCTTCCGTTTCAAGTCCCTCATGGGAGAGCAGATAAAAATATTTTTCACGAGTCACGCGCCAAAATTTCTACCCCCCCAAAAATGCCAAAAAAACGACCATGTTTCAAAGTGTGTGCCGAGTTCAAAAAAAATGCTAAAATTTTTCCAAAAAAGGGAATTGGGGCTCAATATGTCTCTTTTGAAACGCCGCTTGCCGAATTCAAATATCGTCATTTTTCAAAGAGTAATAAAACTTTTTGTCTGGCTTGGAATCGGCGCGGGTGTTTCCATACTTATGGACGGTAGTGTATATATATTCTTTTCACTTTCTGTGCCGTGTCGATTTCGAGGGAGATCGGAAAAATTGCGTTGTCACGCGGGTGAAAGAAAAAGGTTTCGTGAGAGCCACGTGGCAGGGTAGCGCGGTCGGACATTTTGTCGCAGTGCGGAACATTGCGCGAGTGATAAAGTACCATGTCGCAACCAAATTTTCCGTCGTTTTGATAAGGACGGGTTGGACCGTTACATTCGACGAGATTTCCCTTGCAACCGCCGAATTTAAGTTATCATCCGGCATTCGGGGACGAAAATTCTCGAAACGGAAATGACGCAACGCCGATGAACGTGCCACAGGGTCCGACGGCGACGTTCACGCCATCCCAAATGTCGGTAATACAGAACCCATATTACTCGACTGTGGGAGTGACACCCCGGCCACCGTTGTCAAATCTGAATGTGAACGCGTCGCGTCGGTTGAGAGACGAATTCCAAAATTTACCAACAACGAACAATAATGAAAATTTTTCAAATGAAGGAGCCCTCTCGGAGGAAGTAGTAAATGAAAATTCGGTGCACGGTAGTCGACGCGCGAGCGAAGTGAGCGAGGGGCAGACGGATGGGGCCCATTTCGAAAACTCGTTGGACCGTGTGCTCGAGACGATGTCGCAAATTTTGCAGCAGAACGCCATTATGTTACAATCGCAAGCGTCTGCGATGCCCAGTCGACGTTTTCACGCGATGCCCGACTTCGGTCGAGGCAAAACGATGGCTGGAACAGATCGAGACCTCAGCGCGCATACATGGGTAGCCCGAAGCTTTTCTATACGAGATCACGACGATGCACCTGATACACGCTGCGCGCTCATGGTTTTTATCGATGAAAAGGAGTTTCATGAGCTGGGCTGACTTCAGACAGTCTTTCGTATTAACTTTCGTACCGGAAGTGAACAAATCACAGCTGTGGAATAATTTGAATAATCGTCGACAACATGAAACAGAGTGCCTACAGGACTATTATTATAACAAGGTAAGGTCATGTAGTGCCCTCGATTTGCCGTTTGAAGAAATTCGAGAACAAGTGGCGTGGGGATTGTTGAGCCGAGACATGACCGTGCACGCGTTGACAACAGAATACGATTATGTTGAGAGACTATTCCACGGACTGCTTCGATTCGAGAGAACGATGAAATCGTACGACGACATTAAATCACAGAAAGCAAAAGTCACTGACGCATCAGAAAGGAAAAGGAACGCGGAGGATGAATCCGATAAAGAAAACCTACTAGGTGACAAACAGGCGAATAAAACGAACATCGACAATGTGAAGTGCTTCAACTGTGAGAAGTTGGGAAAATACTCACGAAAATGTACCGAACCACGTCGCACCGCTACGTGCAGGAGGTGCGGGGAGACGGGGCATTTCGCCAAGAATTGCGAGAAACCGGTGGCACTGGACCAGGGGGAGGTAAAGATTGTGTCATCTATTTCCTTGAACACAAACCCCGAGAGCTTGAATGAAGAAAAAGGACAACGGGCGAACGCGTGTTTCTTCGGCAGAGAAACTGGCCAAATATTTAAAATCGGTTACCGTGAACGGAGTGACCCTACAAGCAATGATGGATCCGGGAAGCTCGTATTGTACAATAAAAGCTACCGTCGTTTTATGTCATGGTTTCGACGTCCTCCGACTAGCAAGTACCCTGGGTGGGCTTCGGTAAACCGGAGATCCAGAACATGGTGAGGTCATGCGGCATAGTACGTGCGGAAGTCGACATCGATGGGGTTGGGGCAAAAAGTGTACCCTTCCGGATCGTTCCCAACGACGTCCAATCAACGGATGTGTTGATAGGTCGAACGTTCACCGAACTCCAGCATATAGCTTACGTCAAGGTCGATGATCAGCTGATTTTTCTTGACAACTCAACGCATGAGTTATTGAAAATCTTACCAGAAATGAAGCTCAACGATGAGCGTCGACCAGCCGTGGCTCATGACAGCGAGCTATTGCCTGCATCGATCAACTTTATCAACGCAGACGTAAACGAGGATGAATTGTCATTGCTGATGATAAACTTCGATACCAACAGTCACCGCGTGAAAGAGGGGGATCTGGTTGATCCAACGATCCTGAAGGTTCAACGAGTGGAGCTCCAGCAACGCCGGAAATCGCCGATTCACGACGACGAGGTCATCGTCGACGATAAGGTTTCCCCCTATCAACGTCAACAGTTATTGAAGATGTTAAACGATTTTCGAGATTGTGTCGCTAATGATATTTTTGAAATAGGAAAAACTAACCTACTAGAGATGGATATCCAGGTCGAGGCAGGTAGCGCGCCTGTAAATGCAAAACCGTACCGAACCAACAATCAGGAACGGAGCCAAATTAAGAGAATTGTCACAGAATGGAAGAAAGCGGGAATTGTACAGGAAACGTCGTCCCCCTATGCGAGCCTGGTACTGTTAGTAACAAAGAAAAATGGGGAAAAGCGTCTCGTTGTCGACTATCGCAAGCTGAACTCGGTAACGGAGCGTATTAATTTTCCCCTACCGAATTTGGATGAGTATCTCGAGGTGCTGAATGGAGCTAAGATTTTTGCAACGCTCGATCTCGCTCATGGTTACTTGCAGCTGCCATTGACGGAAGGCACCCGTACCAAAACGGCGTTTATCACACCCGATGATACAGGGGAATTCACGCGAGCTATGTTTGGCCTCACGAACGCCCCGTTTTACTTCTCTAAAATGATGGAGATGGCGCTCGGACCTCTCCGGAATAAGTATCTACTCTTCTACCTCGATGACGTTGTTAAGCCAACCACATGCCTTCAGTAGAGCAAAGTCCTTATTTCCGTATCCATAGAATAAGATTAGATATACAAAAAACATATAATATCTTTTCGTCGCTGAGACTTACCGCCGCGTCTCACGGGCGACATACGCCACCACGATAACTACGCCCGAATAAAATTGTTTAAGAATAAATAACGCTACATTTTCTATGATAAGTTAACCGGATATGATACGAGAAAAGGTACGAGTACCTAAACAAATATCGCCGAGAGCTAGACGCCTTATCGCTCCGCTCTCACCATGAGACTATCGCTTAAATTCGCCTCATATTAAAATTGTTATTAACAAAAGCTCTGCAGATGCATATGTGACCGAAGTCACGTAGGCCCTTGCCCCACCATCGGTTTTGATAAGAAATTAGCCCTATGCAACAAGACGTCGATGACCTACGAGTTAGAATCGTAAGATCGCCGGTACGAAGAGGTTCTCCTCTCCACGTCTCTCCTCTTAGTTAAAATAGTAGTAGTCACTACCGTGCGTACGGGATAACAAGTTACAAGTTTCTTTAAGAACTCGGTATAACACCTAACGCGTTTGCTGTAACGTTTAAATAATAGTGTTAATAAACCGAACCATTGTTATTCGTATCCGAGTGAAGAAAATATCGTGTATTAAACAATGGCATTTACAATTAAATCGATAAAACACTACACTCGTGATCTTCTCCTTTATGTAAACCTGAAGACACCTTGTTCCAAGTAATCCTGGCAAGCTCTGATTCTTCACCTGTTTCGCATCGTACTCATCAAGGTTCGTCCTCTTTCTCCGAAGACATCAACTGCTCACTATAACGGAAGTCTCCGAGAGAGAGAGCCTTTGATCTACATTTTGGCAAGTATCTTTATACACACAATATTCGTGACGCTCTTCGCATCGGTCCTGATTCTGACTCCGAAGGAAGACTGCGCCGTCGATAAAGACGCCGTTGGGTTACAGACCTATTGTTACGCATATTACCATTCTGATACATAATATAGCCTTGGAACGGCTTTAACGAAAACTTAACCTAGCGATTCGAAAACCTTAGGTTCTTTATGAAGACGAGTTACCTTGTGATGTGTATTTTGCACGAGGACTGAGTTAATAACGAACGTTAGTTGGATTTGAGTCATTCTTGAGCCATCCTACGTAACAACGTTTTGGTTATGGCGCCAGACTGGGATGAGCTGATGGTGCGGCTGCGGGCGGTCCTCGAGGCGTTGCGGGGGGCGGATCTTACATTGAAGCTGAAGAAATGTCATTTCGGAAAAACGAGGGTTGAATATTTAGGACTGGTAGTCAGCGAGGCGGGAGTAGAGCCCGGTCCCGTCAAAGTCAAAGCCATCGCAAAATTTCCCGTACCAAGAAATGTTCACGAGATTCGGAGATTTATTGGAATGTCGAGCTTCTTTCGTAGATTTGTTCCGAAATTCGCTACTATTGTTGCACCGTTGACGGAGCTAACGCGCAAAAATGTAGAATTTCGGTGGGGGGGAGATGGGAATCGAGCATTCAATAAAGTCAAGGAGCTCTTATTGGTGGAACCGGTGCTGGGTATTTATAACCCATAAGTGAGTAGGACAGAATTGCATACGGATGCTAGTGCTGAGGGACTGGGAGCTATTCTGCTTCAATAAAACGAGCATAACGAGATGCACCCCATTTTCGCGATTAGTAGAAGGACCTCTACGGCAGAGAGAAGCTATCATTCGTCTAAACTTGAACTCATGGCGATAGTATGGGCGGTCGAAAGATTGCGAGTATTCCTGATCTCACTAAAGTTTACAATCGTCACGGACCGTCAAGCCTTGGTCTATTTGAACGCACACAAAACTACCAATCCGCAAGTAGTACGATGGACGGCTTCTCTCGCTGAATACGACTTCCAGATTAAACACCGAAAGGGTGCGGCAATGGCTCATGTAGACGCGCTATCTAGAGCCCTGGTAGACGAGCCTATAGACGAGAAACTGCTCGAACGATCTCAAGTGTTAAAAATTGTATTGCGACGAATTGCTGTTGTACCAGCGCGACGACAAATCTTTGAAAGCAACCCCCATGGAAAAATATATATGCGAAATACATGCCGAAAATATATGCGCCATATATTTATATCGTTTCCATATAAAGCGCCAAAAAGTTCTATACCCACAATGCAATGCACATATACGCGCTCGGTAGATGGCGCATATATGTGACAATCACTTCAGTAGACGTCGCATATTTGTGCCAATAGATGGCGCCTATATGTCGAAATAGACGGTGCGTATATAGCCAATAGTCGGCGCATATATGCGCCACATATAATTCTCAACATCAAATATATGATGAATATAAATGCTATGTAACTTTTTTTTAAGTTACATATTGAGTATTAAAACACAATTTGCATGCTGAGTCAAATCTATTTATATAACATTTATTTAATTTTTGTAATTACAGTATATTTTTGTTAATTATCATTTACAAACAATACTATACTGTGAATTAAGAAAAAATGTATGCATAAAACATTCAAAATATATTGTTCGTATAAATTTATAATGAATGTTCTATATTGAGAATAGATATTAATATTACAAAAAATATACGAAAATTATATAGATTTTATATTTTCAATTAAACGCCAAATATAAATATCGTATGAAGTAAAGTATATCTGTCATATATTGAAAAAATATATTACTGCTACAAATAGTATACGGAAACTAATAATAATAATTGGGGAGTTTTACTTGCACACCCTTTACGGGTTTTTACAAGCCACCCACCCAACTACTACCCATTCTGTATCATTTCCTCGTACCTTCCTCCGTTTTTCTGGGTGGGTGGATTTTCTCCAATAGACCTACTTTTTTACGTGGGTTCCGAACCACGAGAGAACAGTTTAAGACACTTAGAAAAAATCCATTGGTGTCGGCGGCGGGAATCGAACCCGGACCCACCGGGTGTGAGCCGGGCGCGTTACCACTAGGCCACTGCCTCTCTATACGGAAACTATATGAATGTTATATTTGAAACTAAATACAAAATATATATAACGTATGAAGAAAAATATATTTGTCATATACAGAAAAATGAATATAGACATACATGCTTTAAAGTTTTTATAAAGTTAAGTTATATTATACAGCTAGTATATTGTCCGCAGTTAGTTTTACTTTTCACGGATTTATCTTCAGTAAGTCTTAAGTTTGTCTTGAGTAATGCGTGGTTCATTGCATACATTTTTCAATTTTCAAACTATGAAAATTAAAATGTTCATAAATTAAAAATACAATACTATTTTATAAAAAAACTTTTTCTTGTGAAATTTTTTCGCATCAATCTCACAAACCATTTCCTTGTTGGTATTTACAAAGAACCAAATAAAACTCATTTTGAGGGGTTTTAAAGATATTCGATGTATTCCACGCACCCACATTATTTTGAACATTGCTTTAAGAAACCATTCATTTAGAAAAAAATGTTGTAATTATTCACATCAATTTTGTTCCAAGAATATTTTCGACAACAAAGTCGGTTTTTTTAATCCGTCTATCAATCCTAAATACATTTTAGCATTCAGGAATATTCTTAAAAAACATTGCCTATATCATATCTACATAACATATGCAGGGTGTCCCGGAGTATGTAGTCCCTGAAACAGTATTTCGGACGTGAAATTCTGATTCGATCCATATATGCACGTATGTGTAGTGTACATTTATTTGTTTTAATACATCTTTTTTCTTTTGTTGCACATAAAATGATCGGGCAATAGAAAAATGTGACGAGTCACCGCGACTGATACAATTATGAGTTTTGATATTTGGCCTGCGATAGGTTCTCGATTAGATTGAAAAAAGCAGCTCGGTGCATAGATGTAACGCATACGTATCTGTTTCCCTTCGTTTCTCCTGGCTTTATCCCTGCGACCCCGCGGGATGTTGAACGTCGTGGGTATACAGCGTAGCGCCAAATGACACGCGTGCCCCGAGATTGATGTAAAACACCAATTATCTACTTCGTGTGACCAGCCGCGATGACCGTCCGAGAGCAAGTGCCAATCTTTCAGCAACCCGTCCTCACGCTCTCCCACTTTCGACAATCGATGAAATCGATTGTACACACAAATCGATCTCACTGCTCTCGCGGTGCCTTCAAGTTCTTACATATCCCATTACATTATCCCCCCATTGTTTTGCGCGCGGGGCATGCTCCAGCACAAAACATTCTGCCCTGGTCCCCAATAGTACACTTATTTCGAGTCGACTCCACCCCTCTAAGGGTCTCGTCCTACCATATAACTAAATACAATTCCGCTCATCATTATCGATATAGAGACATCGTTTGTCTCACGTCCACCAATTATACTTTTGCACTCATCGACTTATCGTCACATGCTCGTCATCCTTAACACAAATCATACTTCACACGCATACGCACACCCATACATTTACTCCTAGTATACGAGGCAGAGGCGCAGATACATCCTTAAAATGCCTGATCGATTCCTTCGAGACCTGGGTGGTCATCTACGTATCAACGGGCGCGTTATATTTTCGCAAACTAGCTCGATTGTATGTCCCTAAAACTTTTGCCGTTTCAGGGCACATTAGTTGAAAAGCGTTCATACCGAACATGCGGCTGATTTTATACGGGCCTTCATATAAATGGAAGAATTTGTGAGTCACTCGATCGGTATTACTCGACAAGTGAGGCACTCGCAACAGCACTAAATAATGTATCTTTAAATCTACAGGTGGTTGCACCTTCTCATTTTTTCTGCGTCCCTCGAAACTCTTGATCAGTCGCTCACTAGCAAGTATTATCTTCCGTTCATGCGTGACCTCTACTTCCGGTGGAAATTTTATAATATCAAATATCTTATCCTTTGGCTTCCTACCATAATGCAATTCATAGGGAATAAAACCTGTACTACCATGGGTTGTATAATTCAGCAACTCCTCTATGTTCTTTAAATGCTTTGCCCAGCGGGTGTGTTGTTGTGCACAAAATGTTCGAAAGAAACGTCCCAACTCTCGCATGACTCTCTCGGTAGGATTAGACTGGGGATGCCTGACCGATGAATAGATAACGCGAATTCCTTCTTGCTCTAATGTCTTTTTCCAAACAGGGGAGGAGAACTGCGATCCATTATCAGACAGGACACGACCAGGTTTACCCACGTTCGGGATATAGTCTTGCAAAATCTTTTGTAACACCGCTCGTGTTGTTGCTCGCTTTATCGCGTACAAACGAACTAGTTTTGAAAACGCATCTAAAACGACGAATATATATTGGACCCCGCCTACCGATCGTGGTAATGACCCATAGAAGTCTACCGTAATTAGGTCCTTTGGTTTATCGGACTTCAAGAAACAGTACTCACCCTCCACCGACCGCGCATAGTGCTTGACGCGCTGGCACAAATCACACGTTAAAATAAACCTTTTTACGTCTTTCGCGATACCTCGCCAGTAAAAGAATCGTTTTAAATGAGCGAGGGTTTTATGAATACCCAAATCCCCTAACCTGCTGTGCTCCGCATCCACGATTGATTTTTGGAGTTCTAACGGAACTATTACAGCCCACCGATCGTTTACCGAGCCACGGTGAAACCATATATCATTATATTTCTGGTAGTGGTTCTCCTTATTCTCCCATCGTCCCTCTTCTAGCTTCATAATATACGGATCTCTGGACTGTGCGTTACTCAAGTCCCTCAATTGTCGTTGCAATCGAGAATCGAGTTCAAGTTGGCACACTAAAATCAACGCATCCAATACGTGATTTTCATCCTGAATTGCGATTCTCGATCTTACCATCGAAACTAAGACAGACTTCGGTTGATCCTCTCGGAAAATCAGATCCGGGTTGGGACTAAAGAAATCAGCCACCACATCATCACTACCTCTGCAGTACGTAATAGTAAACTGATATTCTTGTAGCAGCAGACACCACCGGGATAACCGCGCCGTACGGAACATCGTCTCTCGTAAAAACGTTAAACGTTGGGACTAAAGAAATCAGCCACCACATCATCACTACCTCTGCAGTACGTAATAGTAAACTGATATTCTTGTAGCAGCAGACACCACCGGGATAACCGCGCCGTACGGAACATCGTCTCTCGTAAAAACGTTAAACCTTTATGGTCCGTGGTAATCTCGAACGTCCGTCCAATTAAATATATCCGAAACTTTTGCACGGCGTATATTATAGCTAAGAGTTCTTTTTCCGTTGTTGTGTAATGGGATTCCGCTTCATTCAAACATCTGCTAACTATGGAAATCACCCGAGGACAGTCATCATCATCGACTTGGTATAATATCCCACAGATTCCCCTATCCGACGCGTCGGTTTGTAGCTTAAAGATTCGGTCAAGAAAATAATGCGAGAGTTGTATGCTGTTACAAAAATTCGCCTTAAGAACGTCAAACGCTTTCGAGTGTTCGCTCGTCCATATCCACGGCGCGTCCTTTTTTAGTAATGGTCTAAACGGGTCTATATAAGCAGCGTGACATATACTAAATTGCCGATAATAATTCCATAACCCCAAAAATTTTTGCAGTTGCAACTTATTATGCGGCTCCTCGAAATTGCGTATATTATCCAACTTCGCTGGATCGGGTATAATTCCCGTTGACGACAAAACAAATCCCAGAAAGGGGACAGAAGTTTGAAATAATCGCATTTTGTTTAATTTCAGAGTAAAATTGCACGACCGTAACTTTTCGAATAACCGTTCTAAATGCTTCAAATGCTGATCAAACCCCGTAGATGTAACTAACAGATCATCGACGTAGGCGGTCACACAGTGGTTCAGTTCGCTTCCCAATGCCATGCTCAACGCGCGAATAAAACCACTCCCTGCTGTTTTCAGACCAAATGAGACCCTACAAAATTGATAGAGAATCGAATTGTGTAGAAACGCTGTATAATGTTGAGATGCGGCGGCCAGAGGAATTTGCCAGTACCCACACGTTAAATCAAACGTAGACATTATTCTTACACCCTGGAATTTTTGCATTATTTCATCAATACGGAGGGGAGACTCATTATCTCCATAAATAGCGTCGTTCAAATACCGAGCATCTAAACACAGTCGAATCGTACCATCTCGCTTCTTGACTACGCGTAGAGGGTTGCAATATGGACTAACCGACCTCTCAATTATTCCCGCAGCCAACATCTCCGATATTTCATTGTCCACTGCCACCCGAGATGCTAAGGGCACGGGATATGAATGATAAACAAAGGGTTTAACTTTAATAGGTTCGATGTGATGCTCGTAAATAGTAGTGCATCCCGGCTTGTCGGAAAAAATCGTTTCGTATTTCATCAACAGTCTCAATACAGCGTCAGACTGATCCGGCTCCAGCGCTGAAAGCGTACGCGCGACAGACTCCAATTTATCAATAAAGGATTCCGGTCTGACATCATTTGCACCAGACAACACCTTAACCTGTACGGTTTGGTGTATCTCCCTGCAATCCCCCATACTACAAAGTACATTATTCACACACTGACTCGTGTCCTCATGATCTTTTTTATCTTGTGCATCCCGATCTCTGAAATTACATTCCCGTGTTATTAACCTATCCTGTTGACACTTTTCATTGTGTTCAGAATTTTCTATGATGTCACCTTCCGTCTTCTGAATATTACTTGGGATATAACTATCAGAAACTAGACCCTGGTTTTCGTTTTCTGAGGGTGAACCTACTGCCCTCTCTTCCACTCGATCAACATCGATCATTTTCACACACTGCCCTTCATTATCCACCATCCCCAACTTATTACTCTCAATATTCAAAATAATGACATTCACCGTATTGTTGTCAGTGACCGAGACCAACCTCTCTAACGAACCGGAACCAAACAGCGCTGCTTCCTTACTCAGCCTTTGACCCTGTACGTATATTACTTTTTCGTCATAGCAAATCCTTGTTGCATTCCCTTCTAACCAATCGTTGCCTAAGATGACTTCGGATGTCAGATAAGGCACGACCAAAAATATATGAGTTATGTGAATATTCTCAATAGTCGTAACAATTCGAACTTGTCGTTTTATAGAAGTCTTCTTTCGGCCAACCGCTACAGTAACATGCATATTCGCGACCGGCATTTCACACAAATTCCCCTCCACTAATAGCGTTTTGTAAAAATCTTCAGAAATGCAGGTTACCTGCGACCCAGTATCAACCAACGCTAATATTTCTTTCTTGAAAACGTTCATTCTTTATTTTGGGCAAGCTGCTACGGTTTTTTGCGGTACGTGGGAATGTATAAAATCGGTATTTACGTCACGTTGAAGGTCCTCTACAAAGTCATAAAAAGTCCGACACGATACGGGACCCTTTTGAATCGCGTCAACTTTTAGTTTAAATTATTTTCAGAATTACGCACTGATTGATTATTGACTATAGCATTATCTGGGATTTCTGTATTTTCGTATGTAGTTCGCATGCTTGGTGGTGGAAATCGTGTATCGGGCAACGTATATTTTCTCTCCGAAGATACGCGTGATCGATCGAAATATCGCTGTCGTAACGGTCTATTTTGAAAGATATTATTATGACTATTTCGCTGTCCTCGAGATACTTGTGGAATATGAGTGTCTCTATATAGAGATTGTTCGACACCCGTGTTATTCTCCGAAATTTGGATGTTATTAATCCTTTTATAAGAACCTTGGTTACTGTAAACATTCGTGTTATTGTGATTTCTCGTTTCCTTAGCGGTATCTCTACTTTCAAAACGCTCACTATCGTAATTCGTACTATCCAATTTCGCGAGAGTCTGAGCGATACGATCTGAGTCAGAAAAATCTATGGTCGCGAGAGCCGTTTGAATGCGATAGGGGAGTTGCTGCATTATTTGATAATTGATTTCATACTTCGAAAGCGGTGGGTCAAAATATTTTGTTTCATGTACTTGCTTATAAAAATACGATTGGAAAGAACCATCTTTAAATTTATATCTTCGCGCTTGCCATTGATTCTTTATACGGCATTGTACCGGTATTGAATAAAATGTTTCACGGAACGTGACTCTAAAAGCCTCAAAGGTCGCTAAATCATTTTTGTGTGCATCGAACCACACTTTAACACGCCCTTCAAGGACACTTTCGATCACTAGCATTTCATGTTCGGAGCGAACGCTTTTAAACTTTAAATACCGCTCAATGTTTTCTAAAAACTCCAATGGATTTTTGTCTTCGTCGAATTTTGGCGTTTTAATATTTATATTCAGATATTGAATGCGATTCACTAACCCATCGACCAGCTGACCACCCAGACTGTCAGGCTGCAATAATGGATCTTCATTACGAATCGGTTGATGTTGAACTTCTGACGATTGTTGTTGTCGACTTCGTCGGTGTGTGCTTAGCTCTTCTCGCATCTTTTCCAACTCCGATTTTAACTGTAGGATCGTCTGCCCCTGTGCCTCATTTAATCGTTCTCTCTCCCTAAGTTGCTGAGTAATTTCGCTCTCATTCGCTTCAGCCATATTACTCGTACGCCTGATAATATTTGACAATTTACTAGCTTTTGGAATTTCCTTTGATTTACACACTAAAGATCTCTTTGTATTTTGGAGCACGTGAAACGTAACCGGGCTTGATTTGGCCTTGGTACGCGTAACGCGAGTCGTAGGACCTATTGTTTTATTTGATGACATGTGAATGTTCGGTGTCAAGGCCGTGTTCGTGCCTCGAGTTGGGCGCCAAATGTAGTGTACATTTATTTGTTTTAATACATCTTTTTTCTTTTGTTGCACATAAAATGATCGGGCAATAGAAAAATGTGACGAGTCACCGCGACTGATACAATTATGAGTTTTGATATTTGGCCTGCGATAGGTCCTCGATTAGATAAAAAAAAGCAGCTCGGTGCATAGATGTAACGCATACGTATCTGTGTTTCCCTTCGTTTCTCCTGGCTTTATCCCTGCGACCCCGCGGGATGTTGAACGTCGTGGGTATGCAGCGTAGCGCCAAATGATACGCGTGCCCCGAGATTGATGTAAAACACCAATTATCTACTTCGTGTGACCAGCCGCGATGACCGTCCGAGAGCGAGTGCCAATCTTTCAGCAACCCGTCCTCACGCTCTCCCACTTTCGACAATCGATGAAATCGATTGTACACACAAATCGATCTCACTGCTCTCGCGGTGCCTTCAAGTTCTTACATATCCCATTACATATGGGTCTCAGAAAACCTCTCGATTTTTTATTAATTTTTAAAGTTGACCAATCAGATACGTCGGGTACGTTGCGTCATTGCGCGCGAGTATGGCCCGACGAAGAGCAGGCTTTCGTCGTGCAAGCGCGCTTGCAAGTTGGCAGGATGAGACTCTCTGCACGGACGATCGCCGTGTATTAGTGCGAAAGAACTCGCGTCATCGGTTTGAGCGCTTCATTGTAGCTGTGCCTTTCAAGTTGTGCCAAGTTGAGAACTGTTTGCTTTTTAATATAATGCTGATTCGTTAGAAAAATGAAAAAAAAAACTACGAATTTTCGAAAAAAGTTATAAAACTTGAAAACATTGACTACAGGGGTGGCCTTGAATTTTTTTTACGTGATTAATTATTTTGTACAAACCATTCCGTACACGTTAAGACTACTCCAATCAACTTTTGCGATATTTAACTCTTCAAATCACGTTTTTCGACTTTTTTCCGCGTTTTTCGCAACATACAGAGAATAAAGATGTGATTGATCGAACCCTAAAATGTCTGTATCGAATTCCAAAAAATCCGACAATAAGGTAACATTACTGTCAACATTTTCTGAGAATTTACGATTTTTCAGCTGATAATTATGGCAACGCTAAAAAAAGATTAAAAATCTCGAAAAAGCAATGTTTTTTTATAGAAAAAAGTAAGGCTTCCTAGCGGTGGGTAAATACGGAGGGACATTTTTTTTTAAATTCAAACATCTTTTTTAATTATTTCGAACCAATTTGGGAGTTAGGACCATTACAATTCGATTTTGCCCTTCTTAAGGACAGGTATAACGGCCCTATCCTATAACCACTTCTTTCCCACACAACACCTTACACCTACAGCAACCCTGTTATCACCTCGTTCCCATACACATCAGCACCTCCTATTTCGCCACACAGCATCCCTGGGCCACGGTCCCACGGTCCAGAACAATGCAACTCGACCATCCCCTCCACTTCACACTTCCTCCACTTCATTAGCGCTAGTCCTAATCCTCAGTTCATCTCCACCCGTTCAACGGCACAGTCAAGCTAATAAACTCTCTCTCTCAAATCGTTTAACCCTTCATTTTTACCCTTTATCACCGCTCTCTCCTTCAACGCATCTCAACCATCACAACTGGCGTCAGAAGCGGGATCGATCTGCGCAACAAAATCTAGATAAACATTGAGGCATTTCGCTCAGCGAAAAAAAAAAAAGAGAGAAATAAACTGTGTGAAAAGTGTGGTGCGAATAGGTGAGGTGTGTGTGTGGTCAAACGACGCTGAAAGCAAGGAAAAAGAGGGAGGAAAAATCGTAACGATACAGGAGACAACGAAGGACAGCACGAAAATGGGATTATTCACGATCATCTTGGCGCTTATGTAAGTACCACCTAAATTTTTCTTTAAAAACTCGTGCATGCATCGATATTCTTTGTGGTCCGTATCGTGAGCGTGCGTCGGTCTACAACCACACGTATTCCACACACACATACACCCATTCATGCCTCTATAGCCATTGTTCGCTCGAGCGACTCTCATCGTTCCGTCTCACTCTCGCCCACGCGACAAAATCGCGTCACCCAAATTCCGATCTCATATTACACCGACCGGCGACAAAGTCGCTGGCGGACTCGCTGCTACAGCACGCCCGAAAAACAATTTTCATACGTGGGAAACCCATCTATACAGCCCCTCTTAAAATTAACGTATATAATATACATCGGCCCCCGAACAGAACTCACAAAAACGAATTTTAACGCATTAAACTAAATTATTTGAAAATCCGTAGCAAAATAATAATATCAATAATAATAGGGAACGAAACAAATTGAAAAAAAAAAACTTACAACAGAAACAATCTTTCTCGCAACTTCCACTTTTCATCAACGAAACATAATTTTCATAAAACAATAACGATAATAGAAATTACAGGGAAAAACGAACAAATAAAATAACAGAACATAGAGACTTTTTTTTTTTTAATTTCTTCTTTTCTCCTCTTCATCCATTTTCGACAAAACGAAATAACAATCACCGAGAAATAAACCTCCGCGGCAAAAATAGAAATTAACGCTCTGTTCCAAATTTAATAAAATTCATTTAGACGTACCGATACACGATTAGGCCAATACGCCCACCTAGGCGCCGAATAGGACGCCAAAACACCTCCAATACATTTTATCGACACGTACTGGCAGACCAAGACAGCGAAAGCGACGAGACAGAAATGGCAAACCCCGCACCCCAGAACCCCGCAACATATAACGACCTAACAAAAGTAATCCCACAATTCGGCGACGGAAATATAACAATTGAAAGTTTCATTAGCAGGTGTAAACGCGTACAGCAAACCGCTCCGAACCCAAATCACCGATATTTAATAAACGCAATAATATTTAGATTAACCGGCAGAGCATACGACCTAACAGATGGGAAAACATACGATACATTAGACGCGCTTCTCGCAGATCTGAAAAGGGCATACAAAAAACCGCTAGAATTATCAGACTTAGGACTCGAACTAAAATCAACGTCACAAAAATTCAACGAATCAGTCCTCGATTACGGACTTCGAGTAAAAGTCTTGCAGAATCAAATCATTGAAAGACTATCGGAAGTATACGCAGCGGCAGAAGACAGGGCGTACCTAGGGAAAAGAACGGCAGAAGAGAAAAAAGCCGTAATCCAAGCTTTCGTACGAGGTCTCTTGGACAGAATCGCGGATCTCTTACTTCACCGAAACTTAGAAACGCTAGACAACGCTATAGACGAGGCAACAAATATCGAATTGGAATTGCAAAGGCGCGCAACAGTGAACCAAAATCGATCACGCGTAGCCGAACCAGAGGAAACGATTACAGAAACAGCTAGAGTCCGATTCGCGGAAACAAATAGGAGTATAAATGGAAAATATTGCGAATTTCACCAACAGGGAGGCCATGTAACATCGGAATGCATAACGTTAGCGAAAATGAGAGAGAAATGGAGACAAACCCGCCAAGATCCACGACAATTCGGAAACTCCAGCAAAAATCAATTTCGTCAAAGAACACAAAACTATAACAATTACACCCCGCAAAATTATAACAAGTACAATCCGCAAAATTATAACAATTATAACTCACGAAACCAATACACGCAAAACCAATACAACAACCACCGCGACAACCAACACAGAAATTCACAAAACGGATATAGAAATAACTCTCGCGACCGATATCGCAACTCCTACGGCCAATATCCCGATAATTCCCGCGACAACCCTCGTAATAACCCCCGTGATCAATATCGTCACAACTCTCGCGACCGTTACCAAAACAACGCCCATGACCAATATCGAAATAATTCTCACGATCGATACCGCGATAACTCTCGCGACCGCTATCGCACGAACTCGCAAGATAGAAAGGGTCACACGAGCCGCCGAGACAACTCAGGCACAAGGGCAGAGAACGTGAACAAATGTAACGATCTCGCGCCAAAAAACGGGAGTGCAGCTCTGCGGAACAGCGCGACGCGGAGCCCCTCGAGAGAACGCGCATCAACGTCGACCCAGTAGAATCAAGTAACCCGGAAATCAGAAAAGCGACAATATGCCTAGGGCTCACCAAACGGCGAAAACCACCAACAGTCGCCATTAACTCACCCGATACAAACAAACGAAATTCTCGATTCTTGGTAGACACAGGTTCACAAATAAATTTGGCTAAAATATCTATCATACGGCATAAAAACAAAATCGACCCACAAATAATTTACGAACTTTCGGGAATCACAGAAGGTATATTATACACAACCGGCAAATATACCATCCGAATCGAAAACATTAACGTCGAATTCCATGTCGTCGAGGACACTATCCCTATCCCATACGATGCAATTCTCGGAGATGCATTCTTCAAGGATACACCCGCCGATATATTATACACAAAATCCTGCATCACATTTCACGACTCCATAATACCATTCGAGACCCAGGAAGAAATTAACATCCCTGCCAGATCAAAAACTCTGATATCAATCCGAATAAAAGATACCGACTTATCCGAAGGGTTTATACCAAAAATCGAAACGAACGAAGGTCTTTTTCTCGGCAACGCTATCGTAACGAACCGTGGTGGAATAGCGTACATAGGGGCGATTAACATAACCAGCCACGACATCTCTTTCGCAATCCCAATTGTCGAACTGCAGCCGATCTAACAAGTATCAAAAACACCTGTCGACATTGAAAGCGATTCTCGCGATACTCAGGACGAGCACCGCGCAGCAATTTGCTTAGCAGTTACAGACGGAAACAAGGAAAGGTCCGAAACGGTAAAGTCACTCTTGCACCTAGATCATCTAGATGACATAGAGAAAGACAGTGTATACCAACTTGTTTCGGAACATCCTCATCTGTTTAACCTGCCTAATGAACGACTTGGATACACGACTGTAGTGAAACACGAAATTAATACCACCGATGATAGACCCATTAACACCAAACAATATCGATTCCCCCAAGTACACAAATCCGAAATAAACGAACAAGTACAGGACCTATTGAAAAAAGACATTATACAACCATCCCTGTTTCCATATAACTCTCCGGTTTGGATAGTCCCCAAAAAATCAGACGATTCAGGAAAAAAAAGGTGGCGCATGGTTATCGACTTTCGGAAACTCAACGGAAAAACCATCCCCGACGCGTACCCGTTGCCAAACATCATAGATATTCTCGACCAATTGGGCAAATCGCGATACTTCTCGGTTTTTGATCTCGCATCCGGCTTCCACCAAATTGAGATGCACCCTCGAGACAAACCGAAAACAGCATTCTCCACACCGGGTGGACATTACGAATTCAATCGAATGCCATTCGGATTGTGGAACGCACCAGCTACATTTCAGAGAGCAATGGATTCGATACTATCCGGACTCCAGGGTGCAGATCTGTTCGTTTAAGTGGACGATATCGTTATTTACGCAACCGATCTCGAACAACACGAGAAAAAATTTAGGCGACTCGCGAAACGATTGACTGACGCAGGTCTGACGCTGCAGACAAACAAATGTAAATTTCTCTGTAAAGAGGTAGCATATTTGGGTCACGTCATTAGCGAAAAAGGGGTACAACCAAAACCAGATTTAGTTGAGGCAATCAAAAATTTTCCAACCCCAACAGACAAAAAGACAATCATACAATTCCACGCGTTAGCCAATTATTACCGAAGGTTCATCCAAAATTTCGCAAAAATATCCACTCCTTTGACGAAACAATTAAAACAATCCGAAAAATTCAATTGGACAACCGAATGTCAGGAAGCTTTCGAAACAATAAAAAATAAAATTATCAGCCAACCCATTTTACGATACCCAGATCATAACGAGCGATTCACATTAACAACCGACGCTTCTAACTACGCCATCAGCGCGGTTTTGAGCCAAAAACACGAAAATTTCGATCACCCGGTAGCATTTTACTCTCGAGCCCTCACGAACGCCGAAATTAAGTACGACACCACACATAAAGAACTGTTAGCAGTGGTAAAAGCGGTTGAACACTTTCGACATAATCTTTACGGAAAGCGTTTCACAGTAGTAACAGATCATCGAGCACTCGTATACCTTACAACCAAACCTAACCCACCACAACAATTACAACGCTGGCAAGCCCTATTAAGTGATTACGAATAAGACATCCACCATAAACCTGGAAAACTCAACGTCGTCGCGGACGCCATGTCAAGGAATCCATCAAAGATCCTACCGATTCGATTACGGAGCAAATCATCGACCAACGAACATCACGACACGAAAAAGGCGAAAACCACACACCAGCCGGATACGCGCGGAAGATCAACGTTGGACGAACAATCAGGAAATCCATCACCCAAGAAAAAACGCGTCACAACATACAGCAACTCGGAATCATCAGGCACCGACACCGAAAACGAAGACTCAGATAGGAGACTACGGAGAACAATGAAGGAAAACACGCATAAAAAAGTAAATCCCTCTATTGACGATAACAACTGCGATACGGTAACGGAAGAGGAGGAACTCACGACAGACAAACGGAAAACGACTCGGCAACCAAACGAAAGTTCAACGATTGAAGGAACCACGAACCCGGCAGACAATGAAAAAGGAAAACGAACGGAAACAAACAAGGAAGAAAACAAACTAAACAAACTAATCAACGAATACAACGCTAGACAGGAGCGGCCATCAAAGGCAAACGAAAACAAGCTAACAAAGCTAATCGACGAATTTAATTTAAAACAAATGAAGCAGAATGCAGGTGAAGAAAATAAATTAACAAAACTAATCAACGAATATAATATGAGGGAACAACGGAAACAGGAAAAATCGAACGAGCAAAGCAAAGAAGACGAACACGCGTCAAGCGGGAAAGAAACCAACGACGGGAGAAGTGAGCCAAAGACACACGAGTCGGTCAACAGGCCAAATATGGGAGACAATACAGCCGAAGCATCGGAGATCAGGCCGACGTCCCAATTACATCCAACCGCGAACGAACAGGGTACCACAAAACACCCCGAAGTGGAACCGAACTTCCGCTCACCAGTGACGTCAGGCGACAAGGCGACCGAACCAAACTTCCGTTCGCCGCCACAACTCGATGACAATCAGACGAGTTATGACTCGACTCGCGAGATATCGGAGGAATCGCGAGAGCAGTCAACAGAACAGTATCAAACGAACAACGATACGCTGAAACCACCGATTCGCCCACCAGAATCGACCGACGAAGACAACCCGGTACCAACACAAAAACGACGACCTGGCCGACCGAGGAAAAATGACGTGACAACGGACAAATCCCCTTCAGCGGTAACGAACAATTACGGTAATCTCGCAACCGAAACGCAAGAAAACGAATCCGACGGAGATCCACCGTACGAGCCATCACAATACCACAAGAAACGCCCGGCATTACCAAAAGCGGCACTGCAAACAAGACGCATGACTCAGACCGAAGATGCCGAACGTCAGTCGTTCACCGAAGACACAGAAATATCGGACGAAGGTAACGCAACGACCTCGGAATGGGAAGAACAATCTGAAGATCCGGAAACACCAACGACCGAGATAAACCAGAGACAAATGACATCGAACAGCAACGTCATAATTAGCCGGAAAAGTATTCTCACACAAAAGGATAACATCGCTCATTTTCTCGCAGCGGATTGTATTACGAACACAACAATATCGCAAATCCTCGTAGAGAAAAACATAATCAACCACGAAGACCTTCGCAAGGAGAAACCAAGGGCTGGACACATATTTATAACGCGCCGCGGAACCAAACGGATCTTCACCATGATATGCAAAGGGAAATGCACAGATAACACCGACTGGCATATGGTCCAGAAGTGCATCGGGACAGTCATCAAAATCCTGACAAGGGAAAAACTCGAATCATGCACACTGGCCAAAGACCCTGAGATTATCGATCAATTTCTCTGGGACAACATCAAAACCTACATTAAACAAATCACGGTTGAGCCAAAAATACGAATAACGTTGTGCGAACGAATTATCATGGTACCACCGAAGTTACACCGACAACCCATAATGAAGGAAGCACACGAATCAACAATCGGAGGACATAAAGGCATCTCGAAAACTCGCAAACGCATATGTGCTCGATACTATTGGAAAAACATGAAGCCAGACGTCACGGAATTCATTAAAACCTGCCAAAAATGCCAAAAGAACAAACTCGTTCGCGTAAAAAACAGAGCACCTATGGTAATAACAGACACTCCAACTCAGCCTTTCGAGAAAATCGCAATAGATATCGTCGGACCTCTTCCAAAAACAAAGGACGGTCACGAATACATCCTCACGATCATCGATCTATTCAGCAGATTCAGCATCATGGTTCCACTTGAACAAACAACAGCTCGCGATGTATCTAAAGCACTAGCAACAAGCTTTATAACAACATTCGGTGCACCTCGTGCGATACTTTCCGACCAGGGTACGAACTTCATGTCAGATCTATTCGCATCTTTCGCAGAACTGTTCAAAATCAAACAGTACCGAACGACAACTTACCACCCACAGTCCAACGGAGCGTTAGAGCGAAGCCATCACAGTCTCATCGAATACCTCAAACATTACATCGATATGGACAAAAACTGGCACGAACTAATCCCATTCGCGGCACTTTCTCACAACACGAGTGTCCACGAAAGCACAGGGTACACACCATACGAGTTAGTCTTCGGAAAACCAGCCTCACTACCATCCGAATTCCCACCTCCTGAAAAACTAGCGACATATGACGACTATCTGCTAACACTACACAGAAATTTAAAAGAAATCCGACAATCGACACGCGAAAAGCAGTTAGCGGCAAAAGAACGCACAAAACGATATTACGACAGGAAGACAAAAACACAAAATTTCAAAGTCGGACAACAAATATTCCTATTAAAGGAACCTCGAAAAGGAAAATTAGATCCCCATTACACCGGCCCATACACTATTGTGGAAATTCTCAACCGTAACAATATCAAGCTCCAAATCGACAACGACAAAACAAAGGTAGTACATGTAGACAAAATCAAAATGGCACATGTTGCAGATACCACACGGCCGCTATGAACAATGGCATCTCAGTGAAAAATTCACCATTCCCACGGAACCCCGGATTATACTCACACCCACTCGGTACACTCAGAACATATCACACAGTCTGGAATCTCATCACATACGCTAACACAGAGGGATTGACAACACGAAGGGCACAACTCAAGGAAAACCTACACAGTCTCCACGAATATTGCTACACACTAGGATCATCATGCCTCATAAAGGGACAGCTAACGTCAATTAAATCTCGCCTGAACACCATCGAAACATCTGAATCGATACTCGAGGAACTGATCCCGTCAAGAAACACCACACAATTACGGGAGAAACGAGCAGTACTCGGGTTTATAGGGAAGGCGTACAAATTTTTATATGGTACAATGGATAGCGACGACGCTAATAGAATAGCCACACAGATAGAAATGCTCGTGAACAACTCGATAGAACTAGCAGAAATCGAACACAATCAAACACACATAGTAAAAACGGGCTTTGATATAACACAAAAACAAATTACAACAATGAAACACGAAATCAACAAAGCAATGAACAAATTAAACCTGGCAATAATCGATACCCATGAGCAAGTAAACATTCTAAAATATAACCAAGTAGCAATACAGTTTATAACAGGGGTAGAAAAAGACCTCACGGAACTGGAAATGGACGTAGAAACGCTAATAAACGCCATTCTTTTCGCAAAATCGGGACAAATTCACCCACGACTTTTAGCAACTAAAACCTGGCTGCAAAGTGCTGAGGCTATTATAAAAACGTCACCGAACACCGAATTTCCAATTCCGTTAGATCCGAAATACATACCAGAACTGATAGAAATATCCGAACTAATAATCTTCCACAATAACGGAAAACTCGTTTACATAATTAAAATCCCATTGCTAGACTTAATACCGTTCAACCTGTACGAACACATGTCAGTCCCAATGCGCCAGACCCCGTCGGACACACGTTTCGCCTATATCAAACCGGCATCACCTTTCACAGCGATTGCCGAAGATTTCGAAAATTACTTTAGCCTACATAACCTCGCAAATTGCAAATTGATGAACTCTATGTATATATGCAAACAAGTTAACCCAATACAACGAATCGGTAGTGAAGCCGAATGCGAGATACAGCTACTAACTAACCCGCATTTTCAAAACCTCGAAACATGCGATATCCACCTGAAAACATTGAGACAAACCCATTGGGCGAGAATTCATGGCAGTAACGCTTGGCTATATGCGGCTCCCATGGCCGAAACCCTGTATGCCACCTGCGATGACCACTCATCAAAAATCGAAACCACTGAAAATTCAGGGATATTAAAATTAAAACCAACATGTCAAGCAAAAACAAGAACAACAAAATTGACCCCGATAACGGAAATAACGACAGAGATCCAAGTAAACTTTTCACGAACCATAGTATTGAATATTACAGAAATAATAAGAAACTCCATCGAAGCAACAGAATATATAAATATTACGGAAGTATTATTGGAAACAGAGACCTTCACCGATACTTTAGGCTCAAGTACTATAGACAACGATTTGACAAAAAACGAGGTAGCACTAAAAACAATAATTGCAAAGGCTCGCGAAATAACAAAAACGCATATAATACACAACAGACTGTCAATACTCGAGAAAATACTAAAATTTGGTGGAATCTCGTTGGGGTCAGGCTTGATATTGGCCGCGATCGGCTGGAAGTTCTCGTTATTTGGAAAGCTATCCTACATACTCAAATTAATATCCTGCATCAGTAAGCGTAAAAACCAAAACACGAACCCAATCATCAAAACCATAGAACAACAAGTGCAATACCACAGACAACCAGTAGAAGTAGTAGAAATCTCGCACGCAAACACACAGCGAGAGATAGAAACAACAGCCGAAGTAACCCCCGAAAGACCAACACGTGCGATAATGTACTATCGAAACATAGTACCGTGATGAGAGTCGCGAGAGCGACAACTACCCGTACACAAAACATATACCCCTTACCCTATTCCCAAAACCCCACAACCTATCCACGAATGAGTGTGGTATAACGAAAAGGAAACGCGCCCAACAGGCTCCCATCATCTACACCGCCCAGGCCGGAAAACATCCGAATTGGGTGCCCAATATGTCGAAAGAGGGGACACCCGAAAGAACTTCGGGACCACCCGATCCGCTGCTGTGCGTCGCTGGCTGGCTGGCCGAGAGCCCCGACGCGGACCGCCGGTGCGCGATGTGTGGCGGGCCGTTTCCGGCGAGGCGCCTCATCGCGCACCTAGATTTCTGCGCGGCCTTCTGGGTAAGGCAAGGGGTTTACCCGTAGACGACGGAAACGACAACAGCAACAACAACAACGACGACAACAAGAACAACAACAACCACAGCAACAACAACAGAGACACCACATACCAGACTTAACCCCGGAATTGCAATAGTCCCCGCAGGCTGCCCTCACGGACTAGAACCCCGACAGACAACAACGGAACCAACGACACCTGAACAAACAACACCGACAGAACAGACGACGACGACCCAGACCACTAAACAACAACGACGACGACTAGTACGAGACATGATTAAGGACATAAAACAAAAACAGACGAAACTGGACCCAATCCTAGAAAACCCCACGGACAACGAAACAGAAAAACCAGACGAAACAAGGGACACAATAACACCCAATCCTAAACCAACCATACGAAACACCGGAGCAATTCCAAAAATCCCAAAAACCCCGGAACCACTCCCCAAAAAACCAACACCAGCCCCACGAAAACGACAACCAAACGACACCACGACACAGGAGACGCTCGATGACACACTGGTACAATTACTGACACTACTTGACACACAACCAGACGAGACCCTACTCGATATACAAAAAACCATGACGCAAATAATAAACGACGAACTAACGAGACGCGAAGCAAAGAAAAAACAGTAAAAACAGTAGAGTATGAATGCGGGATGAATGAGGGAAATATATTAACAATTGAACTCCTAGGTTAAATATTACACTTAAGCACTATATTATATAATCCTATTTTTACCTTTATATTCTTATCGCCCCATCATCCCCATACTTTCATTACCTCCTTTTATGTTTAATCCTCACCACATCATTATATCCTAGCTTATCACACCTTAGCCCATTACTCTCATTAGTATTACATAATTATATTACGACATTTTTTATGACAAATGACACAAAAAAATTTTAATGAAAATTACATTTACTTCATTGAATGACATATCAATCAACCGGATACATACAGCCACATCCAACCACATCACAATAACGCCCACACTCCACTAACACAGAACTAATCAGAACTTAGACTGTTACAGAGACAATTTAAGGAACAATAATGAAATAATGGAATAAAAAGGAACAACAATAACAAATGAAAGGGAAACAATGACAGACTATAACAATTACAAACTGGCGACACACAGGGAAAAACGGGAAAAGGAAAACAATAAGCAATAATCCAGACAACGCATACACAAATTCGGAACAGGAAAAACGAAGCAACTCAATTTCACTATTACTCACAACCAAACCCATCACGATTAACAAACCTAACCTCCATTAACACGATAAGTAATGAATAACAGTTAGTTTCAGGATCATCAGAACCAACAAAAACACCCAAACAACGAGATACCAAGAGACAGCATAGAGGCGCCAATAGGAAAACCGGACCAACACCCTCCAACCTCAGTATTCGGACCGAATACACACACCAAAATCAACACCTCAACCAACAGCAGGAGGAAAACAAAGAAAATACACAAAAACAATTCAATAGATTATATCGAGTCATTTAAATCACTGAAATCAATGTAAAAATATTCGTATTATATAGAGTCGATACCAAAAATTTCTTGTTCAAAAAATTGTAAACGATGGAGACCATCGTCCTCAAAGAGGGGGAGTGTAACGGCCCTATCCTATAACCACTTCTTTCCCACACAACACCTTACACCTACCCTGTTATCACCTCGTTCCCACACACATCAGCACCTCCTATTTCGCCACACAGCATCCCTGGGCCACGGTCCCACGGTCCAGAACAATGCAACTCGACCATCCCCTCCACTTCACACTTCCTCCACTTCATTAGCGCTAGTCCTAATCCTCAGTTCATCTCCACCCGTTCAACGGCACAGTCAAGCTAATAAACTCTCTCTCTCAAATCGTTTAACCCTTCATTTTCACCCTTTATCACCGCTCTCTCCTTCAACGCATCTCAACCATCACAACAGGTCTAACATATGTATGCATATATATATATATTGTTACGTCCCGAGTGATAAAACAAGACGAACTCGCTTGTTCCATTCCTCGTTTTTGGGTCTTAGTTGATAAGACCGGGGATACGAGGGTATTGGAATGTGAACTGTGCGGCACTTACCTGGTGTTTCCTCTAACTCGGTCCGGTGTGGGAGATCGTGCTGGTTCCTGGCTTCGAGGTGGGGAAAAATACTTACACTTGTTACGAAAACAATTAAAATACTTGTGACAACTGTAATGAGTTTATATTTTCCACCACTGATTGTTTTTCGTTCGTTATAATGTTTTATCTCGGTGCGATCCTTGTTTTGAGAGAGAGATCGTTCTCGTTTCGACTTCTGAATTAGACTGGCTCCTGACGATTCTCCGCCCTCCATCTAGACCCATCGAGAACGTCCAAACTGCTGACCTATTTCGTTCCCATGGTTTATCGCACCGAGATAGCATGAGAATGATTTAATTTTCGCTGACCGTTTCGCACGCCGTAGCAATGTGTTACTCGAGTCCGTGTGACAATTTATAAAGTCGTCGTTCGTTTCTCATAATATAAAATTCATAAAGTTTAATTAATTTATAAAATAATTATGTAAATGTATTATGTAAGGTTATTGTGATTTGTGTCAACCCAGGACGTAACACCTCCCCCTTTTAGTCGGATGCAGCGCCGTGGCTCTGCATACGAGAAGCGTATAGCCGCGCTGAGAGTTCGGGGTTGACACCAACCAAACTATCTGTTGATTTTGCTGTTGACAGTGCTGGATACATTTTTCTCGATGCTGGGGTTGGTGGTGATATCGCTTCATGTTGTATATCTTCTACATGTTGTCCACGCTCTATGTCCGTGTTTGGTTCGTTGTTTCTGCGATGTGCTAGTGTCAGAAAAAGTCCGGTTACCGAGCTCCATATCGCTCCGAGAAGGTGTATGCTCCATCCATACAATGCGTGGAGGGTATATCCGTGAACGCATGTATCGGTAACGAATTTGATTAATGCCAAAACCAAGATGACTCCAATGATACCTCCGCTGGCCGATCCGAACGTCATGAACCCGTTCCAGAATTTTTCTGCAGCATTTTCGGCAATGTGATTGAGAGTCTCTTCGTCGAGAAATCCGCGTATCGATACACTTCCTGGGGGGACCTGATAACCGATGGTTCCCCGAGCGATGTTGTTAAGGAGAGCCGGTTTTTCGGCTGGGAACATTATACGTTCGCGAAGCTTGTTGATGTCGGCTTGCGAGTATATTCCGCTACTAGCCAGATTTTCGATTGTCGCATATCTCCAACTTGGCTTCGATAATGGTACCAGTGACTGTGGTGTTAAGGTTTCGATTGGTCCCGGCGAAAATCGATACCAAACTCCATCTATTTGGTATTGTGCTGGTACGACCGGGTCGCAGTTTATTTGCGTTGCTGATTTTACTAACATCCGTGATGTTGCTGATAGAAAATACATTTCGTTACGATATGTAACGGGAAGTTCCTGGTAACACTCCTCGGTACGTCTCAATTTGCAATCTACCGGTACACACTTTACTATATGCGCTACTTCTCCCGCGATGACCGACATGTAACCGGGCTCTTTCATCACGGTGTGGGCGAATCTCTCCGGCAATAAAGCTGCAGTGGAAAGTGCGCCTTGCAAAATTTGTCTCTCGAGGTTGCATCTTTGTACGACTACGTCTCTGTATAGGTTTTTCATTTGCTTCCGGACGTGTTTCTCAACGTATATAAACTTGGAGTTTATATAGGAGAGCATGTCGAGGTTGTTAACCGAAATTCTCTTTTGAGTAGCGAACGTCTGTGCTTTTTGAGTTTCTAATATGAATAATTTCGGATGTTCAGTTCTTATTAGCTTATAGCCGCACACAGTATATTCCGATCGTTTGGCTAAAGCAAACGTCGTGTGTTCGGTTACTAGCGTGTATACATCGGGTAGTCTCGATCCGTCTTCGGTGGTGGAAAATTTAGATGCCAGACCTTCATAGAGAACATCGTACACGTCGAAGTTGCACGAGTCCAATGGCATTGTTCTCCAAAATACGTTATTTCCATCAATGTCAATGCATGTTCCGTCTATCAGCTGACACAGCGTTCCCGATGGCAGGACTACTTTCCCTGTTTGCAGGTCAACTACTGCCTGGTAGTTAAATAGCGAAATTTTCACTGATGCTTGCACCACTACGTCATTCCAAGTGCCAAATGGATCGCTGTACTGAGTCCCTTGGCATTGCCCGTTAACAGAGATTGAACCCGCTAGTGTAACGCTTCTAGTCGTTGTATCATTATGGCGAATTCCGTGAACCTCGGTCGCGAAGCCAAGTCGAATGACTCCCGTTTCGTGTAATCGATGACACGATGCTTCTTCCAACTCGTGTAAGTATTCTTGAAATCCATTGTGAACTAGGGAATTATGCGAATGCATTCCGCAGTGTGTTATGATGCGGGATATTTCTATTCTGCATTGAACCACAGCAGTATCCGAGAATTCTGAGAGTTGGAGGAGCTGTATATAAGTTGACACTGGTTCCGGGTCGCTTGATGGCTCGTCGCATTCTTTTACGTCATTCAGGGATAGCGTTGTAACGTTTAGCGTTGACCCCCCGCAGTCATACCCGACAAGGGCCTTGGCCTGTTGGGTCCCTCCAAACAGAACGAGCACCACGACAAGGATCCTTAATTCGTTCGGTGTTTTACTTGTCCGCTCATTTTCCATGGCGTCCTGCAAAACATTGATTACTATAACTTTGTTATCCTTAGCTTGTTGGCGCGAACAATTTTGGGTTTTCCTTTAAATTTTATTTTAACATTCCCATCACGAAGAATTTCTAGGACTTCGCACGGGTCGGTATATTGATCGTAAAATTTTCCGAGTTTAGGTTCCTTCAGGAGGAGGACCTTATCGCCAGCCTTGAAATTCTGCTCGTTTTGTTTCCTATCGTAATACGTTTTCGATTTTTCTTTAGAAGCTCGCAATTTCTCGGCGGCCATTTCCTGGAGACCATGTATTTTGGTGAATAATTCGCGAAGGTATTCGATGTACGTTGGTTCCTGATGTTCCTCGATGCGGTCGCTTCTTCCGGGCTGCCTTGCCAGTTTCCCAAACACCAACTCGTGGGAGGTAAAACCCGTTCCCTCATGTTGACTGGTGTTGTACGAAAACATAGCCATTTCCAGGAATTGGTCCTAATCGTTTTCTCGGTCGGCATAGTGTTTTAAATATTCGACGAGGACGTGATGAGAGCGCTCGATAGAGCCATTGGACTGAGGGTGGAATGACGAAGTTCTATATTGTTTGATTCTAAATTTCGTGGCCAAATTCTTCAGAAGGCTACGCCAAAAATTCGTGCCTTGGTCGGTCAGAATTGCCTTTGGCGCCCCAAATCGACTCACGAAGTGTTTAACAAAAGCATCGGCTATATCTGCTGCTGTTGTACGTTGCATAGGAATTGCCAAGGAATACTTCGTCAGAAGATCCTGCATTGTAAGGATATGTGTGGACCCCTTTTGAGTGGCAGGGAAAGGGCCTACAATGTCCATAGCTACTTTATCGAAAGCACTCTGCGGGGTGTCTGTGATCACCATGGGCTGCCTTGTTTTGACTCGAACGAGTTTTTTCAGTTCACAACTGCGACAGTGTTGAATATACTCGTGAATTTGTGTTTTCATGTTAGTCCAGAAATAGTTCTCGCGTATTCGTTTGTAGGTTTTTGTAACACCCTTGTGACCGCCGATTAATGAGTCGTGACATTCTTCAATGATGTTTCGTCGCTCTTCCTCGGGTGGAACGTGAATGAGTTGCTTGCAGATCGTAAGTTGTACGGGCAGATCGTTCAAATGAAGGTGTATACCTTGGAGTACTCCCGTCCAAAGAAAATTGTCGATTTTTGCCGTTTTCGCTATGCTTATTAATGGTAACATTAATTCGGTTACAACGTCGCGAAGCGACTGCATTACTTCGTCCAGATCGTCTCTAACAATGTTAGCTCGTAGGTCGTTCTTTACGGGTAGGGCGATTATTATTCGTTTCCCCACGCGTTTGACCCCCGATCGCGCGAGCGTCAGATGCTTGTACATTGGTAAGATTAAGGCGGATGCTAAATCTTTTGCTCCGTCGTCTACAGGTTGGTTTTTCGTAGTTAGAAAGAAGACTAAGTTTTCTTTACGCATTGATAATCGGTCTCTACTTTCTACAATATTGAGCCTTTCGAGAGGCACTGGTGCGACGGACTGAGTAGAATTGAGAGAATCGGTAGAACTGTCGGACTGGTTCCCGCCCTCATCGGAATCTGTACTTTCCGGTGCAACTTCGCTTGTCTTTGAATCATTATTATTTTCGCTCACCGAATCGCTATCATTTTTATCTTCTGAATCGGTTTCGTCGTCGGGTTCTGCTAGTGGAACATCGGCGGTAGTTTCTTGTTTATTCGCGACTTGTCCATCGTCTGACGATTCTCCCAGTTCGACCTTTCGTTTTTTCGTTTTGCTAAATATTATCGCATCTTCGTCGTCGGAAGTATCCGGGTGTGCGCGCGTACGTATTGGTGTTACAACAAAAACAGATTTTCTGTTTCCAGGGGGGTTCCGAGACAATGAATCGGCGTTACAATTTGCCCTCCCTGGCTTATATACTATTTTATATTGGTAATTTTCGAGTTTAAAACGCCATGCGACGAGTCGATTAGCGGGATCCTTCACTGAATGCAGCCAAACCAATGGCTTGTGGTCTGTAAGCAATGAAAACTCCCTGCCATAGACGTAAGGCCTGAAATGGTTCACGCAATAGACAATCGCTAGGCATTCCTTCTCAATTACGGGATATTTTTCTTCCGCTTTATTGAGAGTACGTGACGCGTACGCTATTGGTCTGTCGCTGCCTATCTTGCCTTGGCTGAGTACACCGCCAATCGCAATCGCAGAAGCATCAGTTGTTATCACAAATGGCTTGGTAAAGTCTGGATGCTGGAGCATGGGTTCCTTGCAAAGAGTGTCTCTAAGTTCAATGAACGCTTGTTCTTGGGCGTCAGTCCATTTGAAGGCTGAGCCCTTTTTCAAGAGTTGAGTGAGCGGGCGAGCTATGCCCGGAAAATTGTTAATGAAGCGCCGATAGTACCCAGCCAAGCCAAGAAATTGTTTAATTTTTGTAGGCGTGGTCGGCCGTGGATATTCCTTTAAGGTGATGTGTTACACCCGAGAACAGCTCGCCGCGTCGGTACTGCAGAGCGGTAGGTACAGCCGCCGCTGACTACCGCCAGGTGTCACGGCGCGCGTCTTCTGTTGGGCCCGATGCTTCGTGAGACGAGCATCGAAACTCAGCAGCTGACGCCCGCTGCAAGTGCATTGGTGATCACGGATGGCCTGGAGAATTTTGTGCGTATAGAGATCGGTGCTATATTGATACACCTATCTCCCTCCGATTCACTCTGTCATCGGGAGCAGTCCATCCGTGAAAACCAATACGCGCTATGATATAAAATGATAATTCAGATTGTAAATAAATGGTAGGCATGAAAAATTATGGTTTCAGCCATCGCTGACGTTTATCGTCGGATAACGAGTAATCATAGTTACTCATGGGAAATCCATTTTTTCTGAATTTTTTCACGCTACTATTTATCACAAAACAAACGGTGAAATTTCTCTCGCTCTGACTATAAGCGGTAATAAATCAATAACATTTGTTTAAACGATTGCTCCCTGCTCGCTTTCTATCTATATTTATCACCAAAAAGTGGAGGAGAAGGTGAATTCATTTGCAACAATGGTTACCATTTCGTCACTGTAAATAATAGCTGTCATAATTTAAGCAAGTATTTGTTTAAAAAATGCCCGCTGCTCGCTCTGTCTCAAAATTTATTGGTAGAGTGTCACACGAGGTGAACGTTCTGACAACAACGTGCTAATTTCTCGCTCTGCTCAAGAACGGCAAGACATTAAATAAATTAAATTTCTTAAAAAAAACTTTCTTATTCGCTGAGATGCAATATTCAGTAACGGCCGTTGCTAATGACTCATTCTGTCAAAAAGTGGCAATAATCAAATAATATTTGTTTGAACAAACATCTTCTCGCTCGTGCCCCAACAAAATTCATAAACGGAGAGCGCGGCGAGGTGTGTCTTCAGGAGCTTCGCCTGCTCCCAAAGATTCACTCGACACAAGAGCAGTAACGAATGAAAATAATGTTTTTAAAACTATTTTTCTCTTGCGCGCTCTCTGTCGCAATTCATCGACGAAGAGTGCGGCAAGGTGTGTCTTCAGGAGCTTCGGCTGCTCCCAAATATTCACTCGACACAAGAGCAGTAACGAATGAAAATAATGTTTTTAAAACTAATTTTCTCTTGCGCGCTCTCTGTCGAAATTCATCGACGAAGAGTGCGGCAAGGTGTGTCTTCAGGAGCTTCGGCTGCTCCCAAAGATTCACTCGACACAAGAGCAGTAACGAATGAAAATAATGTTTTTAAAACTAATTTTCTCTTGCGCGCTCTCTGTCGAAATTCATCGACGAAGAGTGCGGCAAGGTGTGTCTTCAGGAGCTTCGACTGCTCCCAAAGATTCACTCGATACAAGAGCAGTAACGAATGAAAATAATATTTAAAAAACTAATTTTCTCTGGCGCGCTCTCTGTCGAAATTCATCGACGGAGAGTAAGGCAAGGTGTGTCTTCAGGAGCTTCGGCTGCTCCCAAAGATTCACTCGACACAAGAGCAGTAACGAATGAAAATAATGTTTTTAAAACTAATTTTCTCTTGCGCGCTCTCTGTCGAAATTCATCGACGAAGAGTGCGGCAAGGTGTGTCTTCAGGAGCTTCGGCTGCTCCCAAAGATTCACTCGACACAAGAGCAGTAACGAATGTAAATAATGTTTTTAAAACTAATTTTCTCTTGCGCGCTCTCTGTCGAAATTCATCGACGAAGAGTGCGGCAAGGTGTGTCTTCAGGAGCTTCGACTGCTCCCAAAGATTCACTCGATACAAGAGCAGTAACGAATGAAAATAATATTTAAAAAACTAATTTTCTCTTGCGCGCTCTCTGTCGAAATTCATCGACGGAGAGTAAGGCAAGGTGTGTCTTCAGGAGCTTCGGCTGCTCCCAAAGATTCACTCGACACAAGAGCAGTAACGAATGAAAATAATGTTTTTAAAACTAATTTTCTCTTGCGCGCTCTCTGTCGAAATTCATCGACGAAGAGTGCGGCAAGGTGTGTCTTCAGGAGCTTCGGCTGCTCCCAAAGATTCACTCGACACAAGAGCAGTAACGAATGAAAATAATGTTTTTAAAACTAATTTTCTCTTGCGCGCTCTCTGTCGAAATTCATCGACGAAGAGTGCGGCAAGGTGTGTCTTCAGGAGCTTCGGCTGCTCCCAAAGATTCACTCGACACAAGAGCAGTAACGAATGAAAATAATGTTTTTAAAACTAATTTTCTCTTGCGCGCTCTCTGTCGAAATTCATCGACGAAGAGTGCGGCAAGGTGTGTCTTCAGGAGCTTCGGCTGCTCCCAAAGATTCACTCGACACAAGAGCAGTACCGAATGAAAATAATGTTTTTAAAACTAATTTTCTCTTGCGCGCTCTCTGTCGAAATTCATCGACGAAGAGTGCGGCAAGGTGTGTCTTCAGGAGCTTCGGCTGCTCCCAAAGATTCACTCGATACAAGAGCAGTAACGAATGAAAATAATGTTTTTAAAACTAATTTTCTCTTGCGCGCTCTCTGTCGAAATTCATCGACGAAGAGTGCGGCAAGGTGTGTCTTCAGGAGCTTCGGCTGCTCCCAAAGATTCACTCGACACAAGAGCAGTAACGAATGAAAATAATGTTTTTAAAACTAATTTTCTCTTGCGCGCTCTCTGTCGAAATTCATCGACGAAGAGTGCGGCAAGGTGTGTCTTCAGGAGCTTCGACTGCTCCCAAAGATTCACTCGATACAAGAGCAGTAACGAATGAAAATAATGTTTTTAAAACTAATTTTCTCTTGCGCGCTCTCTGTCGAAATTCATCGACGAAGAGTGCGGCAAGGTGTGTATTCAGGAGCTCCGGCTGCTCCCAAAGGTTCACTCGATACAAGAGCAGTAACGAATGAAAATAATATTTATAAAACTAATTTTCTCTTGCGCGCTCTCTGTCGAAATTCATCGACGGAGAGTAAGGCAAGGTGTGTCTTCAGGAGCTTCGGCTGCTCCCAAAGATTCACTCGACACAAGAGCAGTAACGAATGAAAATAATGTTTTTAAAACTAATTTTCTCTTGCGCGCTCTCTGTCGAAATTCATCGACGAAGAGTGCGGCAAGGTGTGTCTTCAGGAGCTTCGGCTGCTCCCAAAGATTCACTCGACACAAGAGCAGTAACGAATGAAAATAATGTTTTTAAAACTAATTTTCTCTTGCGCGCTCTCTGTCGAAATTCATCGACGAAGAGTGCGGCAAGGTGTGTCTTCAGGAGCTTCGGCTGCTCCCAAAGATTCACTCGACACAAGAGCAGTAACGAATGAAAATAATGTTTTTAAAACTAATTTTCTCTTGCGCGCTCTCTGTCGAAATTCATCGACGAAGAGTGCGGCAAGGTGTGTCTTCAGGAGCTTCGGCTGCTCCCAAAGATTCACTCGACACAAGAGCAGTAACGAATGAAAATAATGTTTTTAAAACTAATTTTCTCTTGCGCGCTCTCTGTCGAAATTCATCGACGAAGAGTGCGGCAAGGTGTGTCTTCAGGAGCTTCGACTGCTCCCAAAGATTCACTCGATACAAGAGCAGTAACGAATGATTTGTTATACCCACCGACCCTCGAAATGTAGAAAAAATTTCAAGCAAAATCTGTAAATCGGATCGATTTAAAATTTGTTGTGTGTATTTAGTGACATAACGGAGGGACTGACAATTTTAGAACTTATAAATATTGCACAAAAAATGTTTCGCAGAGTAAAAAAAATAAAAATTTCGGGATTTTATAATCGTCAGTCCCTCCATAGTATGTCACTCAATACTCACAAGTAATTTCAAACCGTTCCGGTGTACAGATTTTGCCTGACAATTTTTCCCAGTTACGATAGGCGGGTGTCACACATCGCTAAACTAATTGTCTCCTGCTCGCTATCTGTCGAAATTCATAGACAAAAATCGTCAACAGTGATTGTTGAATTTAAATTCATCTCTTGCTCGGTCTCTGTCATAATTCATTGACAGAGACTGCAGGAGCAACGAATTCAAAAGCAACAGTTGCTGTCCATGATTTCAACAGAGACTGGGCAAAAATTGGATTTATTCGAATTCTTTATTACTCTATCAAATAGTGAGAAACGTCACTCTTCGATAAAGTATAATGAATTGAATAAATATTTCTCGTTCAATCGGTCTCTGGACTATAATCATCAATAGCGACTGTGGCGTTTGAATTCATCTTGTGCTCGGTCTCGGTCGAATTACTTCGACAGAGACTGCTGGTGAGATGAATTTTGAAGGAAGAAGATGGTTTATAAATATCTACCAGGAAACATCCGTGCTGTATTGTCACCTGCCAAAAAAATAGGATCTTATCCCCTGACCTTCGTGAGCGTGTCCCATAGCTTTCAAGCACGATTTCAAATGTACTTTCCACGTCCGTGTTGAACGGAGGGTTCTTCAAGTCCCGTCCATTTCTCTTATTCGTCCTATGCCTGTGATTGCAACAATTTATTATTCATGTATTCACATTTATTTATTAATATTCGCGAATAATTGTCTTACAATCTTACAGATTTAATTAACATTACTTTATGTCTTTCTTCATTCGTTTCTTACTCGATCTATGTTGAAATTCATCATCGGAGATTGCAAGAGAAATGAGTTCCAAAACAATACCCGGTGTGAATGTTTTTTAACAGAGACCGAGAAGAGTAGAATTTTTCCAATTTCTTTATTACTCTATCTAAAAGTGAGAAAATGCATTCTTTCAAAGTGTATTATGAACTGAATAAATATTTCTCGCTCGATCGGTCCCTGGAACAAATCATCAACAACGACTTATATGTGGATTCATGTTGTCCTCGGTCGCTGTCTAAATTCATCGATGCATACTGCAGGACCCATGAGTTCAACAACAGCTGCCGTCAATGATTTTTGACAGAGACCGGACAAAAGAATAATTCACTGAAATTCTGCAAAACTCTATGAAAAAGTGAGAAATTTCACTCTTTGGAAGACTATTATGAATAAAACCAATAATTCTTGCTCAATAAGGCCCAGGAACAAATCAACAGCGACTGCTGCGTTTGAATTTGTTATGTGTTCCATTTCTGTCAAAATTCATCAACGAAGACTCCATGAACAATGAATTCAAAACCACCAGTCTCTGTCCATGATTTTCAACGGAGATTTTCTGAAGAAGAATTTATCCCAATTCTTTATTACTCTATCAAATAGTGAGAAACTTCACTCTTGAATAAAGTATAATGAATTGAATAAATATTACTTGCTCGATCGGTCTCTGGAACAAATCATCAATAGCGGCGGTTGCATTTCAAGTCATATTATGCTCGGTCTCTGTCAAAATACTTCGACAGAGACTGCTGGAGAGATGAATTCTGAAGAAACAAAATGGTTTATGAATATTTACCAGGAAACATCCGTGTTATATGGTGACCTGCCAAAAGCATTGTGATCTTTTTCCCTGAACTCGGTGACCGTGTCCCACAGCTTTCAATCACGATTTCAGATGTCATCGTCCTCGTCCGTGTTAAGGCGATGTGTTACATCCGTAAATCGAAGCTTAAAAAAATTCTGCGGCAAAATCTATAAAACGGATCGGTTTGAAATTTGTTGTGTGTATTTAGTGATATAGCCCGGAGGGACCGACGATTTTAGAATTTCGTAATTTAGAAAATTTTTTCACTCTACAAAAAAGATTTTTTGCAAAATTTCGAAATTGCGAAATCGTCAGTCCCTCCGTGTTGTGTCACTAAATACTCACAAAAAATTTCAAATCGATCCGATTTATATATTTTGCCTGAGAATTTTTCGAAATTTCGATGAGGGGGTATCCCCGATGGCCTTAACGGAGATTTCTTGAAGTTCCGTCCATTTCTTCTATTCATCCTATGCCTGTAATTGCAACAATTTATTATTTATTTATTCACAGTTATTTTTTAATATTCACGAATAACTGTCTTTCAATCTTACAGATTTAATTAACATCACTAAACGTCTTTTGTCATCCGTCTCTTGCTCGATCTATGTTCAAATTCATCGACGGAGACTGCAGGAGCAATGAGTTGAACAACCACAGCCGCTGTCAATATTTTTTGACGGAGACCGGACAAAAGAAAAATTCATTCAAATACTTTTACAGCGACTACTGCACTTGAATTTGTCATGTGTTCCATCGCTGTCAAAATTCATCGATGGAGACTACAGGGGCAATGAGTTCAAAAACAACAGTCGCTGTTCATAATTTTCAACGGAGACCGGTCTAAAGAACAATTTATCCCAATTCTTTATTACTCTATAAAATAGTGAGAAATTTCACTCTACGATAGAGTATAATAAATTGAATAAATATTTTTCGCTCTTTCGGTCTCCGGAACAAATCATGAACAGCGACTGTTGTCCTTTAATTCATCTTGTCCTCTGTCAAAATGCATGGACCGAGACTGCAGGAGCAATGAGTTTAACATCGGCAGCTGCTGTTAATGATTTTTTACAGAGACCAGACAAAAGTAAAATTTATTCAAATTGTTTATTGCGCTATATCGGTCTCCGAAACAAATCATCAATAGCGACTGTTGCATTCGAAGTCATATTATGCTCGGTCACTGTCAAAATTCTTCGCCAGAGACTGCTAGAGAGATGAATTGTAAAGAACCCAAATGGTTTTGAAAATACTTACCAGGGAATATGCGTGTTATATGGTCACCTGACGGAAGGAATTGGATCTCTTCCCCTGCACTTGATGAGCATGTCCCACAGCTTTCAAATATGATCTCAGATGTCTCCTGTCTCCTATTCGTCCTATACCTGTAACCACAACAATTTATTATTTCCTTATCCATTGAACGACTTTGTTCATTGGTCTGTTGGTCCGTCTCTGTCACCATTTATTGACGGCAAACAAATTCAAAAGCAACAGCCGCTGCCAATGATTTTCAACAGAGAACGAGCAAAAAAATTTTGCCGACCAGAGAAAGGGCAAGAGAGAGAATAATGAATTAAACAAATATTTTTCAATACTTATTTTTTGTTCCCTCTCTGGTGAAAATTATCGACAGGCATTGTTGCTTTTGAATTTATCACATTGCGTGTGCTAAAAGTTGTCAATAGTGGCTTCAGAAGAGTAAACAAAAATCAAGAAAATGTTCACTGTTTGTTTTCAGCAGTGTTATGTATTGGAACATTTATTACATTCTGCATTTGTCCGCAGTCTCTGGCAATAATCATCAGCAGGAATTGTCGCTTTTCAATCCATCATCTGCTTGGTTTTTGTCAAAATTTATCGACAGAGACTGTCGACTTTAAAAATATGGCCATTACAATATTACATAATACGAAAGAAAATCAGAATATATCTTACCCACAGCATTATCACGAGAAGCAAGACGAAGCAGCAATCATATAAATTACATCGCTACGAAAGAATCGACGACTGCGACGACTGAGTCACTTGAAACAATACAAAACTGTAAAGAAATAATTGTTTTTTCGGCACCGTTAACTTCACTCTTTTTCACTCAACACTATTTTTAACACTTTTTTAAATCATTTTGACAGAACCATCGGTTGTAATCGATGTTTTTGATAAGCATTCAAAAACCGGCACCATGAATGGTGCTCAAAGCGATGTAAGCGCTCGAAGTATAAACATTGGTGCGAATGCGATAAAATTTCGAATGACTCTATTTGCACTTGCATGTTATGACTCTGCAAAGTGCATACAAGGACATGTAAGAGTGTATAATACTACGGGAATGAAAGATTTATAATTATTTAATTGTGGCCGGCGAATGTATTCTATTTTTCCGAGAATCATCGACAAAAATGTAACGAATGTAAAATATTGCAAGGCAACAATAAACTGTTATTATTCTGTAACTTTCGAAATATGAAACATTTATATTTCTTATAATATCCTACATTGATTTATATATTTAAAACGGCCGAGTGGAGTTTTGTGTGCATGTGTGTACTGTGACGCTTTCCGCGGGGGAAAGCGCGACAATGCGGGGAACGAGGACAGAACAGAAAAAAAAGGGGAATTAACAGAAACTGAGAATAAAACGAGAACTAATATTTTAAAAGTAAAAGACTATTTAATGACAGAAAAAAATTGTCGTATTGGGCGCCAGCGAGTTTCACGTTCACTCGCAACGATAATGTATGACAACGAGAACGAAAGAAAACAATGCAAAAAAAAAAAGAAAAAACTATCCGTAATACACGCGCTGGGCTGGGGAATGGGATCTCAGGGGGGAGGTTCCCGAACGCTAACACGCCGCTTACACTTGACCGCCGAGTCCGAAGAAGAGAGAAAAAAAGACTGAGGAAAACGTGATCCTCTCGAAACGAAAAATCAAGAAAGAAAAAAAAGAAAACTTGGAAAAACTTGACTCTCGGGTGCGGAATAGCGACGGGGGGGAAAAGGTACGGGGGATGGGGCTCACGGGGCGCGGGGGAATATATGGGGAACGCAGGGGGGAAAACACCACGCACTTTTCGCCGGGAATCGCAGGGGAAATACGAAAAGAAAAAAAAACGGGCCTCGTGGCCGCTCGCACGCAATATCTCCAGGAAAAAGAAAAATCGCTCGGACCGATAAGAAAAAAACGAAACTCACGCTTTACCGTTGCCACTTCTCTCCACTCGTTCGCAATCGTCCTTTCCGTCACGTCTCTTCCAAATTCCTTTCCAAATCATCCCTTTCTCTATCGTCCTTTCCAACGTCTCTTTCTCTATCGTCCTCTCCAACGCCTCTTTCTTCACACTCTTCCTTTCTTTCACCAGCGTCTTATTTCGCAACGATCGTCTTCTCCACGTCTCCACACGTCGCCCGCTACTCCTTCGCCCTTTTTCTCTCTCTTACACTCCCTCACACACACTCACGCACACAATTTATCGCTCGCACTCACACACACAGAATCGCAACAAAAAGAAATAGAAAAATACGCCGAAACAACAAAAAGTAAAACAAAAGGGGGCTCGAAACGCAAGATAACTGATCGCTAGGTTTTTGCTACGCAACGCTCCGCTCGCAAGTGACGAGCTCGTCACTTGCTCGTCGGGTTCTGGGTTAATGAGGGGAGGTGGGAGAAATTTTCGGGGGGCTAGTTCGTAGGAAAAGGGAGGGATGGCAGCACGGTGACCATGCATCGATCCTAGATCCGTCGAAGTGAGCCGCGGGAGCGAGGTGTCGTGTGATTTCCGACCCCGGGGGTCGATGCATACTCTCCGTTTGTCCGTTATTACCGGCCGGTGATACTGATGGGGATGATGGCCAGATTGCCCCCGTTTCGATGAGTCCACGGAGGATGGGCCTTTTCCTCCGTGTTTCGGCTGGTGTAGGGAGTTTTTTTGTGCGGGGAAGCACCATCTTCCACCGCTACCTTGATGCACCCCCGGGGTGGCGTCGACGAGATAATCCGCTTTGGCCATGATCCGTGGTGTGGCTGGGGTCCACCGCTGATGCTGCGCAAGGGGGGGGGGGGATGGAACGGGGGGGAGATTGAAATGAGCGAGGCGAGGGCGAGCCCTCCAGCGTATCTCGCTTCGCGCGTACGCGAATTCGCCTTGCTTACGTCTACTTACGGTTGTATTTCGGATTTCGCGACATTAAGTGACGGTTTTAACCTACGACGCGTATAGGGGGATCACGAGGGGAACGTAACGCGTGGGAAGGGAGTGGAGGGGGGCGTGCGTGGTGGACTTGCGAGGGCAGGTCGGGGCGATATGTGGCGCAACGTCACAACTCCCCCCGGCCTGACGTTGATACGCTCCGCGTATTATCGTCATCTTTTGCGGCTAAAAACAAAAGAATCAAGTGATTAGTGCTAACACATGTTCAAATGATACGAAAGCGACTCTTGAAAGCGCGAGCTCCGCTCTCCCCTCCTACCGGTCCTTTCTTGTTCATGCTTGGCTCTATCGCGGTTCTTCCTGGTGGACGTTGGGAATGGAGGGAGTCGCGAAGACGCTGGCCGCACTTAATTGTAGTGACTTCAGCCTTGTGCCGCGACCAAGCGCATCGCGTCTCGTCAGTCTTCGTTTTGCAGTCGGCGTAGCGGGATCTTCGTCGTGGGTTCCTGGTGTTTGACTAGATGCTCGTGCTGCTGCCTGCAGGGTTCTTTAGGGTTCTTGCAGGGTTTGGCGGGTTACCGCGGGTTCGTAGGGGGTTCTGCGGGGCCAGAGGGGGGTCGTGGCTCGGGGACCTGGGATCTCGGGTTCAGGGAGGGTTTCGAGGGTTCGTTACGGGTTCTTTGTGGCTCAGGGGGGGTCGTGGGCTCTTGGGATTGGGACCTCGGGTTCAGGGAAGGGTTCTAGGGTTCTGTGCGGGGGACAAGGGATCTAGGTGGCATTGGGGGGGGGGGGGGGGGGAGAGGACTTACCAGCTGCTGCTGGGGGGCGTGGGAGGCCTTAGCCGCCGGCCACACTCCTCGTGTGTGTGGCCGAGTTGGCCGCACGACCAACACCGGAGGCGCCGGCGGGCAAAGGGCGGGGGAGTATACGGGAGGGGTTCTGCGTCGGGATCGGGGAGGGGCATGTCAGGGGGTGGAAGGCAGGGGAGGTCCATTAGGGCCGGGATTGGGGCTGGATGGGCGACGGGACGGTCCATTAGGGCCGGGATGCGGGGTCGGGACGGTGGGACGGGGACGGAGCGAGGACGGGGACGCGTCGGCGGGCGCGACGAGGGGAAGGAGGGTTCAGGGAATAGGGGGGGTCGGCGATGCGGGGCTGGCGGGGTTTTGGGGGTGGGATGGGGCAGGGAGCTTGCAGGACGAGGGGTGGTAGGGACGACGCGGGGTTTGGGATGGGGTTTCAGGGTGGCGAGGGACTGGGATGAGGATCGGGGACGCGGGGGAGCTGCTTGGGATTGGCAGCGGCGACGGTTGGCGGCGGCGGAAGGCGGGGGAGGGGAACGGGAGACCAGGAGGCGCTCCAACAAATCCTGGATTCGTTGGAGATCCTCCTGGCCGAAGGGATGGGACGCGGGGGCTGAGGGAGCGGGAGGGGGCGTAGGGGGCAGGGAGCTAGGAGATGGCGGAGAGGGGGGGGGGAGTTCCTCCGTAAAGGGGGACGTACTTTCGGGGGGTCGATCGCCCGGGGGAGATCCACTCCTCCGGGTCGATGACGGTCCCGCCGGGGCGGTGGTACGCGGGACGGGGAATGAGGGAAAAGGGGTGGGGACGCGGGCCAAAACGACGAAGCATCTTGGAAGCCTGTAAATTAACAATCGGTGTTACTAGGGACGACTGCGGTTCCGGCGGGAAAGTCGCGAGGGGGGCGACATTGCGTTGCGAGCGTAATCCCGTGCGGCGTGGTACGTTGCGTTCTTTTATGAGGGGAATTACTCGCGGGGTCGGAGGGCTTTCCTCTACAGTTGGGGTTATGGTTTCGTCGGTGATGTGAGCTTTTAAATCCTTTATATGGACCCGTGGGTTCCGCCTACTTTTCGGGTCCTCCAACTCGTAAACCACGGGGGAAATAACTCGTAGTATTTTATAGGGACCACTATAGCGCGGGGCTAACTTCGCGGCGAAGTTCTGGGCTCCGGACGACAGCACACGGTTGCGTCGCATCACGAGATTGCCCTCTTCGAAGGTTATATCTCGGTGATGGCGGTTATAGTATCGGGCCTGCCTTTTTGCCGCGATTTCCAGGTTCCTATGCACCCAATCGTGGATAAGGGGCAGCCGTTTCATTCGGTCCCCCCAATTCGTAATCTCTCCGGGGTCCAACGATGTACTGGGGAGGGCAGCGTCGCGAATGCTTTTTGCAGGGCGGGGATTTCGACCGAAATTGAGGAAAGCGGGAGTCATGTGCGTGGAGGATTGTACGGCTGTATTGAGGGCGAAGCATAACTCGGGAAGGTGCTGGTCCCACTCACGGTGGTCGAGGGTGATATAGGAATTAATCATGGTCTTCAGGGTTCGGTTGACTCGTTCTACTGGGTTCGCTTGGGCGTGGTAGGGAGGCACGGTGGTTTGGGTGATGCCCCATTCATGAAGGTGCTGTTTTACGTGTCCGTTCGTGAATTCTGTACCGTTGTCCGTCAGTAAAAATCGGGGGCATCCCCAGCGATTCACGATTAATTCGTTGAACGCCGTCATTATGGTGGGGCCGGTTGCTGCGCGAAGCGCACGGGCTTCTACATATTTCGTGAATAGGTCCTGAAATACTAGAATATATTTGTGTTGGCTTTTGCTGGGGGGGAAGGGGCCCATAATGTCAGCAGCGACAACAGACCAGGGGCCCTCGGTCGTTCGCTCACGCATTATCCCTGCGGGGACGACCTGGGGGACCTTCTGCTGCTGACATTCGGTACAACGTGAGACGTATCTCGCGACGTCTTGGAAAACCCCGGGCCAGAAGAAATCCTGAATTACCCGGTGGTACGTCTTGTCCACGCCCAGATGGCCGGACTGGGGATCGTTGTGGGCCTGGTGGAGGGCTCGGGGGCGGGAGTCAAGGGGTAGAACGAGCTTCCACGAGTCAAGGTCGGTCATGGCAGGGTCGATGATGGCGTGGGGGCGGTGGTAGTAGATACGGTCGTCTTCGATACGCCAATTTGGATATTTCCATGGAAATTCGCGGATGTTTCTCATTTTGTCGGTGTACCAGGGATCGGCGGATTCACCTAGGGCACAAAGGGCATCGTTATACGTTTCATACATTCGGGAAAGGGCATCGGGGACTACATGCAGGGATTCCTTGCGATGTACGATCTTCATATCGTAGGCCTGCATCGCAAGGGCCCAACGGGCTAATCTTCCCGTGGGATCTCGAAGATTACGGAGCCACAGCAGGCTGCTGTGGTCCGTGATCACGGTAAAGTGAGTGCCCTCGATATAGGGACGGAATTTCTTCACTGCCCACAGTACCGCGAGACACTCCCTTTCCGTCACCGTGTACTTTCGCTCGGCGGCGGTCAGGACCTTGCTCGCGAATACTATGGGCCGCTCTACCCCTTCAATCTCCTGCGTCAGCACAGCGCCCACTGCCGAGTCGCTGGCGTCAGTCTGGAGAGTGAAGGGCTGCTCGAAATCAGGACGGGCGAGGACGGGGGTTTGGACGAGGGCGTCGCGAAGGGTCTCAAAAGCACTTTGCTCTTCTGACTCCCATTTCCAGGGAACATTTTTCATTAATAGGCGGGTGAGGGGAATTTTGTCGTGCGCGAGATCGGGGAGGAAGCGTGCGTACCAGCCGACCATTCCAAGGAAGCGGCGGACTTGCTTCAGGGTGCGAGGAGGGGGGTAATTGAGGATGGGTTCGATTTTCCGCGGGTCTGTCTTCAGTCCGTCGGTTCCGATAATATAACCCAGATACGACACCTCGGGACAGAAGAATTCACTTTTCTCAAAGTTTATCTCCATCCCGGCGTCCAAAAAAGTCCGTAAAACCTGTCGCAAATATTTAAAATGACTGTCCTCGGTGTCTGTCGCGATTATAACGTCGTCAAGGTAGGCAAAAACGTGAGGTTCCCATGCCGTATCGATTAGCTGGTCCATCAGTCGTTGGAATGTTGCGGGAGCGTTCGTCAGTCCGAAGGGCATACGTGTGAATTGAAATTGTCCTCGTCCGGGGACAGCGAAGGCGGTGATAGGGCGGCTGCTGGGGTCTACAGGGATCTGGAAATAGGCTTGGCTGAGGTCGAGTTTGGAAATAAATCGGGCACGTCGCAGTCCGTCGAGGATTCTGTCCATATTGGGGAGGGGGTACGCGTCTTTCTTGGTCACTTTATTAACGTCCCGGTAGTCAATACAAAAGCGATATTTTCCGTTGGGTTTGGGTACAATGACGGGGTTACTCAGCCAGGGACTTTTGAACTTCTCCATCACTCCCTCCTTGTACATGCGATCGACCTCGCCGTGAGCGACCTTGAGCATGTACGCCGAGAGAGTGCGAGGTTTTTGGCGGATGGGAGGGTGACCTTGTACATCGATGGCGTGTACGGCCAAATGGGTGGAACTGAGGATCGGGGAGGTCTTCTTCAGGGTCATTGTTTTCAATAGGGTTTGTAGACGGGAGGAGGCCGTTTGGGAGGGTTCGACGAGACCGGCGCACGCTATTTGGGGATGTATACGAATCGCGATTTCTGAGGAGTGGAACGAGTGTTCCACTCCGTACCTCGTTCTCCACGTTTCCTCCTCATAATCGATCTTGAAGCTAAACATTTTTAAAAAATCTATCCCGAGTAGACAGGGGTATTCGATGGCAGTGACGCGCACCCCCAGCGTCTCCAGCCGTCCCTCGACCTCAAACAGGAGGGAGGCGAGGCCACGAACAGGGAGTACAGCGCCACTGGCCACTCGCACGGTCTCGTCGATGGGTTGTAGGGTCGCGCCAAGGGAATCGCTCAACTCTGCGCTGATATAGCTTCTCGTGGATCCGGAATCAATGAGGCTTCGCGTGGGAGTTCCGCCCACGGAAACCCACGCGAAATGCCGATTGTCGCCAGTAGCGACCGCGAGGGGGGACGAGGTAGGGGTTCGGGCTTCTATCGGATGGGGAGGGGGGGCGAATTTGTCTTTCCGGGGGGTTAGGGTTTTTAGTGACCCCCCGGCATGGCGTTTCCCGCCCGGCGACGCGCACAAACAGGGCACGTGTTTACGTCCACCCCTGGCCGGCCGCACACGCGGCAAAAATAGCCAAGGGGGAGCAAACACTCACGATAGACGTGGCCGGGTTTCCTGCAGTTGTAGCAGGTGACGGAAAGGGATTTTGAGGGTGGGGAATATGCACGCGGGGGTTGACGAGGCGCCACATCAACGAGAGCGGGGATTTTTCGCGGGGGGCTGCTCGGGGGAGGAGGTCGTCGTAGTGTGGTTGGGGAACGAGGAGTGACGGCGGCTGCCGTTTTCGGAGAGGTCGTGCGGGGGGGGGGGGGAACGGGCAACGGTGCTGTACGAAACGCGCGGGACTGGTTTGGGACTTTCCTTGGGGGGTGTAGCCTCAAATTCCATCAGAAGGTCCGGAGAGGGGTCGCGTTTTTTGTCCGCCACGGCGGCAGCGCGTCCGCGCACGCCCTTCTCCGGATAGAATGCTGCGGCGGGTAATGCGGACTGGGAAACGGGGGGGGGAGGGCGGTACAGCCTCATACGCTCGCTCACCTCCTCTCGCCGGCGGCCCACACGTTGTAGATCGAGGAAACTATGTATTTCCTCTCTCACGACGTGGACCGCCAGTTCGGGGTGGAGGTTGCGGCAGCAGATGTCGATCTGCACGCTAAGGGGAAGGGGAGGGTTGAGATGGCTGAACAGGGTGCGCATCTTCACGAGGTATTCCGCAACCGGTTCGCCGGGTCCCTGCGTTCGCAACTCCACCTCTCGGTGCAAGCGCTCTTGCAGGTCCCCGTGGCCAAATCGTTCCCTGAAGTAGAAGGTGAACCCCTCGTACGAGGTCCAGCTGGGGTGCTCCACGCGGTGCCACAGGAGAGCTTCTCCGGTGAAAGCTTCCGGCAGCGCCCGCAAAAGCTCCCCCTCGGTTAGGCTGCGGCTCGTCGCGTACTCATGGAGGCAACGGAGGAACTCCTCAGCGTCATCGCCTCGTTTCCCGGCGAAACGAGGGCCGAATTTCCTCCAATGGTCCGTGAAACGCGAGTCGCGGGCCTCCCGAGACTCCGAAAAGGTGGGAAAACCGGAAAAGGGGGGAGGCGAGGGTCCGTGGGGGGTAGGGGTCAGTGAACGAGTATGGGGGGGAGGAAGAGGGCCCGATCGGGTGCTGCTGTGCCCCGTGGCACGCGGCGGAAAAACGTATGTGCCCTCGGGGCTCCAGGGCACGTACGATGCAGGAATACGGGATTCGCGAGGGCGGGGAGAGGGGTTACGGGTTGGTGCTGCGGGTGCATACGATAGGGGGTGTTGTTCGGTACTCGGGGGTAACGCGAACGTGACGTGGGGAGAGGAAGGGCTAGGAACAGGGATGAGGGGTAGGGGAAAGTGGGACAAATACCCAGGGGTAGTGGCGTCGAAATCGAGCATAAGGGGATCTCGATACCGACCCATGGATTGCCCCGTGGGCAAGGGGTCGCTGGGGGAAGAAAAACTACGGGGAGATGGGATAGGAACGTTTCGGGGGATCCCTGAGCTTACAGGGGGCGAAACGCGCGAGGGTCGCAGGACCTCCCCGTAAAGGGGGTGCTCAACTGCGACACTGAGGGAAAAGGGGAGGGAATCAGGGCTCAGGGTGTCGGCTCTTTCGTCCCAGGGAATGTGCGTGTGAGGAAAGCGACTGCGGAGCTCCGCTCGCACTAGTCGCTCCTTGATTTCCTCCACGCTGCCCCAGGAGGTGAGCCCTGCTCGGTCGCAGCGGAGGAGGAGGTCGCGAACGTCATGGATGGCGTCCAACGACGCGCGAATGGCTTGGGCTCTTTCATCAAGCCCGACCTCGACTCGGTCACGAGGGTGGCTAGTGGTGGGTAGGGGGGCGGAGGTAGTACGGGGCGAAGTACTAGTGGTCGTGGTTGGGGTGGTGGTCGTCGTAGGGACCTCCATAGCCCCTAGTACGTAGGGCTAACGCGGGGAAAACACAATATAAGCAAACAAAAATACAAAAAAACGAGTAATGATACGGGGGAGGGGTGGCACTGGCACAAGGGGAAGGGGGCGAACAGGGAGAAAAAGAGAAAAGAGAAAAAAAGAAAAAGAAGGGAAACAAAAAGACTAATTACGTGACTGAAAAATAATACAATACGACCGATATAATAGCGAAGTAGGGGGGAATAATAAATAGATGAGAATTACGCGACACAAAAAAAAATTTAAAAAGATAAATAAATAAATAAATAAATAAATAAATAAATAATCGCGAAGAGAAAAGAAGGAAAAATAAAACAAAAGAAACTAAATGAAGGGGGTAATTAATTGGTTCCCCAAAAAAAAAGGGAAAGGGGAAAGAGTGAGAGAAAAAAAAAACCGACGGAGAAACAAAAATAATTTCGATACAAAAATTAAGAATAATAATGTCAATAAGTATGGGGGAGCAAGCAAAAAAAAACAAATAATCAGATCAGAATAAAAAAAAATTAAAAGCGCAGTGCGATACCAAAAAAATGATGGGAATAAATACGGAAAAAAACAACAACAAAAAACGAGAGAAAGAAAAAAAAATGTACGAGGCGAACAAAAAGAAAAAGAATTTAAACGAGCTGCAAAAAAAACGAAAAAGGGAATAGGGAAAGAAGGGAAAGGACACAAAAAAATTATCAGACGAAGACAACAAAAAAAAATAAAAAAAAGATGAATAGTGATAAATACGATGTAATATAACGCGAGGGGGCGAAGGGGGGCAGGGCTGGCGCAAGCTATCTCTCAAGTTTACGTGGGGGGAAATAATCACGAGTGCGAAAACAAAAAAAATTATTTAGGTGGAGACAATGATTCAAAAACTTACCGCTTACAGGGTACGGAGCAATTTTATTTTTGGGGTCCTCTTTAATTCTTTTTCCAATTTTAATTCCGTTTTGGTTACCTAGAGCCTGTAGGGAGGTAAGAGGAAAAGAAAGCACGGCACACGAAATAACAAGAGAAAAAAAAGGGGGGTGAGAGACAGCTCGGCGGGCGGACTCCGGGGGGCGTATGTCCACTGTCAGGTATTCGTTTATCGTAGTCGCTCGAATTCACGGCACAAGTTGACTATATACTCTCGGAATTTCGAAATAATATTTCGGCTACAATGCTAAATTGTAACGCGTCTTCTACGCGACGATTTGTTTGGGGAACAGTGCGTGGTGCGAGTGAGACGGCAACAACAACAAGCCTTGGCTCACCGCGCGAGCTCGCTCAGCAGCGGTGAGCGAGGCGACGAGGGGGCGGGCGGGGCAAGGGAAGGAGGACTCGGACGGTGGGCGATTTTTTTGGTACAGTACTCGCTGAAATAAAGGGAATATTTTCCCGCGAGTACTGTTTTTCGGGCCCCACGTTGGGCGCCAAAATTTGTGACGCTTTCCGCGGGGGAAAGCGCGACAATGCGGGGAACGAGGACAGAACAGAAAAAAAAGGGGAATTAACAGAAACTGAGAATAAAACGAGAACTAATATTTTAAAAGTAAAAGACTATTTAATGACAGAAAAAAATTGTCGTATTGGGCGCCAGCGAGTTTCACGTTCACTCGCAACGATAATGTATGACAACGAGAACGAAAGAAAACAATGCAAAAAAAAAAGAAAAAACTATCCGTAATACACGCGCTGGGCTGGGGAATGGGATCTCAGGGGGGAGGTTCCCGAACGCTAACACGCCGCTTACACTTGACCGCCGAGTCCGAAGAAGAGAGAAAAAAAGACTGAGGAAAACGTGATCCTCTCGAAACGAAAAATCAAGAAAGAAAAAAAAGAAAACTTGGAAAAACTTGACTCTCGGGTGCGGAATAGCGACGGGGGCGAAAAGGTACGGGGGATGGGGCTCACGGGGCGCGGGGGAATATATGGGGAACGCAGGGGGGAAAACACCACGCACTTTTCGCCGGGAATCGCAGGGGAAATACGAAAAGAAAAAAAAACGGGCCTCGTGGCCGCTCGCACGCAATATCTCCAGGAAAAAGAAAAATCGCTCGGACCGATAAGAAAAAAACGAAACTCACGCTTTACCGTTGCCACTTCTCTCCACTCGTTCGCAATCGTCCTTTCCGTCACGTCTCTTCCAAATTCCTTTCCAAATCATCCCTTTCTCTATCGTCCTTTCCAACGTCTCTTTCTCTATCGTCCTCTCCAACGCCTCTTTCTCTATCGTCCTCTCCAACGCCTCTTTCTTCACACTCTTCCTTTCTTTCACCAGCGTCTTATTTCGCAACGATCGTCTTCTCCACTTCTCCACACGTCGCCCGCTACTCCTTCGCCCTTTTTCTCTCTCTTACACTCCCTCACACACACTCACGCACACAATTTATCGCTCGCACTCACACACACAGAATCGCAACAAAAAGAAATAGAAAAATACGCCGAAACAACAAAAAGTAAAACAAAAGGGGGCTCGAAACGCAAGATAACTGATCGCTAGGTTTTTGCTACGCAACGCCCCGCTCGCAAGTGACGAGCTCGTCACTTGCTCGTCGGGTTCTAGGTTAATGAGGGGAGGTGGGAGAAATTTTCGGGGGGCTAGTTCGTAGGAAAAGGGAGGGATGGCAGCACGGTGACCATGCATCGATCCTAGATCCGTCGAAGTGAGCCGCGGGAGCGAGGTGTCGTGTGATTTCCGACCCCGGGGGTCGATGCATACTCTCCGTTTGTCCGTTATTACCGGCCGGTGATACTGATGGGGATGATGGCCAGATTGCCCCCGTTTCGATGAGTCCACGGAGGATGGGCCTTTTCCTCCGTGTTTCGGCTGGTGTAGGGAGTTTTTTTGTGCGGGGAAGCACCATCTTCCACCGCTACCTTGATGCACCCCCGGGGTGGCGTCGACGAGATAATCCGCTTTGGCCATGATCCGTGGTGTGGCTGGGGTCCACCGCTGATGCTGCGCAAGGGGGGGGGGGGGATGGAACGGGGGGGAGATTGAAATGAGCTAGACGAGGGCGAGCCCTCCAGCGTATCTCGCTTCGCGCGTACGCGAATTCGCCTTGCTTACGTCTACTTACGGTTGTATTTCGGATTTCGCGACATTAAGTGACGGTTTTAACCTACGACGCGTATAGGGGGATCACGAGGGGAACGTAACGCGTGGGAAGGGAGTGGAGGGGGGCGTGCGTGGTGGACTTGCGAGGGCAGATCGGGGCGATATGTGGCGCAACATCACAGTACATATTATGTGTATCTACACTAAACTACAAAAATGAAGCTAGTGAAGACAGTGGTTCTTCGTCGGGTAAAGTGCACAACAGTTTGAGCTAAGAGTACTGAAGCATTATTATTATAAAGCATATGCAGCGCCAAATTTTGTACGACGTTGCGTCTATGCAAATATATGAATATTGTGACAACGCCGCGTCTATGCTGAACAATACCATACGCGTTTCGTATTCCGTCGAGCACCATGGCACGTGGTACGTATTTCTTGGCTTCGGTGGAACTTTCAAGGAAAAACGGTTTTATGAGAACTTTTATTTCGTTACTATATAATGACGATATGGTATCTGATATGATAGAGAATATTACCGAAGATAAAGACGAGTGCCGCGTATTTATTATCAGTCAATAACATAATTCGAGTTTCCCAAAAAATCGTTTCCTTCTATTTGTTCACATAAAAGTGTAGTGATAATAGCAAACGCTGCAATAAAACTATTTTTAATAATTTTTAGGAACAAAACGTCAAGTCAGCAAAGTTGACAAATCAACAAGAAAACCCGTAAGTTTTTTTGAAGGTTATTTTTTTATTTCACGGGTAACGTGTAAATTTTATAGTATAAAGATGTGTCGAATATCGATGCATCATAACAAGCTTATTTTTGTTTGTCTCCGCGTGCAATGGTCCCTCGATGACCGAGCCCCCACCAAGCGACCGTACAATGGATTCCGCACAAGGAAATGTGTTACATCCGTAAATCGAAGCTTAGAAAAATTCTCCGGCCAAATTTATAAAACGGATCGATTTGAAATTTGTTGTGAGTATTTAGTGATGTAGCCCGGAGGGACTAACGATTTTAGAATTTCGCAATTTTGAAACTGTGCAAAAGAATTTTTTTGTTGAGTGAAAAAATTTTCAAAATTTCGAAATTCTAAAATGGTTGGTTTCTCCGGGCTATATCACTAAATACTCACAATAAATTTCAAACTTATCCGTTTTATAGATTTTGCCGGAGAATTTTTCTAACCTTCGATTAATGGGGGATACCCCCGCCCCGCCATCGAAATTTAGAAAGATTCTCAGGCAAAATTTATCAATCGGATCGATTTGAATTTTTTTGTGAGTATTTAGTGACGCAACACGGAGGGACTGAAGATTTCGCAATTTCGAAATTCTGCCAAAAAATTTTTTTGTAGAGTGAAAAAATTTGCAAAATTTCGAAATTCTAAAATCGTCAGTCCCTCCGTGTTGTGTCACTAAATATTCACAGAAAATTTCAAATCGATCCGATTTATAGATTTTTCCTGAGAATTTTTCGGAATTTCGATGGAGGGGCGGGGGGGGGGGTATTCGGTAATTCTACCAGGGATAACTCTGTAAAAAAACCTCGCTGAATGGGGTCATCGAGACACGATCAAGAGGGCGCGGCGTTCGCGGACAGTCCCAAAGCACCTGCCAATTGACTTGCTGAATTTTTCGGTTTGACACTCTATTATAGTAATTTTGCATCACAGATACAACCCAGACAGCGGAGAGGCCCCCAGCCGCAGCAACAGCAGCCACAGCAACAGCAGCCGCAGCAGCCTCAGCAACAGCAACCGCAGCAACTGCAACCACTGCCGCCGCAGCAACAGCTATTGCAGCCGCAGCGACTGCAGCAACAGCAGCCGCAGCAACTGCAACTGCTGCCGCCGCAGCAACAGCAACTGCAACTACTGCCGCTGCAGCAACAGCAATTGCAGCCACAGCAACTGCAACCACTGCCGCCGCAGCAACAGCAATTGCAGCCGCAGCAGCTGCAGCACCAGCAACTGCAACTACTGCCGAGCACCATGGCACGTGGTACGTTTTTCTTGGCTTCGGTGAAACTTTCGAGGAAAAACGGTTTTATGAGAACTTTTATTTCGTTATTATATAACGACGATATGGTATCTGATACGATAGAGAATATTACTGAAGATAAAGACAAGTGCCGCGTATTTATTATCAGTTAATAACATAATTCGGGTTTCCCAAAGAATCGTTTCCTTCCATTTGTTCACATAAAAGTTTAGTGATAATAGCAAACGCTGTAATAAAACTATTTTTAATAATTTTTAGGAACGAAACGTCAAGTCAGCAAAGCTGACCAGTCCACAAAAAAACCCGTAAGTTTTTTTGAAGGTTATTTTTTTATTTCACGGGTAACGTGTAAATTTTATAGTATAAAGATGTGTCGAATATCGATGCATCATAACAAGCTTATTTTTGTTTGTCTCCGCGTGCAATGGTCCCTCGATGACCGAGCCCCCACCAAGCGACCGTATAATCGATTCCGCACAAGGAAATGTGTTACATCCGTAAATCGAAGCTTAGAAAAATTCTCCGGCAAAATCTATAAAACGGATCGGTTTGAAATTAGTTGTGAGTATTTAGTGATGTAGCCCGGAGGGACTGACGATTTTAGAATTTCGAAATTTTTCAAGTTTTTTAACTCTACAAAAAAATTTTTTGGCAAAATTTCGAAATTGTGAAATCTTCAGTCCCTCCGTGTTGCGTAACTAAATACTCACAAAAAAATTCAAATCGATCCGATTGATAGATTTTGCCTGAGAATCTTTCTAAATTTCGATGGGGGAGGGGGTATCCCCCGTTAATCGAAGGTTACAAAAATTCTCCGGCAAAATCTATAAAACGGATCAGTTTGAAATTTATTGTGAGTATTTAGTGATATAGCCCGGAGAAACCAACGATTTTAGAATTTCGAAATTTTGCAAATTTTTTAACTCAACAAAAAAATTATTTTGCACAGTTTCAAAATTGCGAAATCGTCAGTCCCTCCGTGTTGTGTCACTAAATGCTCACAGAAAATTTCAAATCGATCCGATTTATAGATTTTTCCTGAGAATTTTTCGGAATTTAGATGGAGGGAGGGGGGGGGGGATTCGGTAATTCTACCAGGGATGTCTCTGTAAAAAAACCTCGCTGAATAGGGTCATCGAGACACCATGAAGAGGGCGCGGCGTTCGCGGACAGTCCCACAGCACCTTGCAATTGACTTAATGAATTTTTCGGTTTGACACTCTATTATAGTAATTTTACATCACAGATACAACCCAGAAAGCGGAGAGGCCCGCAGCCGCAGCAACAGCAGCCGCAGCAACAGCAGCCGCAGCAACTGCAGCAACAGCCGCCGCAGCAACTGCAGCAACAGCAGCCGCAGCAACAGCAGCCGCAGCAGCTGCAGCAACAGCAACTGCAATTACTGCCGCCGCAGCAACAACAGCAACAGCAGCCGCAGCAACTGCAATTACTGCCGCCGCAACAACAGCAACTGCAGCAACAACAGCCGCAGCAACTGCAACTGCTGCCGCCGCAGCAACTGCAATTACTGCCGCCGCAACAACAGCAACTGCAGCAACAGCAGCCGGAGCAAGTGCCGCCGCAGGACCCAGAAGAACTAACTGATCACGAGGCGGAGTTAGTTCGAGTATATGCCGCATTTTACAACACTTCGGTGCTTCTGTCGGATGCCTGACAGGAGATCAGGAAGCAGCAGGAGCAAATAGACACGTTACAACGCGAAATAAGACGGCGGAACTTAATTGCGCGTCAACGCCGCATTCAATACTCGTTGCGCAAACTGCAGCCGGAGGGGAAAGAACAATAATTTTGAAACGTTTCTTTGAAAATTACCTGCTTGTTATCATTTTAGACACATTTAAACTTATGTATACAACATTTTCACGATATTTTAAATTTTAAATGTCATGAGTAAGATATTATAAGTTTATATATAATTATAACTATAAGTCTAGTTATATTTGAAAGTTTAATTCATTTTTCTTTTAATTTTTAAAGCTACATTTATTTTGAAAAGTGTACAATTTTGTATACATAAGTTTAAACGTGTCTAAAATGATAACAAGCAGGTAATTTTCAAAGAAACGTTACCATTTTATTGTTTCTTTAAAAACATTACGTTCCTAAAGTTTTAAAGTTTATATCCATGTTTTTAAATAATAATAATATAATAATAATAACAATAATAAAGGGCTAATTTGAGAATGATTGTGATTCTTATTTCATTCCTTTATTGTGATCAAAATCGATGGAAGTTATGATAAAAATGTTTTGTTCTTTGAAATCATTTTGTTAAACAAAATTAATTTTCTGTTTATTTTCTGCAGAAAACACTGTTTTTTAAATTTAAAAACATTTATTATATCTTCGCAGCCCAAGCACCGGTGCGTTGCCTGTCATCTTAAATTCGAGAAAAATGTATTTTTGTTGAATAACTCGGTCCTTTTCAACTTGAGGGTAAAAACCGTAATGATCAAACTTGTAGGAAATTGAATCTTGTACAACTTTAGTCATAACAGTTCTAGCTCTATGATTGATATCTCTTGAATTAAACGGGGAATGAGCGTAAAATGAGTGTCGGAATAGCAATTAATTGAATTTCTTTATATTTGACGATGGTCCTGCCAAACCAACATCGTCAATTTCATCTTCGCGAAATTCTAAACTTTTAATTTCTAGAGTGTCGGTATCGAATGTTGATTCTGGAAGATTATTGATATCAACATTATCATAACGGCAGCAAGAAAACTCGTAAGAATATCAGTGACATTCGCATGACGCTGATAATGGTGGTATCGATAATCCTGCACAATCAACATTCGGTAACGATACTCAAGAAATAGACAATGTAGAATGTAACGAAGATGAAATCGATCACGTTGTTTTGAGAGGACTATTGTCGAAAATAAATGAAATCAATGAATAGCTGTTCCGATATTTCCCAAAAAAGTAACGTCGGTTCGAGAAACTTTCGAAGAAAAATCATCGTTTGGATCCTTCCTACTCGCAGGAATACGAAGTTACTTTCGATTTTAAAATGTTATGAGAAAGAAAAGTTCAGAAAATGACTTGCAAGTGACGTTAAAAAAACGCGTCCAAAACCCTACCCTTGCGGGGATGCGAAAGAAGTTAATAAAAATAATTCCAGTTTCGTTTATAGAAAGTCTTGCAGTTGGCAATGGAGATACAACTTTAAATTCTAGGGGAAAAGAGGTACATACTAAAATTGTAGAGAATTTTATTACTTAAATATTTGTTTATGTTTATTTATGTTCTACAGTTGAAAAAAACAAGATATTGCGACAGCATTTCTGCTTATTTTTCGCCCATTTTCCGTTTAGTTTGAAGAATATAGAGCGTAGAGAAGAAACTGTAATAACCAAAGTTGTAGAGAATTAAACTTTCTACAAGTTTGATCATTTCTATTTTTACTCTCAAGTTGAAAATACTCGAGTGTGTAACAAAAAGAGATATTTCTTCAATTCAGGATAGGGGACATCGCAACGACTCAATTCGATCACCATTTCGAATTTTGATTACCAATGGCTTCTATCTATGTTATTTTGGCTCCTCGATTGTAACTATTCTAATTTTTTCCATTTTTTAACGCTTGTTGGGCGTTTGTTGATGTTCATTATATAATTCAAACGTATATCGGTTTAGCCGTTTAATTAAAAACTACCATACCGTTGGAAATTAAGTAGTTAACGGTCATGTCTTTTTCTGGGTTTATAATGAAAAGACAGAACCGACAAACGTTTTAATCATCCAACAAACGCCTACCAAACGATTACGGAACGATTTTCGAACGCATAACATCGAAATCCTTTTTTTTTTAAACTATGTAGAAACGGACATTTTTGACATCACGTATTAATAGTCATATGACCCTTCGATCAAAAATGACCAAATATGTTTTTTTCGCATTTTCACAAGAAATAACGACCCGACAAATGAACAAACGAGCATATTTGTGGCCGACAAACGATTCCGCAGCGATTGGCTGCTTCTAGAACGTGTTTCGATGAAAATTGGAAATTTCGCAGCCAAGTTGATGGTCATTTTGTTTTTTTGGGTTTTTAATTAAACGGATGAACCGACAAACGTTTCAATCATCTAACAAACGACAGAAAAAGGAAAAAATTGGAATGGTTACAATCGAGGGGCCAAATTAACCCTTTAACGTCACAAAGACACTTTTCCGAAGTCTTCTTTTCGATGTGATTATTTACCATGAAAATGTCAGCAAAAAAATTCCTAAAGTTCCTTGTCAACTATTTTCAAAGGTGCTATTTCGAATAGCCCAATTCAAATTTCGATAAAATTCATTTCATTCATTCATTTTTTTCACAAACTCATTTTTAATTCATATTTTTGCAAGCTGCATATGGTTTCCGATGTTCTATGGGTCGCTCGTCACGGATGTGGCACACATTTTTTGCACTATTATTTTCCGTAGATTGCACTCTTCGAAGATTTGGAAATTTTGTAACAATTTGTTTTAACAAATTAGTTTTTCAACAATAATGCTACATTCGTGACAAGTGACCCAACGACCATCGGAAACCATATGCAACTTACATAGTATCATTGACTGGTCAAGAAATTTGTTTAAACAAGTTAATGTTGCAAGAATAATGTCAAATTCTTGATGAGCGACCCGAAAAAACCCTGAAAACGAGAGCCAATTTACATTGGACCGTACAAGAGTCGTTCCGATCACAATATTTGAGAACTCTAAATCAGAGAAAATTTGTTAGTCCAATTATTGTTATTTTGCGGGTATAACGTCGGAGAAAAAATTGTTTTTTTGCATATTTCAAAAGTACAACTATCGAGGACACCTTTAGAGTACTTTATGGTCCAAAAATTATCAGATAAGACGTCCGAAATTTAAAATGAAACAAAATGGCACTGAAAAATTCGTTTCTTTTTAACTTATTCTGTGAAAATATGGTATACAACAAAAAGTTATCGAAATTTAAATTGCGTCATTCGAAAGAGCACCCTTGAAAGTAGTTGACAAGCTACTTTATGCATTTTTTCGCTGACATTTTCATGGTAAATAATCACGTAAAAAGAGGACTTCTGAAAAGTGTCTTTGTAACGTTAAAGGGTTAACATAGCTACGGCTTCCCATAACGTTAAAAAAGGGCTGTAGCAAATTTTTGTGATTTGAAACTTCCGTAACGTGAAATACTGCAAATCCACGTCTGTGTATTCCCAAAAGGAATCATCAAAGCTCAAAACTCAAAATCTTTCAAAGACGAAACTATGTGATATTTGCAAGATTTGCAAAATCTTGTGATTGCATATGATAGTATCGCATACTTTGTTCGTCGGCGCAAAGTACTAATCATGTTGCAGCTGCGTTTCGAATACGGCCAGCAAAGATCATGATAATACTAGTCGGGGCACTTTAGAAGTGCCATGGAAACACCCACCGCCCTTTCCCACCCATACTATCGTACGAGTACGTTTCCGTAACGTGAAATACTGCAAATCCACGTCTGTGTATTCCCAAAAGGAATCATCAAAGCTCAAAACTCAAAATCTTTCAAAGACGAAACTATGTGATATTTGCAAGATTTGCAAAATCTTGTGATTGCATATGATAGTATCGCATACTTCGTTCGTCAGCGCAAAGTACTAATCATGTTGCAGCTGCGTTTCGAATACGGCCAGCAAAGATCATGATAATACTAGTCGGGGCACTTTAGAAGTGCCACGGAAACACCCCCCGCCCTTTCCCACCCATACTATCGTACGAGTACGTTACTGCAAATCCACGTCTGTGTATTCCCAAAAAGGAATCATCAAAGCTCAACACTCAAAATCTTGCAAAGGAAAAACTATGTGAGATTTGCAAGATTTGCAAACTCTTGTGATTGCGTATGATAGTATCGCATACTTCGTTCGTCGGCGCAAAGTACTAATCACCATGATACTAGTTGAGGCACTTTATAAGTGCCATAGATACGCACGCCGCCGTTGCCTGAAACTGCAAACATGGTCGCACATGGCCATCGAAAAATTGCGATGTTTCAGGGAAGAGCATTGCCATATAAGATCCATCCCGTCCTATGGCGCAACCCACTAGCAGAGAAGGGAACAAGAGATGAATTCACCACGAATGTCTGATGCTAATGAGTCATTCTACAAGAGAGTGTTGATACATTGCAAACATTGAATTAATGTTAAAAAAATCGCTTTTCCGGCTCTCGGTCAAGATTCATCGATAGGTAGGTCATAAAATACTTTCAACAAAGAGGCATACAATGCGCATACAATAAAACCTTTTGCAACAAGCCATGCAAATTGTTATGTTTGACGGATATATATATAGAGGATATTGAAACCAAGATTTCGATGCATCACTTGCGCCATACAAAGTACGGTAAGCAAACATTGGAATACACTTAAAAGTGCACTTAAAACACTTAAAACCCTTTGTGCATTCATATTTTTATAGAAACGCTTTTGTAAACATCAGTCTTTGCTGCATGGAGTAAACGAAAATTTATTGAATTGGAAATTCTGTCAAATTGCGGGATATTAATATTCGCGCGAAGTGGTCTCTCATTGAGGATACATCTTGCGAATAAGATAGGATCGTAGGATCACCTTCTAGTGCAATAGTGGTGGCAAAAGCAGCAGCGTACACTCCACAAGAAAACGAATCAGGCTGCTTAGTCACCGGTTGCAGAATAACGTTATCAACTGCCGCATGAGGATAGCGTTTAGCAATGTATCGCTTTGCTTCCTGACTTAAAAAGTCGTACTCAGAACAAGCGAGACTGTCATACACAAAAATGTTTGTGCGATCGTAATACAGACAAATCCAATGGTTACTTTTATAACCACCAATTATTTGAATATCACGCTGCTCAGGTGGGCACGGTTTAATGCATTTATAATACGCTGTGAACGCAACAGGGTTACAACGAAAAGAACTGTTTTCTTGTACAATAGTTTGAAACAAGTCTAAACATGTGTCTGTCAATAGACCCGTGGGTGACAAGACAAGTGGAAGCACCTCGTCAACAGAAATGTTTTTCTGAAGCATTTCAAGGATTTCCACATTGGCATTTGAAATTACAATATCATCATCACTATCGACTGAAACACAATCGTCAGTGACACTCTTGGAGCAAGGTGCAGCAACACTCTCAACCGAGTTGATTTGGTTGTTGTTCTGCTCCCAAGTTCCATGTTGCCCACTTTAGAACTCACTAGTGTCTGGTCTGTGGTAGATATTCTTTTCTTCTTTTTAAGTTTAGCTTCTTCGCGAGCTTCGACTATGTAATCCGGATCTCGGATCGGCATGTTACGAACACGCCGACTGTCGATAATTTCGGGTGTTGAAGCAGGAGATTGTGGACGCGTGGATAAATAAATTGAGGTGGCGAGTATGAATGATAATTAACTATTTATTGATTACTAATCGACGATATAAAGCCGCACAACATGTGCTCCCCTTTCTTTTCTCGGGGTTTTAGAGAGACTGGGTAGGCTGTCGTCCGGCTCGCTTCGGAGCACGAGAGTTGCCGAAGTTCTCCAAACGGAGCTCGGCTTGAGTCGGCGTACAGTCGCTTAGAGAAATGCGCTGAACTCAGTTATTCTTAATATCAGGCAGTACACAATTCATGTAAAATTTACATAAATAAGGTTTCATTTTTGACTCCCAGAATTGATCATCTTTGTATACAGTAATGATTTTCATATCTGATGGAGTCCACAACGTGAACTTGCAATAATTTCGTTTAGTCACGTGAAGTTGACCCTGAACTTGATAAAAGTATACATGAGTCTTACTCAGAAGGGTTGCATCCTTCTTATTGAAAATGGATCTAAGGTTCGGTTTTTCTTGAATAGTCTCTTCCAAATTGCCGCTTTGAGCTGAAAGAGGACATTTAATCTCAACAATGCCATCGTCATCGATAAGACCATCTGGTGAAGCTCCCAAATAAGGAATTTCTTGATCGATGAAAAGACCGCAGGGAACTACTGTTTTGTTCAAACGCAATTCAAGTTCTTTTCTGGCTTGTGCCTCGTGTTCGTGACCGTACTTTGTGGCAACAGTATCAAGAACCTTAGGATACAAGATGGTTGACACCATTTTCCCACACGATGTCGTCGGTAACATACGACATACAGTACCGAATCTCGATGCAGTAAGCAGTACGGTACGTAACTGATGCCAAAGCTCGGAAGAGCTCTGCGATACTGTATCTCGCTCAATCTGTTTCCAATTGAGTTGATATGATCGTAATTTTTTAAAGTGGTGTTCAACAAGAACATCGAAAATTTCTTTTTCTATGTCTGGCTTTGTGGCAGACGGACCATAATCCTTGTCAGTGCCAGCAAACCTGGGGGAGTTACGATAGCGTTTTCTATCCTTTCTACAAACTCGGTTGTATTCGTTTTTGAAACGCCTATAAACTTCTAATTTTGTAATAGCGTTTGGAACTTTAACGCTTTTGTTAACGTGAATTTTCGACAATACGGATTGCGTATTGTACTGTATGGCTGCACCAATACATCTCATTTGGTATGAGTTTGCAGAACAGTAATTAATTCTCTTTCCAGAATTCAATTTATTAACTACGGACTTGCATGCTTCAGCCATGTTATTAGTTACATTTTTCAGTAAACTATTTGCATGACAGCTCAAATACCGGACTGCTTCATAAACAGTGGAATAAATTCCAGTAGTATGGAGTTCTGTTGCCACATCTTTCTCATTTTCTTTCGATGTGCAAGTAAATGGCAAACTGTCGCAATGCGTATGTTCATTAAACACGTGATTAAAAATTTGCAGAATATCTTTACACAGTCGGGTTACCTTCTCCGTTTCGGATATTTTCTCCGCATTACGGAGATCTCTCGCGTACTCGACGTTCTTTCGAATTTTCATACCGCTAGCATGAACGCATCGTCGCAATTCAGCAATGCTTATTTTTCCCTTAGTGGGAGGCGCTGCCAGCTTCATTGTGGAAGCGACGCGCAATTTTCGGCATAAATTGCGAAACAAATTATTATTGCACTCGATTTTATTAACGACAATATCGTGTGCAGCGTACGGATTAGCATCCCGAATAGCTTGAAATACGCTACTGTCACCATCCGAAATGATAGTTTTATAAATCAATCCATTACTTTCAATGCTCGTTTTGAAACCCTGCAATATTATGTCGGTTTCCATTGCGGTTGAACTTTGATCGCGACCCCAATTTTTATAACACACATGGTCAGGTGGATCTACATTCAATCGTAGTGCTCTCTCATGAGTAGCACAATACTTATTACGTATGGCAATGTACAGTACTAATTTACTGGCACGACCAAATATCATGGCTGCGCCGGATAATGCATTGTGTTTGCCGCCTGCATAGGATCTTTTTGCCCAGCAGCCGTCAGCAACGACTTCAATGTAGGGAATACCATTAATGGTATGCCCTTTTTTTAAAGCAATTTCCCTCTCTGTCGAGGCTGCTCTTACTCTTTCCGCTTCAGAAACTTCATGGAAGTTCTTGAACAGCTCATTCCGATACTTCCGGTAGGTTTTGGCAGTCATAGGTGGATTGGCCATCGCAGAAAGTTGCTCTTGCAACGTGCTGTGTCCAATACCTGAGGTAATGGTGCCGCATACAGCACTTTCGTTGATACCCATAATGTTTTTGCAATAGGGATCCGTCCAAATTTTAAATTTATAATTACACATTTGGCACATAAATACTAGCTGTGTTCTCAATCCTCGGTCAAGGGTCTTGATGAGTTTCAAATAACTAAAGGGACAGCGCAATGATGCATTATGATTATCAAAATGCAATTCTTGCAGGAAGAAGTTTATATCGACGATTCGTCGACCTTCAACTTTGACTTCCATTGTACGAGCCGTATCAATGGTGGCACTTTCCGCAACTATTGTTGTGTCATTGGTTCCCGACGCTAGCGATGTGCCATGTGCATTAGAATCGGTTACAATAGATATACTTGAATTAATCAAGTTATCTTCCTGTTGACAGAACGAGTTTGTTTCAAGGCTGTGCTCTGATGAATCAGTAGCAACGCATCTAACGGTTGACGGAAACTGTAGCCGATTATCGGATACAGTCAACGCATTTTTGTTGTGCTGTGCGGCAACTCGAAGTCCAATCCATGTATTGGTCGGTTTATACACGACCCGATTGCCATTTTGATCAATGGTCATTGTCAAATTGAGTATTTCTACTTGCGAGTACCGTTCCCCAGGCGTACCTGAAAAGTTAGGTACATCGCAGCAAACGTCAGACAAGTCTGCTCCTTTGTGTTTTTGCTTATTATTCAAACGTACATCTACGGTCTCCTGAAATATTTTAATTTCAGGGTGTGCAGGCGATGCCTGTGTAGCATTGTCAGCTACGAGTGCTTGCGAGTGCCATTCACCAGACGTACCTAATTCGCTCGGCACATCGCAACGAAGATGAGACGAGTCAGCCCCCTTCTGTTTCTGCTCTTTATCACAACTTACATCTATTGTCTCCTGAAATGTTTTAATTTCAGGGTGTGCAGGTGGTGCCCCCGTAGCATTGTAAGGTACAAACTCTATACCTACATGAGCAGATTTTTCGGGCGCCAAAGCTGCTGCGTGCTTTTTATGCCATCTGAAATAAAAAGCATTATTGGAATTGAGACACCGTGAAGCACCGAATCAACATATTTAAGAAAGCAAAAACGAATAGAAATAAAAAAGAACCTATGGCTTGACAGAGAGACAAAAAAAAGCGGGAGATATGAGGTGGATGGACGATCAGACAATGAGTAAAACAAGTAGAATTTGTTTTCATGAAGCAATTGCAGCATGAAAAGTCGCTGAGGTTAGCGCATCGGTTCCATTATCTGTGTCAATAACGAAAATCAGATTATTGTTGTGTAGAAGTGCAAATATACTATCTCGATCCATTTTTCAACCGTTAGTCCGTTATAAAAGATGCAACCCGGGTGGATCTGCCAACCTGCTTCCCGGTATGTTCAACGAGAAAATCGTAGTCGGAGCTGCTACTTCTTCCGACTCATTTTGGGCCTCGTTATCGTGGTTGTTTCAACCACGATTGTCTGGTTGCAAATGTTTTTTCGCTTGACCAATTTGTTGTCGGGACAACCAGTATTTCCGAGCCATTTTACGCTGGCGACGAAAGACGAAAAATTTCGTTGTTACAACGAGAGAATCATTTCCGATTTAAATTCCGGTTCATTTTGCTCATCCTAAACCACGGAAACAACGATTTTGTGGTATGTGATTTGTCCAAAACATACCTACTACGAAAACGTGGTTGGCAAATCCGCCAGGGAATGAAACAAAAGTAACTGTTAAATGAGGAGAAGAAGTACCCCTTAGTTACCGAATTAAATGTTTTTTGGTAGAGAAGTTCAAACATATGTTTCTGATGTATACCACTTCCGAAAACAAGATTCTGTTCCTCGATTGAAGAATTGCAATTGCTGTTAGTAAATATTAGTCACCAAATATTGCTGCTATACAATGAGAATCATAAATGGACACGTTTTTTTCATACTTCTGTTCATCAAAATTGTAAACAACTACAGATTCCCAAAATATCATACATATCAGATTTCACCAAAAATAACTACATATAACTAAACGATTGTAAACAAACGTTAAAAACAAGAAAAAGTCAAAGAGTGCCGATATATGGGCTTCTGTGACCGAGAGGGAAACCTAACTACGGAGTAGAAATAATGATTTCAAAATATTATAATTTCAATCCGTTTTTTGGAAGGCAAATGAAGTTTCTTTTGAAATGAAATGGAATATTTGGGATATTCGGCATTGCAGCGGGCTTTCGAACAAGTTTAAAATACAACATAGAATAAGCTCTATAAAGAAGCAGGGCCTCTCTAAAAACGAAGGTAAATTTTTTTCTTATCTATCATGCAGTGACGACTTCATAGCTTCATCCCCGATAAAAATTTCAAGTAAAGAGAGCATGAAGTTTTTGAAGAGAATCCCTTGGGACCGTCTTCATTACAACTACAAATTTCCAGAGAAGTTACCAAAAAAATTACCAGAAAAAACATTTTTCGTCAGATACTTGGATAGTGAATTTATTGTTAAAAAAATTATCTCCCGTAAAAATGCAGCCTTTCCCATCGGAAAATCTGTATGTGATGCACTGTATAATAAAAACAATTCAAAAATGAAACCTTCATTTTTTAGGAAAGTCCGGCTTCAGTATATTTACAGACATTATTAAATTCGGTGGTTTCTTACAAAAATAAGTAAAATTCATATTTAAAACTTTAAAAAGTAAACATTGTACACAGAGTAATCAAAATAGTACTTTCCGTCGAAAAGTACTTTTTTCAACCAGTGTGAAAAATAAAAATAACATTATCGACATGTTAAATGTGGATTTAACTTCTTTTTGTAGGAAACCACACAATGTAATCATTTAAGACAAAAGAAAACAAAAAAAAATGTCTTCAAGCGTTAAGACTTTGACATCGGAAAGGTTAAAATACTTTAACCTTCAGCACTGACTATCTTGAAATGTAGTAGAGAAAAAATCAACTCATAATATGAGTTTACACATATCGGTTGAGCAAATCCGAAACCAAAAAAAGATGCATGAAAAGTAGGTCTATTGTACAGATGCATGCGTAAAAAGTTATCAATACTCACCGAGAATTGTATGGCTGTTTTCGAGCCGGATATTTGTTTTTATTTTTCCGATTTGCCATCCAATCGTGTTTTGTATGTACTTTTCTATTTTCGTACACACCAACGCACTACACTATATATATATTTTTCACTTAAACACAGAGATTACTCTCAATCGTTCACTTATAACGCTTGCGACAATAATATTTTCTTATGACGAAAAATAACATCGCAAAACGTTTGTTCACGACATACCCGGAATTAGATAACTACTCATTTGTTTCCGCGGGAGCTGCGCGCGGCTCTCTCTTGCAACAAGAGAGTACCGCGCGAATTTGATTATTGAGTCGCATGCGGTCTGCATCACGACGTTTTATTTGTATGAACATTTTAGGTGTATTGAATTTGAGAATAAAGACTGAAAAATGTTCAAAAATAGTATGTTTTGACTACCTGAAAACGTATGACGAAATAATTTCACTTTTCTCCGAAAATTAAAATTCTCTTCACCTAATGCATAATAAAAATGCTGTTCAGCGACGACAAACCGAAAGCTTTCACTGGATCGGTTTACGTCAGATTTCAATCCGGCAATTTTTCGTTTTGCAACCCGGATGATTTTTGAGCTGACACAGATAGTAATAAGCAATCGCCTAGCAGTACTTTATCTTTGCATTAATTAAAAACAAAAATTCTATTCTGCTGCAATAAAGGAAAATAAAGTCAAATTTTCATTCGATAGCTGAAATAATGTCTCTCACAAGGCTGGAACTTGTAATGCGGATAAGTGTTAACATCACAGGCAATAAACAGTTATCAACAAGAAATACTTTCCCTTCGCAGTGTTGAAAAAAGAAGTATTATTCAACAGCGATGAACAAAAATCTCTACCTGCTGGTATAGTGGAAGTAAAATTTCCATCTGTCGGCTGGTACCATGCATCAGCCGCAGGAACGGAATTTCTGGTTTTGCATTACAGATGATTTCTTCACCATCGCAGGCAGTAAGAAGTAATAGGCGAGAAACACTTTTTCTCCGCAGCGTTGAAAAATTAAGTATGATTCAACAGCGATGACTAGAAATCTTTACCTGCAGGTATGGTGGAAGTGAAATTTCCATTTGACAGCTGGGACAATGCATCCGTCGCAACGATAACATTTCTGTTTTTGCATTGCGGATGATCACTGAACCGTCACAGGCAGTAAAAAGTAATCGACAAGAAACACTTTCCCTCTGCAGTGTTGAAAAATAAAGTAATACTCAACAGCGATGAACTGGAATGTTTACCTGCTGGTATAGCGGGAGTGAAATTTCCATCCGACAGGTGGAACAATGCATCTGTCGTAAGGATGAAATTTCTGTTTTTTCATTGCGGATGATTACTGAACCATCACAAGCAGTAAAAAGTAATCGATAAGAAACTCTTTCCCTCAGCAGTGTTGAAAAATAGAGTGATATGCAACAGCAATGAACAGAAATGGTATAGTGGTATAGCGGAAGTGATGGAAGGAACAACGCATGAGTTGCAAGGATGAAATTTCTGTTCTCCCATTGTGGATGATTGCTGAGTTGATGCAGGCGATAATAAACCATGGATAGGATATCATTTTTCTTCGCATTTTTGAAAAATGATGTATTGTTCAACAGCGATGGACAGTAATCTCCAGCTGCTGGTGCAATGGAAACGTTATTTTTATACAGCCTGTCCCAAAAGGGTCGAAGGATCTCTGAGGGGGTGGTAGATCTCGAAATTCTGAATCGAAAAGTCCTCATCCGTTTTTCGATCTGATGCACCCCTGATGAGTTATTAATAATTAATGACAGCCAATAATACGCGTGGGCTGGGCGGCGCGTGGTGGTGTGCGTGTGACGGTGTGCCCGGCCGCACCGCGAAAGGCAGGGCTGCGCCACGCGACGTGGACGTGTGTGTGTGCATGGGTGTGAGGGCCCAAGCTAGGCAGCACGCGTTGATTGCATTGAAGGAGAACGCGAAAAAAATAAGTAGCGCTCCGCGATGATATATTTTCATAAATGGATGATAAATGAATTAAATGAATTCATGTGGAATTGTAAATCTTTAATGGAAAGCGAAATTTCTACTAAAGCCGTTAAAATTCCATTTATTTATTTACTTAAACTAAAAATAAACATCAGCTTGGCGTTTTGTCATACGATATTTTTACATTATTGATTAAAAACAAAAAAAAATTATGCGCTTTAATGGTCGAATTTAACGCATGCTAATTAATTTATTTTCATGATTGCCCGACTTAGTTAATTGATGAGTGAGATCAACTCGAGCAATGACTCTTCCTCCTTACTTCTCGAACGAATCGTCTCGAGATAATTGAATTTAAGGTGTTTCTGAACAGGGAAATAGCAAATATCCTGAGAGGTAAAGATTTTCAAAACTCTCGACACGGAGAAATAGAAATTTCAACATTTCAGTCTGCGAATATTCCACAAAATGTATTTAGTTTCAACAAATCATAATTTGCCGACATTTTTAGGCTTGAGGAGAGGATAAAATCCTCTCTTAAAAATTCAAGCCTCCCTTCGAACGGTGAGTATGTATACATGTAAAAATTGTTACAAATATATTTTTTTTGCAATGATTGATTATCATTTATTGTTATTCGTGTTATGTAATTATTATACAACATAAAAAATGTCAGTACAAAGATTTCAACACAACATCTCCTAATTATTATTTTTGGGATCCTCGGAGGTGTCGGGTACATTTTCATAACTTTTGAATCCTTCTATTATTCTTAATTCTATTTAAATGCTCAACAATCGTTGAAAAAAAATTATTCTAATAATTGTTAAAACACTGCTATCAATTTTTGACATTTTTCAATTTTTAGTCTTACAGTTTTAGTAGTTCGTTGTAATTTTCTTCTTTTAGTTTTGGCATAAGAATTTTTTTTAACGATTGTTGTGAATTTAAATATAATTATGAACACAATTTTGTTCGCCGTGCAGATGTTTTTGAAGTATCATGTATTTCGAAGGATTCAAAAGTTATAAAAATACACCTGACACCTCCCAGGATCCCGAAGAATAATAATTACGAGATGTTGTGGTGAAATTTTTGACGTTTCACAAATACTGATGTTGTTTGTGTTGTACAATGACTACACAACACGAATAACAATAAATGATGATCAATCATTGCAAAAAAATGTATTTCAAATATTTTTTACATGTACATACTCACCGTTCGAAGGGATTCTTGAATTTTTAAGGAGAGGATTTCATCCACTTCTCAATCCTAGAAATGTCTGCAAATTGTGATTTGTTGAAATTAAGGGAACCGTATGGTCTAGAGCACGAAAATTTCACCTATTTTCACGATTTTTTTTTTGCCATAAAAAATTAAAAAATCGATGTTTTAACTTTTCGGGTTTATTACTACCTTTATTAAGTATACAAAAAATTTTTTTTTTAATTTTAAAAACAGTGTTTATTATCATATAATTGGCATTGAAGACGACCCTCTCGAAAAATCCGACCCGGACGGTGAAGATCGATCCGAGACTTCTACTCATCTGAAACACAAAATTCAAGAAGATTCTTAATCAGAAAGAGTGCAGTTATGGTCGGGGCTGGAACAAATCGAAAAAATTAAAAATTGACAAAATGGCGCGCTTTTGAAAAAAAAATTCGTAAAATCGGGTTTTTTTCACTAGTTTTTTAGTATAAACAATAAGAAATTATTTAAATAAAATTATGATTGCAGCCCCGACGATAGCCATACATGTTGTGAACAACATATCCAAATTTCAAGTGATTCGGTTGAATAGTTTTTTTGTTTTCACCTGCGCGGTGCCGAAAAAAGTCGTTTCGAGATAAATGAGTTTAAAGTTTGAGGTACAGATATTTTCAAAAATTGAGCAAATTTTGAATACTTACAGTTAATCCGCGATTCCGGCACCATATAGGATTCCTTCGGAACGTTCATAATTCAAGATTTCCTCACTCCTTTCATTTCTTCGAGCTGTCCGAGCCTCTTTGGAGTTGTCCGTGCTCCTACGGTTGGCGCTCGATACTCGCAGCTCGTCTCGGTTTTGCGCTAGTTGCTCCGCTTGTGGCCCGATTGTTATGCCCATGGTCTCCATTATTTTCAATAGGGATGCGAATCCTTCATTGAATATGCAAGCGGAAATGTGAGTGGCAATATCAATGATTTTTTTTCCGGCAAACAGATGTTTCGGCGCAAGGTGCCACACGCAAGCATTGAAACTTTCGTTATTGTTCTGCGTATTACTGCCAATACACCTTTCCAATAAAGTCTCTGCTGTCAATTCTTCATAAATTGGTTTTAATATCTCTTGTGCTTCATCGCACAGAGCAGGTGGGTGCTCGTAGGTGTCTAAAGTACCTGCAGCCTCACTTTGACGCCACTTGCACCACGATTCGGAACCTGGAGGACAGTACGAGTGTTGCGGATTTTCATCTGTTGAAATTTTGTGATAATATGCTGCCCATATTTCACTTCTCATCCCTTCAGTCGAATCTGAATTACGTCTAATTGCTAGACCGTAATAAGTTGACAGCTCTTGCAATAATTTATTCGTCTATTGTTGACGCTTCGGTGTTTTATTTATCGATTTCCGCTGTGTCTTTTTTCCCTCTTCTTTTTCTGTCAATTTCTTTGTTGCTTTCTTTATTTGTGCATGTTTTTTTTTCGCATCAACAGCACGTTTGTACAAACGTTTTTTAACATGCAAAACACATTCTTTTTTGCAAACTAAAAAATCATCCCCGTAAGGCTTTGTGTCCAATAAGGCTTTGAACGTTTTCGTGTCGCCGTCTCCGATATAGTTCGCGTATTTTACGTTGTACAACTCTTCCGATCTCTTGAACATTTCCACGATGCCGTCTACCTCCATTTTGCCAGCACTTCCGGTATGATTTGCGTCACAGTGATCTTCATGCTCTCGATACCACGCTTCATATTCAATCGTATCCTCTTGGCCTTTCCATTGAGAGCAGGCTTGACATATACTGCATTTGACGACAACATCTAAAATTTTATTACTGTATTTCCCTATTAACGAGGCAATACCGAGAAGCGATGAGAATCCACGTTTCGCCCACGATCCATCACCAGACACAGAAAATTCATCCGCGGGACGCCCAGCTTTTACATTCAACTCGACTTCTTCTTTCAATGCTCTTTGGAAAACGATTTTCGCGACGGCTTCAGCTGCAATTTTTATATTGTCCACGATGCCGTAATATGTACTCTTACAAATTCCTTGTCCAAGATCCATGACACCGCACAAATTTTTCAAGCCTTCAAATCCTACTCCAAGCATTCTCAGGGCGAGAACAAGTCGACGGTTGATTTCAAATGCCTTATCAATTAACGGCGAAGACAAAATAAAAGTTTCTTTACACTCACACTTCACAGAGAGTTTGAATCCTAGACCACGTTGTCCGTTTTTGCTAAAAGTGACCGCACCGTTACAATCTTTACACTTCAACAACTGTTGCAACGTTAAAAATATCATGCTGAATTCGATGATGCAATAATTGAAAGTAGGATTAACGTTTACTTCCAATTCCTCATTGCCTTTTAATTTTTTCGCAGACGTGCTCGTAAAATCAGTAGTATTTTCGATAGTGAATCGATTGCCCTTGAAATATCTTTTGCGACCTACAGAAGATGGTCGTCTAGAAGAGTTACGGCCTTGCTTTCTATCCATATTTTCTGATATTTTATTTCAAAATTTTCGATGTTGGTTCGTCAAAACGTAACGTTGTACTGATCAAGTCAGGGGAAAGCGAAATGACCGTTTCCCTCACAAATGTTCGACAATAGGTATATTTCGGGGAAGGGAAAAGTATATATAGGTATATAGTATGTACTATATACAGGTATATATTTTCGGAGAAGGATTGGGACAGCTGCTGTGCTCCGATTAGGTTACCGGTTAGCGCTAGACCCGTTAGGAGCGCGCGGACCGCTCTCTACCTGCGTTATGGGCTGTAGAAGCTGTAATATTGAGAATTTCTGCATGAAAATTTCACAGTATATCCTTGAGATACTATACTTTCGACATATCGAAAAAAAAAAAAATCGATTTTTTCAAATTTCTAGACCATACGGTTCCCTTAAATACATTTTGTGAAATATTCGCACACTGAAATGTTGAAATTTCTATTTCTCCGTGTCGAGAGTTTTGAAAATCTTTACCTCTCAGGATATTCGCTATTTCCCTGTTCAGAAACACCGTAAATTCAATTATCTCGAGACGATTTGTTCGAGAAGTAAGGAGGAAGAGTCATTGCTCGAGTTGATCTCACTCATCAATTAACTAAGTCGGGCAATCATGAAAATAAATTAATTAGCATGCGTTAAATTCGACCATTAAAGCGCATAATTTTTTTTTGTTTTTAATCAATAATGTAAAAATATCGTATGACAAAACGCCAAGCTGATGTTTATTTTTAGTTTAAGTAAATAAATAAATGGAATTTTAACGGCTTTAGTAGAAATTTCGCTTTCCATTAAGGATTTACAATTCCACGTGAATTCATTTAATTCATTTATCATCCATTTATGAAAATATATCATCGCGGGGCGCTACTTATTTTTTTCGCGTTCTCCTTCAATACAATCAACGCGTGCTGCCTAGCTTGGGCCCTCACACCCATGCACACACACACGTCCACGTCGCGCGGCATAGCCCTGCCTCTCGCGGTGCGGCCGGGCACACCGTCACACGCACACCACCACGCGCCGCCCAGCCCACGCGTATTATTGGCTGTCATTAATTATTAATAACTCATCAGGGGTGCATCAGATCGCAAAACGGATGAGGACTTTTCGATTCAGAATTTCGAGATCTACCACCCCCTCAGAGATCCTTCGACCCTTTTGGGACAGGCTGTAGAGACGTAGCATCTTAGCGATGTAACGTCTTTTATAGAGAGAGACGTAGCAGTTACAACGATGGACTTCATTCAAGACAATCATATAGAAATTTTCAACATCTTTGCTGAAAGTCGAATTTCCACTCGATGGAGAGAAACGTGTGATAATTACCTATTGTTATAAAAAGAAAATATATTTTTATTAAAAACTATTTAAGAAACTAATAATTCTAGTTGTTTTATTACAGAAATCTTGTTATTTTCATGGAAAACTATTGTTTTTAATATATTAAAAAATTTCACATGTAATTTACATGTTCACATGCAATTACACTTTTACGTGTAATTGAAGAACACCTGAAACTCATTCATAAATGTAGAATACACAAAAATCTTCCGTGATATTTCTTTACTATTTCATTGAATGAAGTGAAAACATTAAAGAATGTTTTCATTCCATGAAATGAAACCCGCGAAGCAAAAACAATTTTTGTATTTCACTCGTGAGAGGTTATGGGGCGCGTAACCGGGTATCTTTGACAGCTCGGATAGCTGACGTCGCTACGGGCAGAGAACATAGATTTATATGGAAGCACAGGGTCCGTGTTAGGATTTGGCAGAGAAAAAATAGTTCCGTCTCCAGCCTGTAGACTGCGCGCTGTTGTATCGGTGTGTCGACACATTGAAGGAGTAGCAAGCCACGCCTTCTGCATCCATCTCGCTCGATCTTACGCGTCCACCTTGACTTACAACAATAATGCGTATTCATATCTGCATTGATTTCATGTTATATATTATACTGCCTATAGCAGTTTTAATAAATCATTAAATGATGGCAATTCAATATTTTATTGAAAATATAGGCTTATAAACAGCCGATAAACAAACGGGGTCATAACTTTTATATGATTTTTTATCTATATAATCATAATGCAACGGTGGTGTAATGGGCTAAGGCGCGGTACAACTATTAATCCTGCATGAGGCTGAGTGGGTTCGATTCCGATCGAGGTTCTTTTTTTTTCAGAACAATTATATTATTGAAAAGCTTAATTTATTATTGATGACAGTATTGATGCAGGAAATGAATACATGGCGGAATATTATGAATAAATTATTCAGATGCACATTTGTTTTCGATCATATGAATAAATTATAAAAACGATGAATAAATTGTTAATAAAAATTTAACAATTAAAAAAAAGTTTAGCGAAATGAATTCCATAAATTTGCAAGAAAAACTCACATGTTTTCATATCATCTGATTCATTATAAAGCGTTTTTAATTTATCCTCGCTCTTAGCTAATATCAATCAACATATAAGGCAAGCTTTAAAAATGCGTGATTTATAAATAAATCAGTTCAATAATATAACGTGTCAATTATATTAATAAAATGAAATTGTGAATACCTATGTGGATTGATATTACTCGACGGAAACCACGAGAAGGTGGCGAGTATATTCCATCGGGAGGGGATAGGTAAAAGAAGGAAGGAAGATAAGAACGGGTCAGGGCATGAGGTAAAGGGGCGATGGGGAGAGAAATTGATTTTAAATACCGAATACAATAATTAATCTCGAATATAAAATGGCACTGCAATAGAAATAACGTTAAAGTGAAAAGTAGCTGTGTTTCAGTTAAATTGAAAAAGAATGAAAATGAACCATCGGATTGCTATAAAGTTGAATTTTGAGGTAAAGCCACTTCAGTTATGAGTAATTTTCAGCATTTTACGATTCGGTTTTTCGCAGATATGTGTAGACGACCGTTTTCTATTCGTCGCGTCTCTCAGGTCGCGAGAAATCCACTTAAGGTGATTGAAAATATGCGTGCGAACAAACAGTTGTACAATATAATAGCGGTGGTCTTCACAATCATCATTCGAGAGCCAGAAGTCACTGTCAGTTGTCGTTAAAGTGTCGTGAATGCGACGTTCAAGATATTTCCCAATATTTACTTCGTGAGCATGTAATGAAAACTCGAGTTTAAAACATTTGTATGCGGCAACTACCAAAGTATGAAACTTGTCGGTCGGTGCCTTCAAATGTCCAAGCTGTTGTCCATCGGCTGTCTTATATGCTTTAAAGAAAATTAAAAGCTCGTTATTATTTTCGAAATCTTGATTATCTTTCCCAAAAAGACTTTTGCACTTTAAACAGTCAAACTTTTTAAGACATTTATGGAGCAGATAGCCAGCAACATACTTCATCGAACATTCTTCGAGAGTTGTATGATCAATCAGTTTTTCCTCAGATGGTTTCGAAATTGTCTCGTCTGTCCAGTCAGTCATTTCTAATAAGCTCTCAAAATCAGCGTCCGCGATTTCAGTTTCGTCGTTTTCAACTCGATCATTGTTGTTTGTCCGTTCTTGTTTATCATCGTGATCGCGGAACAACGATTCAGGTTGTTCGATAACAACATTGGTGTTCGAATCAGTTTTATCCGCGAGCAACCCGACAGCATCGTCCTCCTCGCAATTCGTCCCTACCGGGGGTTTTTCGAGATTCATCGTCATTACATATTGCAAATTGTGTCTGAACTGCTTTGCAGAAGGATTATCATTATGGCCCGAACGGCTACGCAAAACTGAGAATTGATTTTCAAGCGGATCTTGATTGAGACGAATTGTTAATAAATATAGAGTTCCTTCTGCGTGGAGATCACTCCAAAATAACAAAATGGATTTGATGGACATTTTAAGACCTGAAAAACACGGTGGAGGTGAGCCACTCGATACAGTCCATTGGTCTAGCCACAAAAGTGCTTTTTCTAAGCACTCTTGTACTTGAGGTGACTTTAGAGACAACGCTCGTTTTAGCGGATTTGAATCGTTCGCGACTCGACTGTTAAGGCAATCAAAAATGTCATTAATTCTTTTTATGAAGTTAGCGGTAGCGATATTACATGGATCTTGCAAATCTCCAGTAACCCTCCCGGTAGTCATTGCAGCAGAGACCGATGCGCTAAAAACTTGCGTAGCCAATCGTACATTCATACGCTGAAAATTATTCGGATCGATATGGCGGTCGGTAAGTTTAGGTGCCGCTTTACACGATTTATTTCGCTCCACGGTGCGCAATTCTCGAATTGGACTCCACGATATCCGTGAACCGGCAATAATAAAGTCTTTGTTCAACAAATTATTACGGATGTTTTTAATGAAGTGGGGAACATCGAAATTGAAATATATTTTGTGTCCCGACAGTTGAACGAATGGACGTTCCACAGTTATTCCCAGAGAGCTAACTGCTTTCCTGTTGGGAGAGCCCTGATCGCAAACCATGGATCGTATGACAAACCCAACTTCAAAAGCAGCATTCACAACTGTATGAATTAAATTTTGCAAATGTGTACCGTCAACGTTTCCACGTGAGATGTAAAAGGCAATCGGCTGCTTCCACGAGAACGTTAATCCTCGAAGCATAAATACGAGTGCGTAATTTGCAACTTTATTGGTACGACCAAGATGGCCGAGATCTTCAAACCCTTCAACAAGATCATCTTTTGGGTTATATTCCAGCAGCTTCTTGATTGCCATTTCATCCCACATTAAAACGCATTGACGTTCACTTTCAGCCATAGTCTGTACTTTTACTTTTAACATTTTAAAAAACTCGATGCTGATACCAGTTGTTAATTTAAGTTCATTATTCCACTTTCTGATTAAAGAGACACAGGGAAGAGCAATATTCTTAGATTGTCTTAGAAAAACGTAGGCCTTGGGCGACTTATAAAAAAGACTCAAAGCAAACTGCTTCTCTCTTTCTGACCACGGGGAAATTTTGATGTGATTGAGCTGCATTTTTAAAAGAAGCAAACGGTCTTCGTTAAGATCATTCGCGGCGCCCTCGATGACTTCGGGAATCGATAAAGATTTTACGTTTTTTCGCGTCAAATTACGGACCGTTTGTCGAGATTTTTTCAATTTCCGTGTGACGTTTGCAAGTTTTTTAATTAATTTCTGCTCCCTGTGGGATAACTGCGGTGTTTTTCGCGTCCTGACTTTGGAAGTACTCGGCTGAGGTGTATCGTGAGTTTCGGAGATTAATGTTGAGTCCATTGATGCAGGTTGGGTTGTATGTTGAGTGGAAGAGACAAAAACCGAAATTTCGCGAACCGAATCGTTGCTGAATTTACTCACAGCTGGTAGGGCATTGGAATTTAATTTCCGCTTACCACATGCGCCGAACAGATTCGACAATTCTCCAACTTCGGAGATCCCAGCTGCAGCCATTCATTCCTCCCGGCTCGGACGATCCACTCTTTTAAACTGTATTAAACATTATTAAAAGCTACGTGCAGTATCCCATGCATTGTTACAAATAAGGAAAAAACAAAAACATTTTATTCACGTCATTGAAAAGCATTCTGCCGTAGGCGATAAATAAATCCAGAAGAGTGCATGATTTAATATAAATATTTCATTGCAGGTAAAATATTTTTGAGAAGTGTATATAGTATAATAAACGTTTTCATCTACATAGTCTCCCAAACATTGATTATGTCATTTCAAATCGTAAAAATAATATTAAAAAAAGGAATGAATTTATTTCATACGCAAAGAAAATAATGTTTCCAAATTTCAGCCACACAGAAAGATAGAGCATATTAATTCAAGGAAATAACAGCATCAAAAGGTGATTGATATACTTGAAAAAAAAAATGTATACATTAATTTTTTTTTAAATAAATATAAGCTGTGAAAGATTGTACATGATTTATAATGCTCGTATATCAAATTTCCTTCGCACTCAGAAGAGATTTGTGATTGCTTCAAGAAACACATTCATTTGCACAGTTTTCGAAATTTTTAACAATACAATTTCAAATGGATAAAAACAATTAGGTAAAAACTCATGGTTATTCGAAAAATTAATGAATGTAATGATATTTAAAAAAAAGAATTCTCTAAATGTCAACCATACAGAGAGTATGAAGTACATACATTTTAGCAAATAACAGTAGCAAAAAATGATTGACATACTGATATAATAAAAATTATTTATACAAAAAAACTTTCGTCAAAAATACAAACAAGATTAGAAAAAATGACGAATAATTTTTCATTTTCGTGAGATAGAGATTCGTGACATGAGATTTAATACTGACAAAAGATGTTTAACCCCTTTAAAACGTAGTTTCCTTGCTACAATCGTGTAAATGTAATAGATACATAGAATTACATACAATGTTTACGGTATCTGCTGTAATTTACATCGAAACAATCATCAAATAATCATAAGTCTGAACCTTGTGATACAGCATTATGAAAATACAACAATTCCTTCACTCATGTAATACAATTTAGCTCAGTATTGCTAGTTTCCAATGCATTTCAAAAATAGTTGAAATGTTGTCATCCTGCGAGTTATTCGTGATCGAATTATTTACAACTTAAATAACCCACAATACCTGCCAGCCGTAATGATCAAAAGTGCACAGTTTTGATCAGTAATTTTTGCGTCCGAAGTTGCGGGAGCAGTATTCGTGAAAACAAATCGACCGCTTTCGCAAAGGATTTATATCAGTGTTATTTATTTATTAAATACTGCCTCACAATGCCTCTAGCGTTATTACTTACGTGTTTTCGTCACTGGGAAAACGGTGGAAGCTCAGCTCGGGATTCTTTCGCGAAGAATTGTCGCATCCGTTGTAAGAACATTTGTTAGTTGCTGGCATCGTTAATAAAAGCAGCTAATAACCTTTAATCACGCGATATGTGAAAATGATCTTCCGTAGAGAAAAAATCGCAAATTGTAAATGCCCAAAATCGATATTAAAACAGCTGAAATGAAAATGTTTAAAAGCACGTGCTTCGCCGTTAAGAAAAAAAATGACAATGAAACGTTCGCCACACAGCTAGGCAGAAAACTTCGCGAAACAAAACACAATCGTTAAACTTGGAACGGGGCGCGAGAGAGAAAAAACAATAACAGATCGCAGCGAACGATACAGTAACCGTCAAACAACATTAACTATATTTCTAAATCCTCGTGCCACGATTTCCATTTAAATAAAAAATATACCATCACATTTCTTCATGTAGAACAGTTATCATTGTAAATAATGAAAATTTTTTAATAATTACAATTATAATTTTTCTACAAATAATATTCTATTTATATCAACTTAAATACATTAGTATTTGCTGTAAAAAATACAACAACAATACACCGATCGATCAAAGAATTTGTTAAAAAATTTTCGGTATCTACGTAGTCGCTAAACAATTTAACGAGCGATTTAACCATTTTGAATGTGCGAAGTTTTCTATGGAAAAACGTCGAAATTTTCATCGGTTTTTGTTTCTCTTTTTTCAAAGAAATTTTAACATTTTTTGGAATTTTCTGTAACATAAAGGTTCACACAAAGAAAATTGAAAGCAAAGCATTTTACTTAAGAAAAGTCGTCGATTTTATTAACGTCAAAAATACATTTTTCTGAGGTTTCATAACCCAAACATTCCATTTTATTACATAATTAAAAATGTTGCTATTTTTATTATGAAGAAATACACGTTCGTAACGTTTTATCTATACAGTTTTTTAAATATTTTTTTCCACCATAAGGAAAATTTTCATCGAATTAATTGATGTGCTCTTACATCTTCTTTGCTAATGATCTTCATATTTCGTAATAAAAAAAGTAAAAAAAAATCTGTGTCGGGGGATTGAACTGGGAACTCTCAAATTGGGAGGAAAAAAGTTGAGTGCGATTTAGACCGCACGACCAGCATCATTCTAGTTAAGAAAGTAGAAAAAGTTATACAAAGCGTAATGCACAAGTAGTTTATTCGTGTATCAGTTTTTCGTTCTTCACTTGATTACGATTTTATAATCAATAAAAAAAACCTTATTTCATTATCATTTATTTATCATCATTCAATCGTCTAATTCATTCATTTTATGAATACGTGTGCTAACGCAGATCAAATTAAGCCGTAAGTATACAGGAGTTCGAACGAGTGCGAGAGAGAATGCGCTATTACTCCACACAGGAGGCGTGGTTACATAGCTGTGGAAGGGAAAGATTACCCACACGTCGATGCGTCCCCCTCATGGATACAGACAGCGCTCGCGGTGGCTGGGGTGATCACTAAAATCACCCCAGAGAAACCGTGCCAAATGCTCCCGTAAGGCTTGACCCCCTTGCTACGGGCGTCCTATACACAGAGATTGGTCTACGGAGTCAGAAGCTTCTGGAAACCGACGCTACCGCCATCATTCGGGACATCAGTCACTCAAGTTTTTGATAATATTTGGGCATTTTTGTACGCAAATCGCAGAAACCGCATAACTCCCTCAATTTTGCATCGATTTTGATGAACCAAAGCTCAAAATTCGTGTTTTTACGTTGCCGAGGGAATGACGATTGCTTTTTACGAATAATCGAGTACATAATAAAATATCAAAGGATAAGTGCGAGGGTAACTGAATCTGCCAAAAAAATTGAAAATTTCGAAATTCTAAAATCGTCATTCCCTCCGTGCTATGTTACTAAATTCACATTATAAATTTCAAACCAATCAGATTAATAGTTTTTGCGTGAGCGTCTTTTCCGTTTTCGAGGTGGCGAGCGGGTGTAACACATCACCTTAACGCTTCTAATTTCTTCGGATCTGGTCGAACGCCACTCTTACTTATGATATGACCCAAATACACAACTTCTTTGCGCAAAAACTCACATTTATCTGGCTGGAGTTTCAAACATGCTTGACGCAATCTCTCAGCTAACCGTTTAAATTTTATTTCGTGCTCCTGCAATGAACTCGCATACAGTACAATGTCGTCGAGGTACACAAACAATTCCGTACCTTGTAAACCACTCAGCTCGCGATCCATCAATCGTTGGAATGTGGCTGGGGCGTTTTTAAGACCGAACGGCATTCTCGAAAACTGGTAATGCCCAAATGGCGTTGTAAATGCTGTTTTGTGGGCATCCCGACCATGTACCTTAATTTGGTGAAAACCGCTCGCCAAATCAAAAACTGAGAAATATTTTGCGCTACCAAGCTGATCGAGAATTTCCGTAATATTGGGGAGCGGATACGCATCCCCTATGGTTTTTTCGTTCAACTTTCGGTAGTCAATTACCATTCGCCATCTAGTGTTCCCCTGTGAATCCGGCTTTTTAGGCACGATCCACAACGGTGAGCTATATGGTGAATTTGAAGGTACGATTATTTCGCTTTCTATTAATTCTCCACTTGTTTTATGATTTCGTCTTTATGTGCGGGTGGGAATCGATATTGACGTGTGAAGACAGGTTGATCGTCTGTCGTTACGATTTTATGTTCGATTGAATTAGTTGACCCGAAGAATTTTCCCGGAACGTGGAAAAGGTCGTACGTTTCCCGGATTAATTTGTTTACACTTGCTTGCTCCTCATCGTCAAGATGGTCAAGACGAAGCAGTGCTTTGATTTCGGAAAATGCTACATCAGGCGATTCTGATTTTATCGTCTGGATTTTTAAGTCATGTGCCTGTCGTTCATTACTGGGTAGGTCCCGTGAATTTTTGTCGGAGGCTTTATTGTCGTTATGACTGTTCGCTGATTCGCAAGGATCCCGGTTTTTACCTGATTTGTGATTAAGGAGCTCGAATGCCTCTAAGATCACCGTAGGTACGATGAGCTCTACATCTTTCTCGGTTGTATTGAACGCACGAAGGCACGCTACGCCGTTTTTATTTGTTACGACGGCTTCGCCGATGTAAACTCCATCATGAATGTTTAATCGCGGAATATATCCTTCTGTGATTTTTGTGTTTTTTACGCGTACATAATAAACGCAGCTTGTTCGGCTAGGTATCGTCACGGTCTCTCGGTTTTTGAACGGTACTGCGCGGTCGCTCCATTTGACAACCTGTGCCCCCCAATTTATGATTGCTCGATTTGATCCGTGAAATTCCGCGCCTAAAATTGCGTCTTGCGTTATCGCGAACGAGTCTTCGACTACATGAAAGTCGGATTGTGTGCCCAGTATATCAATCTCGGTTGATCCGATCGTATATACAGGAGTCTCTGAGATTCCCATTAGTTTTAAAATATTGTTAGCATTCATTTTTACCTTACTGGTAAGGGCTTTGGCCTTGATCAGGTTCGGATCGGATCCCGAATCTACCAAGAAGTTAGTTTTTGTAACTAATTGTGCACCCTCGATTTCTATACTGGGCACGAATGTGTGTTGAGTTAAGCGGATGTTGACGGTACGGACTCGTCGTTCGTTTGTACAGTCCGCACTGGGCGCTGTATCGCACTGTCCTTGCGGCTCGCACCCTGATCTGCCGAAGGTTGCATCAGGTTTTCCGAATTTTTCAAAGCCCACTGGCGCTTACGGCAAACATTCTCGGTATGACCAAGGTGCTTACAATAGGCGCATTGTGGTTTGTTCCGCCCCTTATTACGTGGCGAAATTTCATCCGGTTCAACCCTAGGTTCGTTATTATTAAATTTTTTCAAATTTTGCGGTCGTTTCTCTGGATTCTTGATCCAACAATCCGCGGTAGTATGTCCCGTTTTTTGGCAGTGGTCGCAACTCAGGATTTTATTTTTGATCGCGGAATTCTGTGTTCCGGTCGGGTTTGGTGCGGATTTTTGTGCCTTCGCAACCTCGAAAAACCGTATTTTATCGCGCTCCATCTCTTTTTCGATTTTCACAGCTGTCTGAAATGCCGTGGATAAATTTGTATACCCTTCGAATTTTAAACGTAAACGAAAATCTGGTGGGAGCCCCGCGATGAAGCATTCCATCGTTTCATCTTCGAATCCTAACTTTTGTGAACGCGTTAATTCGCCTACTGCTTGTGTTTCTCCCTCTAATATAGCGGCATGTAAATCCTTCTCGTGACTTATGTAGTCTAGAACATGTTCGGTTTTCGCTTTCGTTATGTTTCCCAATTCACCTTTACATTGATTTACGGACCGCGATCCCCCAAAAATGTCGTTGAGACGTTCGGTAAAGGCAGCAACGGTATGAAAAACGTCGTCTTCGACGGCCCCATATGCTCTGCCCTTTAATTTATTGCGGAGAAGATGCGTAACCACTGGTTCAAGATTTGGAGAAAGCATGTTTTTTGCTCTTTTACACGCGCGAATGAATTTAAGAATCGACACTGTATTATCCCCGGAAAATGGTGGGACAGTTTCAAGCACGTCTTTGAATGAAAGTTGCGTATTCAAACACGCATCGTCGCTCATTTTTTGGGTGTCATCGGGTTGTTGAACCGCGGTGCGCGCCTTTATATCCGCTAATTCCCTCTGAATATTTTGCAACTCGTGCCATAATCCCGTATTGTATTCATCTGAATTTTGCGTTCGCACATTTTTTGTCGCTGACACCTTTTGTGTTGATTCGGCCTCGAGAATCGCTATTTCCCGTTGTTGAATATCTACGAGTCGTTCTTCGAATTCTATTTCGCGAAGTCTAGCGGTTTCCTCCCGTTCTTGCAAATCGTGTTGTTTTCTAATTAATTGGTCCTGTATCTCAGCTAATTCTATTTCCGAGAGCAGTTTTGTATTACCGGGGCCGTTACCTCGTGTATTTGTTCTGTCGATCGACATTTTCCAACCGTTTTATTTATTTTAATTTATTTTTGTTATTATTGGTCGTTAAATTCTCTAATCACCAAAAAAATTTTCATCCCACCGCTGTCACCAAAATTTTACAAACGTGTTACGTCCCGAGTGATAAAACAAGACGAACTCGCTTGTTCCATTCCTCGTTTTTGGGTCTTAGTTGATAAGACCGGGGATACGAAGGTATTGGGATGTGAACTATGCGGCACTTACCTGGTGTTTCCTCTAACTCGGTCCGGTGTGGGAGATCGTGCTGGTTCCTGGCTTCGAAGTGGAGAAAAATACTTACACTTGTTACAAAAACAATTAAAATACTTGTGACAACTGTAATGAGTTTATATTTTTCACCACTGATTGTTTTTCGTTCGTTATAATGTTTTATCTCGGTGCGATCCTTGTTTTGAGAGAGAGATCGTTCTCGTTTCGACTTCTGAATTAGACTGGCTCCTGACGATTCTCCGCCCTCCATCTAGACCCTTCGAGAACGTCAAAACTGCTGACCTATTTCGTTCCCATGGTTTTTTGCAATCCCGTGTCTTCTCTTGCCACTTTTATCGCACCGAGATAGCATGAGAATGATTTGATTTTTGCTGACCATTTTGCACGCCGTAGCAATGTGTTACTCGAGTCCGTGTGACAATTTATAACGTCGTGTTTGTTTTTGTTTTTTGTTGTTTTTGTTTCATTTTTTGTTTGTTTGTTTTGGTTTATTAGGAAATCAGGTATGTACTAAATAATAACAGTGTTGTTAAATTATGTAATTACACTTATATTATTAGAGTATCTTATTCTTGCTCATCAAATTGCATGTTAAAAATGTTCAGCACTTGGTTGTCCACAAAATCATGTAACTGAACGTATACATTTTACACTTGCTTACTTCTAAAACTTTATCACGCATCTTTTGTTTTGGAAATATAAAAAAGAATCACGTAAATTATCGGCCATTACGAGCTAGAGCTTTTGACGAGATAAGTCGATTTTGATTAATTCTATCGCTAATGGGTTATCAAAATTAAGCATTTGGGTTAGCTACCTCAGTAATCGCATTATAAACGTATACATTTCTCGGTTTTAAAGTTACACATTAGAGGGACATAGAGTTTTTAATTCTGAATTCTTCCTTACAAAAGCACGTAAACAAGAATTAAACTTTGATAGGAACTAATTCTGACTTATCACATGATTCGCACCGCCCATTTATTTTTAAAGTTGTTACGTCAAAAGTTCATAATGATTTGGATGCACGCACGCAACTAAAATCCCGAATTCATTTTTTTCGATGAGAGTTACCTTTTCACTAAGCAACGACGTATTCACAGCAGCTAAATTATCTTGCCGTTTTCGCAGTACTGACATGTGACTCAATTTTCTGCCATGGATAAAAGAGTTACCAGCCTTATGGAAATATCTACCTATAGCGAAAGGTACATCATTTCCATTAACTTTAATAACCAAAAACAATTCTATTTCGAATACCTCATTATTCTGTAGTAGTGCGTAATAATTAGCCCTCTTTTTATCCTTTGAATAAATTTTGCTGTGGAAATTTTCTCCTCGTACAAGGGCTCTTTGGTAGCATTGAATTGTGGATTGTCTGTCAATATTTACATCTAATCGCTGTAGAGCTAAGTATTGGTCACGCGGTAGTTTTTCAATGTGCAGTGCTGATCCTAGCATACCTGTATCGTGCAGAATTAAAGTCGGTTGGATCTTTTTTTTTTTCATCCAAAAGCTTGTCCAAGAACTGTACTTGAGACTCAGTTAAAATCTTCGAACATCTCACGTATAATCTGTCTACAATACACTTTGTACGAAATGTGTTGCAAATCTGAAGTGCTACACCCTTCGAGCTTTTCACCATGTTCAGTAAATCTTGATTTGCGTTCTCGTATGGGAACATACTATGAGTCCAGAGTGGTCCCCAGTTTAATACACTGTCTGGCAAATGAGCCAGTAAGTGTACATTAAAAGTAACATGCTCTCTGCCGTATAGTAGTTCGGTGTCATTTATAAATCGGATTAAACATTTTCGAGAATATTCTATCTCAGATGGCATTATTGAATTAGACAGAAGAATTGAAATACCATCTACAAGTAACGCCCAATGGTCAATGTACTTCTGTGGAAAAAACGCACGCAAAATCGGTAAGCTATAAAATAACAAAAAAACAGCCCATTCGTGAGCCTTCCAGTGAACACGATCCGATATTGGACGGGGAGTTCGTGAAATTCGCGAATCCGGTAAGAGAGATTGTAAGAAAGCATCGATACGGTCGCTCAGATGTCCAAAATAAAATTTTTCTGAATGGTGAGAAGAATCGAGCCACAATTTCGCAAACTGACGACACACTCCTAATGCCACGGCATGCATCCAGTCTCCAACGAGAGAATGTACGATATCGAAACCAGGTATGTCGCTCAGAATTGATGGTCCCTTCATTTCTTTCTCTCGGTTTTTTGAATGGTTTATAGTTTCTTCATTTGTACGCAGACCTTCTCCAAATGGCGAGCCATTCTCATTTAACGGATAAACGCGACTAAACCCTCTGCCTCTAGCTATCACTTCGCCTGGATGAAGGCACAATCCACAGCCATATTCTCCGTTGAACTGAGTAGAGTTTCTAAGCAAGGGACGTGCAACAGAATCACTCGTACAAACGAAAATTCGACATTTTTTCCGATATATGGAATCGTGAAATTTATATTTAAATCCTTCGGTAGCCAAATTTTTACTTTCAGCAACAAATGGCTTCAGATATTCAGACATCTGAGGTTTCTTTTGCCCAAACCAGAGACTGCCCAGTAGTATATTTCTTTTTCTCTTAGTTGGTTCCAGCTCGTTTATAGTGCACAATAACGGCCAAATCGAAGAATTGGAGCTATCGAAAACAGGTACATCATCGACGTTGAAGTTAAGGGTTATCGTTTCATCGTCCACCAATTTTTGGTACGCTTTGCCATCGAAAATATCTTCAATTGCGTATCGACATTTTTTTGTCCGTTTTAGTCGATAGGCATTTTCATGGGCATCAGTAGTCTCGAATAGTTCTTTTAATTGTTGCGATAAAGACATATAGATGAAAATGTTGTGCGATTTAATATTTGATTTCACATCTATATCTATGTTGCATTGATCGCAGTGAATGGAGTCAGCCGCTGGGTTTCCAATATACAACCCACATGATGGGCACAGGTGATGAATTTGCGAATGTGAAACAAAGTCATCGAGCATTTTTTTCCAGTGGTACTTCGTTCCTTGTACTGTTTCCGAATCAGACAGAACGCAATGTAATTGCACCATGTCTTCGATTGCCTTATACGTCAAATTATGGCGTAATTTCATTGCCATACATAATAAAGTTGGGATAAGAACTTTATCGGAGTACAATGACGTATCATTTTCCATCGCTGGAATCGTATTTTCGCTAAACGTACTGTGGATGGCACCCACCGGAGGGTCAACAGTATCGTCGTCCGAGTCGGTCGAGCATTCCTATTACAACAAAAATATTTCATAATTCACAAATGTAATGCAAATATGAGTAATACAAAACAGCCATAAAAAATGTAGAATAATCTTCTTATATGCAATTTCAAAGGTAACTAGAACATTCTTTGCTCTTACCATGGGCGATATTTCTCTTGTTCCAAAGGTCTGTTCTAGAGCAGCAGAACTTGTCAATGGTTCTGATTCGATATTGGATAACGAACGGTTGTCAATATCTTTTTTCGAAAGATCTACCTATAATAAACAAAGTTTCATGAACGAACGAAGATGTAAGGAAATAATATGACATATTATTATTTTTTGTTCAGTTCATTTTATTGAAAATGAGCAATTATTTTCTTACATCCACTACCAGTAACAGTTCCGAAAGGTACGTTACTGGTACATTACCGAATTACCGAAAAATAAGTAGAAGCATTCACTGTGTATTTCAGTTCGGTCATCTTAATTTGTTTCTTTCAAATCGATTCGAAAAAATAGCTATTGTTTGATTAAGTTCAAAGAAGGGGTTGAATCAAGATATATTAAAATATATACATCTATATTGTATCCCTTTTCACTTGTACGGCAGCATTATGCATGATGCTCATTGTATTGTTCTCAAGGTTATATTACTCGTAAAATATCAATACTACATAATCATGCAATCAATGCTTGGATTAAACTTTTTGGGACATGGTAAAGAAATTAACTCTCTAGACCGTACGCAAAACTTTCGAGAAAACAACAAACATGTACGGGACTATACGCATCACTTTTAGTGCATTTGATCTGAATAATTATGAGTTCAAATACATCCATGACAAATGACAGCACTAGTGACAGCACTTTATGAAAAACAAGACTTATTAGAAATTTCATTAAGAGCATCCGTATCAAATATCTTTTCAAAAGTACCCGACTTTATCAGAGTTGCTATTTTTTCGGGAACCTTGTATATGTTAAACTTCAATTTTATTCACCAGGCGAAAAATATTATGTAGGTTTTTTGTACTTACTGGATTAAGGGTGAAGTCTTCTCCAGATTCGTCCTCGCTGCATACGTGGCTCGAAATTGATCGTGCGATATCCTAAAAAAAATTAACATTAGTAAAATGTTTGCCTTTCCACGAATAGAAATTTAGACTAGCTTGGCATTATTGTTGAGTCTAATTGCAAATTACACAGGGTGAGGCAACAACTTTCATCAGTAGAAATATTTCGATATTTGAGGAAATAATTCTACTGATGAAAGTTTTTGCCTCACCCTGTAGATGCAAATTAAAGACCTGTATGGTAATTTTAAAAGATCGAGGTATTCTGAAAAAATTTTTGGTAATTTTTTAAATCATGTATCTCGGTAAAAGGAAGTAGTATACAAAGTAAAAAATGCATAAATTTTGAAACTCAAAATATCTCATTTTTCTATTTAGAGCCTATAATTTATTGCCAATCCTTTGATTGTTAATCAAGGGTAAAAAACAAAACAGAAATTGTCAAATATTTTTTTGAAGTCTAAAGTTCTCCATGGATCAAAATGATTTTTGAAGAGAATATTCAGTCATAGTCTATAAACACAGATTATTTTTTGATCCGATTTTTTAAAGCCTTTTAAATACAATTTGAACGTTACCAATCGAAACAGCACCCAAAGCAATGCTGGATTAGGTGGCTTTGGAATTAATATTTTTTCCTGTTGTGAATTAAGTAAGAACTTTGAATTTGTCACGTAGTGGGTTAATCAAAACGTTGTAGACTTAGATTGATTCGAAGAAGGCTTCTACGTTTGTATTATAGAAAGCTGAGTGCTAAGCTGAATTTGAAAGAGTATATGTCATGTATATTCGTCTTACCTTTGCTTTGATTTCCAATAGCGTCTAGTACTGCTGGGAATTTCTTCGTTACGCACACCGTACACATTGTATTTTCTGTAAGAACCTTTCTTGGGCGAATGCTTGCGATGTTGGTCGTCAGAATGTGCCATTATCATACGTGATTCAATTATTGTCTTTTTTTGTGCACCGAAGATCAAGTGATTGTGCACTTCAAATGCGGTGCAGTTGTAATTAATACACTGTAACTGACTTTATTTAAACTCAAATGTCACCAATGATGAACTTGTCGTTTCTTGCGAAGTTGACACGCCAACGTTCCAATCAGAACTGATCGGAAATTTGTAAAGTGGAATCTTCGGCAATAATCCTTCTGTCCCCCTCCCCCCTGCTTCTGTTAAATGTTCTTGCAGGTAAGATCTTCATAACTAATTTAATTGGCTACAGCATGCTACAACAGGTAAACCACCCTGTACCTGCGGAGAATACCCATAACGAGCAGTCGGTAATAAAATACTTGACCACCGCGGAGGGGGGTCCTGTAGCTTTCGCATGTCAGTCATCAGAAATCGGACTATAACATTTTCTTTAAGAAAGAGGTAATTGAAATCACGACAAGTTCTTTTGAGGACAAAGAAAGCATTTATTTTTTTCGTTCTTAGAATTGACCTATTGTACATTTTTATGTCTACCATATATATGCAGCATTCATTACAAATAACTCATTGGTATATTTCCAATGACTCTTTTATAGAATCGCTCTAGGTCAATTATTGTTGAACAAACATCGCAGGTGTTCTTATAATTGTTGGCTGGTAATATATATATATACAGATAAGCAACCAAATTAAAACCTTATATTTTAGGAAATTACCGATGGGACAAAAATCTTGCACAATTCCGAGAACCATCTGTGATGGTCATCCGTTGTTATGTTACGAGAAAAACTACCAAAAAATGCTCACTAAATATTAGGTGTGAAAACATTCAATTATTTTATTATTTCCCATCATAATTGAAAATGAATGTACGCTAAGATTCCAGATTCGTTAAATCTTAATTTTTTATAGGCTTAATTTTGGGATTCCTTTTTATTTTTATTTATGCTACTCTTTAAAAATATTTTTCAAGGAAAGCTATGTTTGAACTACTTGGTGTTCATTTTTTACTTTTTCAAAGTTTTTGATGAGGATTTCACTTTTTTCTGGAATAAACGTGCTTACACTGACACGCAGTATAACGAAAAAATCTTATTATTAGAACAGAATGACCGTTTAACTTTTTATTTTCTTTTAATTTCGTATATTCGATGTTTTGAACAATGCTGCGTTTGCGTATCGAAAAAAGGTGGAAAATGCCTTAGAATGAAATATTCGGTCAAAATTGTATTTAATGAAAAAACGTGATGATAGTTTACGGTGTAAATAAAATTTGTATTTGGCAATTTTGAGATTTAAAGAAGCTACTTTTTGTATCGACTATGGGTTGAAAACTAGTGTTTAATTTTTAGTTCAAAAAGATCCATTCAACATCATTCATTATCATTGATAAAGAATGGAAACGAATAAAAGTGGTTAATGGTGAGGCAAAATAGGAGAGTATTGGAAAAAGGAATAAATGAATGAAGAAAGAATTGGAGAGAAAAAGATTTATTAGAAAGAATTATGAAAAAGAAAGAGCGGTATAAAAGTTTTTCTCATCTTCTCATAAATTTCTGTTAGTTTATTCTTTTTCGATCGCTCTCATTCAAAGATATTATTTAATGAATTCTTATATATGACTTAAATTTGTAAGTCACAAAAAAAAATTCTTCACATATCCCATTCTATTATTCATCATTTATTACTTTTTTCGCTCAATAATTAATTATGAATTAATTTTTTTGTATCAAAATGTTAATAGTTAATCTAATCGTATATTTTTGTGCACATCACAGTTTCTGAAGAGACAGCATGTCTGACCAAGCCAGGCAGCTCGGTGAGGGAAAAGTCTTTGAAACTTTGTTTTCTCTGTGAAAAGAAACTTTGACGAGAAAAAATACACCTCATATTTCTATATCTTAGGATTGGGTGGATGTGGTAGATGGATTTGAATTGAAATTGGCTCCATCGAAACAGAAATTTAACATGACGTTGATAAAATGTCATTGCATTTTCGACAGGGCTTCACATTTCCGATCGCATTATAGTTCGTAGGGAAAAAAACGTGGGCAGAGAGATAGTCGGTTAGAGCAAAGAGATGGAGAGAGAAAGAGAAAAAAAAGGAGAGAAGAGAAAGAGTGAGATGGGCTACTTGGATACTACGCCGTTTTTACTTGTGCGGTCGTTTTTCTGCGCATAAACAAAATATGCACGCGTGGATAGGCCCAGCGCTTTTGAACAGTACATATAAGTATACTGTGTGTAACAAGTATGAGTGTGTAATAAGTTGCCGATTGGCTAGGATTATTCTTATTGTCACTGCGTCCAACGTCCAGGTTTAGTACGTCGCAGGACGCCGTGAATAATCGTTCGCCAGTAAAGCCAGTGTTATTCTTAACGGATCTAAAACATGAGGTAAGTTTTTATTGATCAATGATTTCTTGAGAATCCTCGGTTATTTCTCAGTCACAAGGGATTATTTCACACAACGCCGCATGTATATATTATACGTTTTCTTTGCGCAAAAACATGGATATTATACTGTGACTTGATCATTATTTGTAGTATGCAACAAAAACTATACGCCTTGGTCAAATGGATCGGTGGCGCCGATGATGCGAAATATACGGTGGGGGTACCAGTTGAATGGATCAAATCATTCAATTATGATTTATACCTGGCAAAGGAAGAAGTCGGTGACGAGACCTACGTGATTGAATGGCGATCGTCTAAAGACGAACCACTTGGAGGGTGGGACTGCCACGATGGTCAAGTTATTGCATTATCTGGTAAGTTATACGATTTTCCTGTATTTCGCGTCCCTTTGTTAACTTGTGGTTCAATATTCTATTGTTACGTCCCGAGAAGGGAATTTGGTTCGAGTCACGTGTTTACCAGATATAGAGCGCGAGCGATTCGAATGATGGCTCGCCAGTGAGTCTGTGGTTGGTGAAACCGTGACCCGCGAATTACAGTTTATTGACAATGTTGAAGATTTAGGATTTTTACTCTTCGGAGAAGGTGATGTCGTCTGGAGATCACGGCGGATCTTTCGAATAATCGTTTTGTTGGTCTGAGATATTTGTTTAACACTTTATTTTAACCACTAGTTAACAATTAATTCGTTACAGTTGTACAAGAAAGATGATTAATCTTTTAAGGTAAATTTGTCTGTTATATTCGTCGTTCGCAATACAGAGATTCTGATGACGTAAAGTCGAATTCGGTGAAGAGATATTGCGTAACGTTTAGATTTCGACAACAGACTGCATTCGTCGAGCGAATGGTAGAAACTGCACAACACCCTGTTGGGTGGTTGTCTTTTTAAGCGTTGTTGTCCGCGTCCTTTTTGGGAAAAAGGTGGGAGTGATGCTCTGATTTTACATAGTCGTTTTTGTAGGATTGGTTGGGACGTCGTTAAAGTTTCGTTGTAAATTTTGTGATTGGTCGAGATGTGGTAACAAAGTAGTGCGTGATAAACAATTCTGCTTGTTCGTGGAAAGCGCTTTCGAGGTGGTCTTTTGAACCGCCCGTCCTCGCATTGCCCTGAGGGTTGGAGTCGGGGTTGCTGTAGAGGTGATTGTGTTTTCCGTCCTTTTGGAGAAAGCGTTTTCGGATTGTTTGAGTTCGAAAAAAAAGGTGTATCCCTTTTTTTTTCTACATAGTTTAAGTTTGGCTGTTTTGTCACGTGCTAGCTACATGGAGATTTGACGGAATTTCTGGGATTTGTAGTGTCTTCTACCTTTCCTTTCACTTGTAGTAAGGATATGACAAGAATGGTGTGATTTATTCGTTGTTCAATTCATGCTAACTTTAACGACTTTGGGATTTTCGTCAGTGTGAAAGTAGTTATTTTTTGCTCGTGTAGAATTTTAGTAGTTCTACGGAAAAATTCCTTAGCTGCTATATTTACTTATTGTTTACTGGGAAAAAAAAGGGGACGAAGGTTTCGGTATTTCCTTCGGTGTCCTTATGAAAAACTACGTACTTTCCCTTCTAATTGTGTTAAAGAAAAATATAGGTACTCCATTCACGTGTATCTGCTGGTAGTGTCTCGAGAGAAGAATGAAAGAGGGAAAAAAAAGATAGGGGGGTGGACCCGTCCGAGCGTGACAGCTGGGACGTAACACTATGTTCGAATATATACACTTGAGGTGAATATAATTGGCCGAATAATAACGACAGGGAACCATCCTACCGCGCGTTATATATATATATATATTGTGACGTTGCGCCACAGATCGCCCCGACCTGCCCTCGCAAGTCCACCACGCACGCCCCCCTCCAATTCCTTCCCACCGCGTTATGTTCCCCTCGCGATCCCCGTATACGCGTCGTAGAATTAAACCGTCCCTTAATGTCGCGAAATCAGAAGTACAGTTGTAATTAGTTGTAAGCAAAGCGAATTCGCGAAAACGCGAAACAGATACGCCGAGAATTCCGCTCTCGTTCTCGCCCCCTCAACCCCCCCTCCCTCCTGCCCCCCCAGCGCAGCATCACCGGTGGATCTCAGCGCCCACACAGATCATCGCCGAAGCGGGCCTTATCTCGTCGACACCACCCCGGGGGTGCATCAAAGTAACGGCGGAGGATCGTGCTTCCCCGCACCAGCGAATGTCACTACACAACGTCATAACACGGGGGAGAAGGCCCATCCCCCGTGGACAAATCGAACATGGGGCAATCGTGCCGTCGCCAGTATCACCGGCCGGCAACAGCGAAACAAAATGGAATCATGCATCGACCCCCGGGGTCGGAATATCCCACGACACCTCGCTCCCGCGGCGCACCTTGAAGGATCTATGATCGATGCAGAGTCACCGTGCTGCCATCCCTCCCCTTTCCTACGAACTAGCCCCCCGAAAATTTCTCCCACTTTCCCTCATTAGCCCAGAACCCGAAAAACAAGTGACGAGCTCGTCACTTGCGAGCGGAGCGTTGAGCGGTGATAACCGAGTTAAGTTTTTTTTGCGTTTCGAGCCCTTCTGGATCCCTTTTTTTTTGGCGTTGATTGTTTGAGAGTTATTTTTTTTTGTGATAGAGTGCGTGCGTGAGAGAGTGTGAGAGAGAGTGACGAACTGCGAGTGAGGAGTGTGAGAGAGGTGAGGAAGGAAAGACGTGGAAAGGACGAAAGAGAAAGGCGGGAAAGGACGAGTGTGAAGGGAAAGACGTTAAAAGGACGATAGAGAAAGGCTTGGAAAGGACGTTTACGGAAATTGGCGTGGAGAGGACGACGAAGAAGGATAGAGTGTAGGGCGAGATTGAGAAGGAGATGGCCGTGAAGCGTGAGTTTCTTTTTTTTCTTATCGGTCCGATCATTTTTTTTTCTCTATTTCGGCGAGATTGCGTGCGAGCGGCCACGAGGCCCCGTTTTCTCGGATCCCCCCTGCGTTTTCCCTGCGATAAGTGCGTGGTGTTTCCCCCTGCGTTCCCCCCTCATATTTCCCCGCGACCGTTTAGCCCGTTTCCTCCGTACCATCCCCCCCCCCGTCGCTATTCCGCGCTCGAGAGTCGTTTTTTTTTGTATTTCGCGAGGATGACGCTTTTCCTCATTCTTTTTTTTTCTCTTTTTTCGTTTCTTTGGTGACTCGGCGGTCAAGAGTGAGAGGCGTATTAGCGTTCGGGAACCTTCCTCCTGAGATCCCCTTCCCCAGCCCCAGCGCGTGTATTAAAATTTTGCATTGTTTTTTTCTTTCGGATTTCGTTATAATTTTTTTTGTCGTTGCGAGTTCGCGACATACTCGCTGGCGCCCAAACCGTTACCATTTTTTCATACAATAGTCTTTTCCTTTTTTTGTAATATATTATTTCTCGTTTTATTTTCAGTTTTTTTTCCCTTTTTTTTTCTCCTCGTTCCCGCATTGTCTCGCTTTGACTTTTTTTCTCGTTCCCAACTCAAAATATCGTTGGAAATATAAAAGAAATTCTCTTAAAAGGTCAGCTCTTAATTTTTGTTTTTAGTACTTTCCCAGAGCAGGTAAAGGTTTATTATTTAAAATGCACGTAATCTTGAACTTTTATTTTTTTAATTCCTGTAACTCAACGGCATCTTGTGCTATAAGAAGTTAGACGCTCTACAAAAGTTTTAATTGTAGCTTAACCGTAACTCTTCCTGGCGAAGTAGTACGGATCACTGATGCTGACATTTTGCATGAAATTTTCATTTTTTGGCAGTATTTCATAAACGACTACATTTACTGAAAAATTATGAATGACAATTTTGTAGGAAATTTAATTTCCTACAAGAAAGTTTCTTATGACCAAATTGCTAAAATTCATATTACTCGAGATATAAAATTTTAAACTTTTTGTAGTTTAAAATTTCAAACTTTTTGTAGTTTAAAATTTTTGTTTATTATTACGTTAAATTATCAAAAAATAATTGTTTTTTTATTTTGTATCACTACGTTCTTAAATAATTACTTTTTTTAAAAAGTTATGAAAGTCAGGGAAAATGAATAACTTAAAATATTTTAGCTATAATTAAAGAAATGTTAAACGAAACTTTTTTTTATTATTATTTTCATTTCAAATATATGAGTCGTTTATGAAATAACGCCAAAAAATGGAAATTTCATGCAAATAGTCAGCATCAGCGACCCGTATTACCTCGCCTGGAAGAGGTACGGTCAAGGTACAATAAAAACTTTTGTAGAGCGTCTAACCCCGAACAAATCGCTTTTTTAAGCGACGTTATAGCACAAAATGCCGTTGAGTTATAGGAATTTGAAAAATAAAAGTTAAAGATTACGTGGATTCTAAATAGTAAATCTTCACCTGCTAAGGGAAAGTACTAAAAATTAAAATTAAGAGCTCACCTTTTAAGAGAATTTTTTTTTATATTTCCAACGATATTTTGAGTTGGGAACGAGAAAAGAAAGTGGACGCGAAAGAAGCACACTAATATTATATACTGTGACGTCCGTCGAAACTCCGTAGTTCTTTTTTTTCTCTCTTCGAGAAATTCTTTAGATAACGTTACAAGAGCACACAGAACATCTAGACTCTAATAAACATTTTCTATATATAACTTCCCACGAGTCTTAAAAATAAACACACGTGTTCAAAAAAATACCAACGGACCGAAAGGGGAAACGCATGGGGACTAGAAAATGCATTCCCACGAAAGGGAGTGATACGAGATGCCGCAACCTTTCGAGAACCGCTTATCTCGCGACTAGTAGACGCCATAAGTAGATAGAGAACATGAATATTTTTTAAGTACCAAAATTCCAAGAAAAACAAAATCTTAAATATTTCCACGATCATAAAAACTTTATGCAGCTGCTCTTCAAACAAACGTAACACTTTTCAAATACTCTCAACATTGAAATATTTTTCTTTTAACAGTAAAACATTTTAAACAGACAAATGAAATCTCAATGTTAAAGTAAACAAATTAATAATTGATAAATAATAATGAGGAAACAAAATAACAATGAAAATAATAGATAATTCATTTGGAATAATTATAACAATTGAAACGGACGACACGAAAAGAAAAGATATGTAACGCTATTAAATAAGTTTGTCATTAAGAGACATATGAAGTAAATTGCAAAGAAAATGCTAGTATGTTTAAAATAACAACAATAAAATAATAATAACAAAGTTGAAACTGAAAAGTATTAAGGCAAAGAAGAATTAAGAATTGTTGAAGTTATTTCGAGGAACTGCGAGGTCAACGAAGATTTACACCCTTTCGACTGACCGATTTCGTTCTGCCGTCTTCATCGTTATCAAACTGTAAGTCCATTATTTGTTTTATTTGTAATATCTATAATTTGTTTTCTAAAATACAGACTCTTTGAGTCAGATAAAATCCAACACGACGTTTCCACATTTATTTGCACTCCTCAATTAAAGACTCCCATCCAGTCTATTGGCCGAGAGGCTAGGGCAAAAAGGGAACGACCATTTTTTCAAGGTTTCTTAACCTTAAGTGCGTCTTGACGTCACATTTCATTGTGAACTCGTCAGACCGACGTCACAATACATATTATTATGTCTGCGGTGTAATTTTTCGAGAATCAATTTGATACTAATCGCATAGTTCGCCATAAATCAAGAATGGCAATAACTCGCGTTTATTAGTTATATATCGTCAGACGGCTTAAAAAATGTAAGCCAATGGACCTACGGCGGAGATTTCACGCGGTATAACCGCGCAACGAAGAGTGCCAACGCCAAGTGGGTGACCGGAAGGCGAAAGTACATCGACGAGTGTACCGGTGTATGAAACTATTGTATGAATGCTTGAATGTATAAATGTATGAATGGATATCGAATATAAATGACTACAAAATCAAGAGTGAAAAGTAGAGCGGAGCAAATCATTGGATTTGCCCTCTAAAATGAAGCAACACACAGGACAAAAAAACTATTTAATGCCGTCACAACGGCAGCTTATAGTTAAAATCTGGAAAAGACAAAAAAAAAAAAAAAAAAAAAAAATTAGTTATATACACCACGCGTTCATAATCATTCTATAATTATTTCAGTATCAACGACGGGACACAAAGAAATATTTCATTTTGTGGAAACCGTATTTTTTTTTATTTATGTCGATAATTTCTCGTATTTTGTTTTTCAATAGTCATGATATCGATTGCCAAGTTTGATATTTACATTAACATTTCTTTTCCTTAATAATTTTTTGAAGCTAATCTATTTTTAGTTTTAGATGATGTAATATAGATATGTTTTCCTTCACCTTAATCGATGTGTGTGTATCCAAGCATTTCGATATATAAACTATAAATTGATAAACTATCGGTTTTATCGGAATGATTTCAAGATTGGTTCGTTACTAAAAATGCGCTCATATTTATTTGCAGAAACTTATGGGATTTTTAATGTTTCTATATTCTAGATAATGTCTAAACAGTAATTGTGATAGTATTTTTTAATTATTTTTATCTTTATTTATTAAATCCTACAATTAGATCGTCTTAGCGTCCTAAAACGACAACTCCGATTAATCGACGGAGTTCAGAGTCCGAACAAGGTGTGCCAAACCGAAATGGCCGGTTCTACAATAACCAATTATAAGGAGAACGATCCCGTACGTATATCGCCAACATACTATAATGAGTACTAATGAAATCTGATAATCATATGGCTTTCATAACTTTCGTTTTCGTTATAGCTTAACGTGCGCGTGTACGTTACAAGCATGTGAGAATAATAGCCATTAAATGTTTTTTTCGACCTTCCTTGCGCATGTTTATGTTCATAATTACGAAATTCACAAAATACATTTATTTTTTAACATCATATGTTTTCAAGGATGTCCTGGAGGTAAATACAAACACAAAAAATATAGAATGAGATAATTTCGAGTACTTACCGTTGCTATAAAAATATTTAAAAAATCAGTAGTCTAGAAAATACTGAACGCTTTACTTATAAATTATGACAATATTGAAAAGTTATTAAAAAGCGGTTGGAAAATTATGTTCGGTAAATATTGAAAAATTATGATTCCCTCACAGTTTAAGTGAATTCGATCATTTTTCCGAATAGACATGATTTTTTAAAGAATTTTTTCACCGTTATGAATTCCGAATAATGGAACTTTTCCAACACTGTATAAATGAAGCTTTTTTTTCGGTGGATAGAAAATTTCTCATTAATGTGGTAAAAAAATGAACGGATTTTTCGAAACGTGTATTTTTCTATATTTTTTTCTTAAACGATGTTGAATGACCTACCGATATTGCTACTATTAAAAGTGAACGTTCCACGTATCCCGTAAATTTTTGCGTCTCAAAGCTGCGTGTATTAGTCAGATTTTCATTATTTTTTTTCCCAATTTGGTAATAAATAATATAAAACTGAAACAAATTTCCGTAACCTTCGATAACACTTTGCATCATAAGTCGATGAGGAACAATTTGTCGAGAAAATTGCCTTCAACTGAACTCCAACACATTATCTCGTACTAATTTCAATTTTCATGCTGTCGAAATACAAAAGAAAAAATTTGAAGCCGTTCATTTGCATAGCAAGACTTTTTCAACGAGTAAGAACATTCTTTTTCTCTGCTAGTAATTTACGTCTATCATTCCTTTATTTTCCAAACATCACAGATTGAAAATAGAGATACGCCGATAACAGCAAATGCGCCTTCATTGGCAAAAAAACGACGCCTAGACTTAGAAACGCTGTCTTCGGCTCAATCGGGGAGCGAAAACGTGACCGGCGGTGGGGAGTCAGAGATTTTGTGGTTATTGATTGAAGGTCCAATGAGGAAACTTGAGTATTGCTTAAGTCTTATTCTGCTACCTTTACAGGAGTCGCGTCGTAGTTCGATCGCTAGAAAAATATTCTTTAATCCACGTATAATACGTCGACTGTATAAATATAGATTCACTTCAACATTTCGAATATAGCATCTGAAGTGGAATTTGGATAAAAATCGTTATTCGCGTAGCTATGTATTATTTGTTCAAACGACCGGCCAATAATAACATACTTGAACCGGATTAATGTAAAACATCAAAAAATGGTGTGAAAAAATTTCAGACAAGTATGTTTACATGCAGCGTATTTCCGAATATTGTCCATCTCCAAAACAGTCGCAAAATAATTTCATATGTCAATTAATGTGGAATAAAATGATCAGAAATATGTGATTAATTCAATATCTAGATGAAGGCTCAACGTCACGATTCAAGATTAAGCGTTAATACATCGCAGTACTTGACCGGCCCAGTACTTTTCATTCAAATGTTTCAATCAAGTACAACGACGACCCAACGATAACGAATGAAAAGTGGTGGACTGAACAAGTACAGTATGTATTAACGCTTAGTTTGAATCGCGACGTTGAGTGTTCGTCTAGATATTGAATTAATCACATGCCAATCATAAGCATATATTCTGCAAGATTTCCTGGTTACTGATGGCATGGTAGAAATTATCATCTTTGTACAAACCATAATAAATATGCTTACGCCTGCTATTTACATATTCGCATGCAGCATGCTGTTAAAGTTTGCAGTGTTAGAACTGAATGAAAATGCAAATTTTTAAAGTTGCTTTATTGTAATTTTTATTTAGATTACGTTATTTGGCGTTATGATGGATGTAGATAGTATTGTTTTAAATCTACGAGATATATGATCCCACATATTTTAATACAAAAATGTTCAATTTACAGAAACCCGCAAAATGGCAAAGGATTTGAAAAAAATAAATAAAAAGTTGAAACGCCATCGTCGAGATAGTAGCTCCTCGAGTGATTCAAGCGACGATGAACCGATGGTAAGTTATTACTTGTTCATGGGGTTTACTAGTTCCTCCGTAACTTTCAGCATCCATTAGTACTAACTTTTGATGTGTTTTTTTCACCATCAGGTGCGAATTGGTCCGAAAGAATTGGGGGTGTATGTCACCGAAAGGCAATGGCGGTGCGCAAAGGCCCAACCCACGTACACCGGTATGGGCCTTTCATTATTGTGCGCCGTTTTCCCAATGGAAACATTACTCAAAAGTAATTTGAGAGGGGGAGCACGGAAAATACTGGGGACCGCAGAAACCCCACGGTTTAGAGCACTGGACAAAAGGAAGTTGGACGCGATATATTGTAAGACCAATTTTACTCAAATTTTAATCAATTTTTTAATTTATTTATAAATTTAATAAAGGTGCACTTTAAAATTATTCGTACAAATTCAAATGAACCGATTTATTGTGTCAAAAGGTGCACGGTGATCATAAATAGACTTTTTAACGAGTTCTTGAAACGACCATTTTGATATGAAAAAACATAGTATTTCGAATGAAAATAACGTTTCGCAACGAAATCTTTCGAGCAATTCAAAACCGACTGTTATACGTTCATTGGTACGGAAATTACAGCACTGAAAAAATAATTATGGCGTCATATAAAACCTTTGAAACTTCAGAGAAAGTTTTGAAAAATTTTCTTCTTCAGTTTAATGTTCCGTAAGATGTTAACCGGGTCTAACCTACTTTTGTCTGACTTTTAGATTCGGTGGAAACACGTTTTCCAAAAACGTTCAGTACGACCGGCCTCGGAACGTCGATTAATAATAAGCTCCACTTCCTTCGCAAAGGGCAACGAAAACGTTTGGATCAGGTATACATCCAGACATTAATATTTGAAATCTTTCTTGTATTTTTTATTATTTCTTTCGTTCGTTTTTCTTGATTTCACTCAATGTCGGTTCATAGGATAGACAATTGATTTCACCGATATCCTGAACAAACTGTCAACATTGATTAGCAACTTCTTCGTAATAGTAGTGATGGTGAATCATCATTTTGGGATATTCAATCAGTTTTTCCGTTAGAAATATATATGCGTAGCCTTGGCAGTTTTGCAGTACCGACTTAATTTGATATTTATACGCCGTAAACAAATATACCAAATCCATAAAAATGCAAAAACTTGCATAAGCAAAATTAACTTTTCACATTTTCTGCAAGAAACGAACCTTTGTTATAACCCACATTTCATGTAAATTTCAGAATGTGATAGAATTAATTTTTCAACAGTTTACAGACGACGATTACAATCGCGAAGAAGTACGGCCGAGCGATGTCGAGAAGAGATGAGGATATTTCCATATCCGTATTTTTTTTAAGTTTTAGTTTTTCATTATATTTCTGATTATATTTCCGTATTCAATTAATTGTTCTTCTAATTCCAAGTTTTTATAAATAAATCTTAAATTTCGACATTTATAAGTTTTCAATTCATATATGCAAGGCGTCGTTATACCAACAATCTGGATGGAGGTATTCTTTGCCCTCAATCCAGATTGTTAATAATGAAATTCATTTACTTCCTTCCCATATTATATATTAATATTAACCATTCACGTGAAATATGCACATCCAGTACACTTGGAACGGCAAATAAAACTTTTTTTATTCTGCGCATATGTAGATTCTATATGCTATTTACGTAAGGCTGTTTGTACGTAATGTTTCTACAATATCCATATTTTGTTCTAGAATGCGGTTTACATACAGCATGAATATCTAAAATGCGGTCGTGCTTAATAATATTACCACCATAGATGCTTTACATATGAAACATATATAGCACGTATATGGTAGATATGTGGGATATATATTCTGTATATGTAACCCATATATTGTTCATACAAGGCATATATATGTCACTTATAAGGCGCATATATGGCGCATATATGATGCATATATGGCGCATATATGGCGCATATATGGCGCATATATGTGCATATATGGCACGTATATGATGTCATATATGCTGAAACAATGCAGTATATTTCGTGCATATATATTGTGTGTGTTGCATATATATTAGGTATGTTTGGCGCATATATTTTGCATTCATGGCATACATAAATCGCTTATGAGACGCATATATGACAAATATCTGATGCAAATATGCCATATTAATGCCGTATATTTGGTGGAAATTTGCTGTATGTGTGGCATATATATGCGGCATATGTGGCTCATATATTTTGCATACATGGCGCGTATATGCTGTTTATAGGCCGCATATATGGAGCATATATTCTGATTATGTAGCGCATATTTGCTGCTTATAAAGCGCGCATATAGCAAATGTATGCTGCATATATAGCACACATTATAGCTTATATATTTTTTCATATAAAAACAAGCGCCAAAATTTGGCATATGGCGCATATATTTTTCATATATAAAAAATATATGGCATATACGTCGCATATATTGTAACTACAAATGTAATATAGTAATAATGTTTGAAGTGCATATATAAATTTCCATGGGGGAAAGTTCGAGATTGTGTCAAAACCACGAGCGATATGTAAAAAGGCGGAGTTGGATTCAGTGCGAGGTTATAGGCTTTGCGACGGGATATTATATCGAACGATCGAGCATGACGGGGCGGAAGTGGATCTGTACGTTGTACCGGCATCAATGCGCAAAGCGATAACGATCAAATTTCACGATCTCGGGAGCCATTTCGGCATAGACAAGACGCTTGCGAGAGTGAGGACCTATTATTACTTTCCAAAAATGAGAACGTATCTCAAGAAACACATTACGCAATGTTTAGAATATATTTTGAGTAAAAAAGGAAGTGGGCCGCAAGCGGGGCTATTGCACCCAATTCCTCCCGGGGAAAGACCGTTTGGGGTAGTCCACATCAACCACGTGGGACCCTTTGTCACATCGTCGAAGGGAAGTAAAAATATACTGGGAATTATCGACACATTAACGAAATTTGTAATATTCGAACCCATGCGAAATACGAGTGCGTTACTGATGGTTAGAAAACTCGAGCAATTTGTAAACCGATACGGCGCGCCAGTAAAGATCATCAGCGACCGCGGGACGAGTTTTACGGCCAGGTTATTTGAGGAATTCTGCGATCGGCACGGTATTCACCATACCCTAAATTCTAGCCGACATCCACAGACGAATGGCCTGATCGAGCGAATGAACCGTACACTACTCCCAGCTTTGATCATTCGTACAGAACAAGGCACGCGAACCGATTGGGATGAAGAAGTAAAAATGATAGAGCGAGACGTGAACTCGACTGTGAGTAGAGCAACGAGAAAAACGCCGTTCAAGGGTTTGTTCGGGTATCAACCTCGTTTTGAGGAAGATAAAGTACGAAATCTCACCAAGCATTGCGAAGTCTACCGAAACGCGTCGAACGTTAGAAAAGAAATCCGCGACAGTATCGTAAGCGAACAGGCGAAAAACAAAGAGTACTATGATAAGCATCGTCGAGCAAATGTAAAGTTTGCGGTGGGAGATAACGTTTATCTTAAGGTGGATCACGTGGCGACGGTGGAGAGTCCCAAGCTCCAACCGCGATACAAAGAACCGTTTGTAGTGTCTAAACTCTTAACGAGCGACACATGTATTATCACAAGGTTGGCTGGTGGGAGGAAAACTCACCATCCCCTAACGGCGCACGTCTCACAATTAAAACTATGGCGTGGTCGTGATCGGTACTCATCCCTGGGAGATGATGATGATTCGAGTGACGATTCTGACGACCCTGAAAAACGATGAAAACCGAAGCCAAGAACCGAAATGAATACGAAAGGTCGATGAATGCCAGAGAATCTAAGTTAAAGGAGCGGGAGACACCTGGCGGTGTAAATAACTGTTTGTCAGAGGGCGAGTGTGAAGGTGTCGAAGATAAATCTCGAAAAAGAACGCAACGCGAACGACGAACGCCCAACTATTTGCGCGATTACGTGACGGAGTGAAAGAAACGAAAATATGGTATGGGATATAAGTATCGAAACCTGTAATCGGAGTCATGTAACGGCGACTAATATTAAGTTGGAAAGGTCAAAGAGGGACCGTATTAATTGTAAGTTTTACTATATAAGTACATGTCGATAATGAGACCAAAGGAAACTTATGTGATTTTAGAGGGTCCTAAAATGGTCGAACTGTTAGCGTAAGTATAAGAGGGCCGGCAACACCGCTTGTTCTGGCGAGAGAAAGGGAAGCAGAGTGGGGAGCTCTGCGAAGTAGTCGTGGGTAAGATGGGAGAACGTGAGGTCGGTGCCTCGTGGTAGTTGACCAAGGATTAATAATAATGTTTTCAGACTATCAATAAATGTAATCGTAACCTTTCGACGTGACCTTCGTGTGCTTATCCTCTCCAAATCCCTTTAGTATTAACGCCCATCGAAAAAGATATATTAAATCTTACAGAACACATACGATACCAAATTTAAAAATGTAACGTCGAATGTTTTCCACAATTTTTTTTTTAACTTGTTATTAGATAGTGATATTGTTATTGACCGAAATAAATCAGTGCTAACGATTGCCCTTTTGCAGAAAAATGAATTTACTCATCTAATGATTCGCGCCGATACTCACATGTATTCTCAACGCAGTGAAACTCGTTTATTACTTGAAAAAACTTTTCGATGAAAATCAGAGAGGAAAAAGTGATTCGAACGTCGCGGCCTCGTCACAGGGTGCTCTTCAGACGAAAAACAAAAATTGGCGCATCTAAAGATTCGTGCCAATTCTCACAAGTCTTCCTATCACTGTGAAACTCGTTTATCACATACAAAAAAGTAATTGATGGAAATTAAACGGCAAAAACCGATTCAAACATCCTCGTATTGTTCCAGGTTGTTTATTCAACGAAAAAAACAATTCGCCCATTTAATGATTGGTGGGAATTCTCACATGTGTTCTCATCACAGTGGAACTCGCACATTCGTTACCGAAAAATGTTTGATGAAAATCTGCGGGGAAAAAGTGATCCGAACGTCGCTGCATCGTCGCCGTGAATTCGTGAGACGATAAGAAATTATTTCGCGAATCTAATGAATCGCTCAACTTCTTACATGGGTTCTCATCATTATGAAACTCTTTATTGACTCAAAAAAGAATCCTCGACGAAAATCAGTTGCAAAAACCCGTTGGAGGCTGCTCATCGGATGGAAAAAAATAATTTCGGCCATCTTCCCCCCTGTACCCCTGTGGTGGTGTGGAAAGGAGTTTACAAAATACAATTTTTACGTTGCTCTGTGCCCTTACAGCAACAAGCGTAGGACCTTAAATATTCGTTTAAGCGAAAAACTTATAGATATCAAAATTGTAGAAAATATAATTATGAACAACTTTGTCAACACATATTTATGTCCTAAAGTTAATAATAAACGAGATAATTCGATAATTTTACCTTGATACATTTTTCCCGCTTAATTCGAAAAATATCGATCGCACGAGAAAAATTATTGAGACTAAAATTGTCGAGAATTAAATTATCAACAATTTTAGTCCTTACCATTTTTATTGAAAAGTTGAAACTGGTCGAGATATTGAGCAAAAACCATTTCCCCTTAAATGCAATATGGCGGCTATTGCATCGGCGGAATTTGGTCGCCATTTTGAATTTACACTACTATTGACCCCCCCTAAAGATTAGAACAATAAAATTGCTGCCCGGAATTTTTTCTATTTAAAGCCTTTTTTTCGTCTAACCCCACTGGGCTATCATCGTTCCCTCTCACTCTCGCCCGCGCGACAAAAATCGCGTCACCCAAATTCCGATCTCACATTACACTGACCGGCAACAAAGTCGCTGGCGGACTCGCCGCTACAGCGCGCCTAAAAAAAAAAATAATTTTCATACGTAGGAGAACCCATTTAGACAGCTTTCCCCAAAATTAACGGATATGTATATTAGGGTGACCGTTATTTTGGCTTCGGTAAAATTTTTTTTACATCTAGCAGAAAAAGTGATCAAGATGTGATACAAAAAATTTGTGTAAAATTTGGACGCGCTGGGATAAGGAGAACACGTGCCACCGAGCAGTTTTATTTTCGAAAATACATGCATTTTTTCAACCGCCACACTAAAATATTCATTAGTCTCATAATAATAATTAAACAATCTGGAATTGAGTACATTGATTATACATATTAGGAGGCACAAAATATTTTATTTACTGATTTTTTTCCATCAATTATGTACAGTCATTAGTAGATTGAAAAATTAATAGAAAACTTGAAGTCGGACGTGGCGGTTTGGCCACATTGCGACAAGAAATCGAAGCAGTGAATTAATTTTCGACGCACCTACGTAACGTTTGAACCGGTGCTCCAGCTTTTTCGCAAAAAATCCATACCTCTCTCACAACCAACGTAGTACTATGGCGTAAAGAATACTTCGAAGAAATTCATGTATTTTTGAAAATAAAACTGCTGGGTGGCACGTGTTCTCCTTATCCCAGCGCGTCCAAATTTTACACAGATTTTTTTCATCATACCTTGATTACTTTTTTTGCTAGACGTAAAAAAAATTTCACCTAAGCCAAAATAACGGTCACCGTAATATACAGGGTGGTCCACGCAACGTGTGCACCTCTTTCACGGTCAAAATATGCGTTGCACGAAAAAATGTTGTATACAAAAGTTACATGGTTTATGAGGCTTCATCATGTGGTGCATTTATTTTTATTCTAGGTGGAGGCGCTTCGGAGATTTCAAGGTCAACTTTGTTTTTTTAAAGGGAATGCTATATTTTTTATAGCGTAAGATGATAGAGTATCGAATTTTGAGTAAAAAAGTATAGACCCTTATTAGCCCTAAAATTAATAGTTAACGAGTATTTTCACTTTATTACTTTAAAATTTCTATTGCGTAATATCAAGTTGGAGATTCAAATCTACTACAAATATCTGAAGGATAGCATTGTTTACATGACAGTGTTTATCAATATGAACACATTCACCACATCACACGCTCTTATCATGATTCGCAATCCTCTCAATATTTGTAATCCAGTATTAAAGTTTCCTTCAGTGATCGTGCGTGATTATCAGAAAGATAAAAGTGAAAATGAATTTTTGTAATAGTGACAAAGTTGATATGCTTTTAGTGTACGGAGAGTGTCATAGAAATGCAGTAAGAGCTAAAGCTATGTATGCCGAAAGATATCCTGAACGGATTCAACCATCTCGAACCATATTTGAGGGAATCTGTAAATCGCTTCGAGAAAATGGACATTTCAATCTTAATAAACGTACCGTAAGACAAACTGCCACTTCTGAAGAGAATGCTATTGCGGTCTTAGCAGCCGTAATAGAAAATCCTCATATTAGTACGCGACAGATTTCACGAGGTTCGGGAATAAGCAAAAGCAGTATTCTACGAATTCTGCATAAAAATAAATATCACCCCTATCACCTTGCACTTCATCAGAAACTACATGGAACGGATTTTGAAAACCGCGTTTTGTTCTGTCAGTGGTTCCTACATCAAATAAATCAGCATGATTATTTTCTACAAAGTGTGTTGTTCACTGATGAAGCAACGTTTACAAACCGTGGACAGATCAATTTGAAAAATACGCATTACTGGGCAGCTGACAATCCTCACTGGATGAGAGAAGTCGACCACCAACACCCATGGAGCGTTAATGTATGGTGTGGAATACTGGGCAACCAATTGATTGGTCCATATTTCATTGATAATCGATTAACAGGGCAAAAATACGCGAACTTTTTGAATAATAATTTACCACCTTTACTAGAGGACGTGCCGTTGAATATCCGTGCACGTATGTGGTATCAGCATGATGGTTGTCCAGCACATTACGCACGTATTGTGAGGGAACTACTGGATAGAAATTTTCCCAATCGATGGATTGGTCGTGGTGGACAATTCATGTGGCCTCCACGCTCACCAGATCTTACTCCTCTAGACTTTTTTCTGTGGGGCACATTAAAAGACAGAGTGTATCGTGAAATACCAACAACTCCGGAGGATATGAAACATCGTATTTGTTTAGAATGCATGACACTTAGTCCGGACATAATTCAGAATGCAGTTTCTTCATTAGTTAATAGATTTCGTCACTGTATTGATGCCAATGGACATTAATTTGAACACTTACGTTAATTGTGATAAGCCACGAGTCACTGAATGTACTCAAAGTAATAAAGTGAAAATACTCGTTAACTATTAATTTTAGGGCTAATAAGGGTCTATACTTTTTTACTCAAAATTCGATACTCTATCATCTTACGCTATAAAAAATATAGCATTCCCTTTAAAAAAACAAAGTTGACCTTGAAATCTCCGAAGCGCCTCCACCTAGAATAAAAATAAATGCACCACATGATGAAGCCTCATAAACCATGTAACTTTTGTATACAACATTTTTTCGTGCAAGGCATATTTCGACCGTGAAAGAGGTGCACACGTTGCGTGGACCACCCTGTATATACAGCCTGTCCCAAAAGGGTCGAAGGATCTCTGAGGGGGTGGTAGATCTCGAAATTCTGAATCGAAAAGTCCTCATCCGTTTTGCGATCTGATGCACCCCTGATGAGTTATTAATAATTAATGACAGCCAATAATACGCGTGGGCTGGGCGGCGCGTGGTGGTGTGCGTGTGACGGTGTGCCCGGCCGCACCGCGAGAGGCAGGGCTATGCCGCGCGACGTGGACGTGTGTGTGTGCATGGGTGTGAGGGCCCAAGCTAGGCAGCACGCGTTGATTGTATTGAAGGAGAACGCGAAAAAAATAAGTAGCGCCCCGCGATGATATATTTTCATAAATGGATGATAAATGAATTAAATGAATTCACGTGGAATTGTAAATCCTTAATGGAAAGCGAAATTTCTACTAAAGCCGTTAAAATTCCATTTATTTATTTACTTAAACTAAAAATAAACATCAGCTTGGCGTTTTGTCATACGATATTTTTACATTATTGATTAAAAACAAAAAAAAATTATGCGCTTTAATGGTCGAATTTAACGCATGCTAATTAATTTATTTTCATGATTGCCCGACTTAGTTAATTGATGAGTGAGATCAACTCGAGCAATGACTCTTCCTCCTTACTTCTCGAACAAATCGTCTCGAGATAATTGAATTTACGGTGTTTCTGAACAGGGAAATAGCGAATATCCTGAGAGGTAAAGATTTTCAAAACTCTCGACACGGAGAAATAGAAATTTCAACATTTCAGTGTGCGAATATTTCACAAAATGTATTTAATTTCAACAAATCACAATTTGCAGACATTTCTAGGATTGAGAAGTGGATGAAATCCTCTCCTTAAAAATTCAAGAATCCCTTCGAACGGTGAGTATGTACATGTAAAAAATATTTGAAATACATTTTTTTGCAATGATTGATCATCATTTATTGTTATTCGTGTTGTGTAGTCATTGTACAACACAAACAACATCAGTATTTGTGAAACGTCAAAAATTTCACCACAACATCTCGTAATTATTATTCTTCGGGATCCTGGGAGGTGTCAGGTGTATTTTTATAACTTTTGAATCCTTCGAAATACATGATACTTCAAAAACATCTGCACGGCGAACAAAATTGTGTTCATAATTATATTTAAATTCACAACAATCGTTAAAAAAAATTCTTATGCCAAAACTAAAAGAAGAAAATTACAACGAACTACTAAAACTGTAAGACTAAAAATTGAAAAATGTCAAAAATTGATAGCAGTGTTTTAACAATTATTAGAATAATTTTTTTTCAACGATTGTTGAGCATTTAAATAGAATTAAGAATAATAGAAGGATTCAAAAGTTATGAAAATGTACCCGACACCTCCGAGGATCCCAAAAATAATAATTAGGAGATGTTGTGTTGAAATCTTTGTACTGACATTTTTTATGTTGTATAATAATTACATAACACGAATAACAATAAATGATAATCAATCATTGCAAAAAAAATATATTTGTAACAATTTTTACATGTATACATACTCACCGTTCGAAGGGAGGCTTGAATTTTTAAGAGAGGATTTTATCCTCTCCTCAAGCCTAAAAATGTCGGCAAATTATGATTTGTTGAAACTAAATACATTTTGTGGAATATTCGCAGACTGAAATGTTGAAATTTCTATTTCTCCGTGTCGAGAGTTTTGAAAATCTTTACCTCTCAGGATATTTGCTATTTCCCTGTTCAGAAACACCTTAAATTCAATTATCTCGAGACGATTCGTTCGAGAAGTAAGGAGGAAGAGTCATTGCTCGAGTTGATCTCACTCATCAATTAACTAAGTCGGGCAATCATGAAAATAAATTAATTAGCATGCGTTAAATTCGACCATTAAAGCGCATAATTTTTTTTTGTTTTTAATCAATAATGTAAAAATATCGTATGACAAAACGCCAAGCTGATGTTTATTTTTAGTTTAAGTAAATAAATAAATGGAATTTTAACGGCTTTAGTAGAAATTTCGCTTTCCATTAAAGATTTACAATTCCACATGAATTCATTTAATTCATTTATCATCCATTTATGAAAATATATCATCGCGGAGCGCTACTTATTTTTTTCGCGTTCTCCTTCAATGCAATCAACGCGTGCTGCCTAGCTTGGGCCCTCACACCCATGCACACACACACGTCCACGTCGCGTGGCGCAGCCCTGCCTTTCGCGGTGCGGCCGGGCACACCGTCACGCGCACACCACCACGCGCCGCCCAGCCCACGCGTATTATTGGCTGTCATTAATTATTAATAACTCATCAGGGGTGCATCAGATCGAAAAACGGATGAGGACTTTTCGATTCAGAATTTCGAGATCTACCACCCCCTCAGAGATCCTTCGACCCTTTTGGGACAGGCTGTATACACATCGGCTCTCGTGCAAAACCCACAAAAACGAATTTGAATGTATTCAATTAATAATTTATTTGAAAAGATCGTAGCAAAATAATAATGATAATAATCATTTGAAAAAAAATTTCTTTTCTATTCTCTTTTCTCGAGAAAATACAAATAATACCGACACACAATTATCCCAATACGTCTACCTAGGCGCCGAATAGGACGCCAGAATGCCTCTAATACATTTTATCGGCTCATATTGGCAGTCCAAGATGGCGAAAGCGACGACACCGAAATGGCAAACCCAGAACCCCGCAACATACAATGACCTAACAAAAGTAATCCCGCAATTCGGTGATGGAAATATAACGATTGAAAGCTTCATTAGCAGATGTAAACGCGTACAGCAAACCGCTTCTGATCCAAACCACCAGTATTTAATAAATGCAATAATATTCAGGTTAACCGGCAGAGCATACGACTTAACAGAAGGAAAAACATACAATACATTAGACGCGCTTCTCACAGACCTGAAAAGGGCATATAAAAAACCGTTAGAATTATCAGACTTAGGACTCGAATTAAAATCAACCTCACAAAAATTCAACGAGTCAGTCCTCGATTACGGACTTCGAGTAAAAGTCTTGCAAAATCAAATTATCGAAAGACTATCGGAAGTATACTCAGCGTTAGACGACAGGGCGTATTTAGAAAAAAGAACGGCAGAAGAGAAAAAAGCCGTAATCTAAGCTTTCGTACGAGGTCTCTTTGAGCGAATCGCGAACCTTCTACTCCATAGAAACTTAGAAACCCTAGACAACGCCATAGACGAGGCAACGAATATCGAATTAGAACTGCAAAGGCGCGTAACGGTAAATCAAAATCGATCACGCGTAGCCGTACCTGGTGAAACAGTTACTTAAACAGCTAGAGTCCGATTCGTGGAAACAAATAGGAGTGCAAACGAGAAATACTGCGAATTTCACCTACAGGGAGGCCATGCAACATCAGAATGTATAACCTTGGCAAAAATGAGAGACAGATGGAGACAAGATCGAGAGGAACCAAGATAATTCGGAAACCCCAGTAAGAACCAATTCGGTCAGAGAACACAAAATCATAACAAGTACAATCCGCAAAATTATAACAATTATAACCCACGAAATCAATATAGCAATTACACGCAAAATCAATACAACAACACCCGTAACAACCAGTACAGAAACTCTCAAAACTCAAAATCGCAACTCCTACAGCCAATATCCCGATAATTCCGACGACCCTCGTAATAACCCTCGTGATCAATATCGTGATCGTCACAACTCTCGTGACCGATACCAAAACAACTCCCATGACCAATATCGAAATAATTCTCGCGATCGATACCGCGATAACTCTCGCGACCGCTATCGTACGAACTCGCAGGATAGAAACGGTCACACGAGCCGCCGAGACAATTCAGGCACAAGGTCGGAAAACGTGGACAAATTTAACGACCTCTGTAAAAAAACGGGAGTGCAGCTCCGCGGAAAAGCGCGACGCGGAGCCCCTCGACAGAACGCGCGTCAACGTCGAACCAATAAAATCAGGTGACCCGGAGATCAGAAAAGCGACAATGTGTCTAGGGCTCACCAAACGGCGAAAACCACCAACAGTCGCCATCAATTCACCCGATATAAACAAGCGAAACTCTCGATCCCTAGTAGACCCAGGCGCACAGATCAATTTGGCTAAAATATCTATCATACGGCATAAAAACAAAATCGACTCACAGATAATTTACGAACTTTCGGGAATTACAGAAGGTGTATTATACACAACCGGCAAATATACCATCCGAATCGAAAACATTAACGTCGAATTCGATGTCCTCGAAGACACTATCCCTGTTCCATACGATGCAATTCTCGGAGATGCATTTTTCAAAGATACACCCACCGATATATTATACACAAAATCCTGCATTACATTTTTCGACTCTATAATACCATTCGAGACCCAAGAAAAAATCAACATCCCCGCCAGATCAAAAACTTTGATATCAATCTGAATAAAAGACACCGACTTATCCGAAGGTTTTTTACCAACAATCAAAACGAACGAAGGTCTGTTTCTCGGCAACGCTATCGTAACGAACCGTGGTGGAATAGCGTACATAGGGGCGATTAACATAACCAGTCATGACATCTCTTTCGCAATCCCAATTGTCAAACTGCAGCCGATCGAGCAAGTATCAAAAACACCTGTCGACATTGAAAGCAATTCTCGCGATACTCAGGACGAGCACCGCGCAGCAATTTGGTTAGCGGTTACAGACGAAAACAAGGAAAGGTCCGAAACGGTAAAGTCACTCTTCCACCTAGATCATCTAGATGACACAGAGAAAGACAGTGTATACCAGCTTGTTTCGGAACATCCTCATCTGTTTAACCTGCCTAATGAACGACTCGGATACACGACTGTAGTAAAACACGAAATTAACACCACCGATGACAGACCCATTAACACCAAACAATATCGATTCCCACAAGTACACAAATCGGAAATAAATGAACAAGTACAGGACTTATTGAAAAAATACATTATACAACCATCTCTGTCTCTATATAACTCTCCGGTTTGGATAGCCCCCAAAAAATCAGATGATTCAGGTAAAAAAAGGTGGCGTATGGTTATCGACTTTCGGAAACTCAATGGAAAAACCATCCCCGATGCATACCCGTTACCAAACATCATAGACATTCTCAACCAATTGGGCAAATCGCGATACTTCTTGGTTTTTGATCTCGCATCCGGTTTCCACCAAATTGAAATGCACCCTCGAGACAAACCGAAAACAGGATTCTCCACACCGGGTGGACATTACGAATTCAATCGAATGCTGTTCGGATTGCGAAACGCACCGTCTACATTTCAAAGAGCAATGGATTCGATACTGTCTGGACTCCAGGGTGGAGACCTTTTCGTTTATGTGGATGATATTGTTATCTATGCAACCGATCTCGAACAACACGAGAAAAAATTTAGTAGACTCGCGAAACGATTGATCGACGCAGGTTTGACGCTACAGACGAACAAATGTAAATTTCTCTGTAAAGAGGTAGCATATTTAGGTCACGTCATCAGCGAAAAAGGGGTACAACCAAATACGGATTCAGTTCATAGAGCACTCGTATACCTCACAACCAAACCTAACCCACCACAACAATTACAACGCTGGCAAGCCCTACTAAATGATTACGAATATGACATCCACCATCAACCCGGAAAACTCAACGTCGTCGCGGACGCCATGTCAAGAAATCCATCAAAAATCCTACCGATTCGATTACGAAGCGAATCATCAGCCAACGAAAATCATGACACGAAAAAGACCAAAACCACACACCAGTCGGAAACGCGCGGAATGCTAACATCGGACGAACAATCAGGAAATCCATCACCTAGGAAAAAACGCGTCACAACATACAGCAACTCGGAACCATCAGGCACTGACATCGAGAACGAAGATTCAGACAGGAGACTGCGGAAAACGATGAAGGAGAAGACACATAAAAAAGTAAACCCATCTATTGACGATAACAACTGCGATACGGTAACGGAAGAGGAGGAACTCACGACGGACAAATGGAAAATGACTCGGCAACCAAACGAAAGGTCAACGATTAAAGGAACCACGAACTCGACAGACAATGAAAAAGGAAAACGAGCGGAAATGAAAAGAGAAGAAAACAAACTGAACAAATTAATCGACGAATACAACGCTAAACAGGAGCGGCCACCGAAGGCAAACGAAAATGAGCTAACAAAGCTAATCGACGAATATAATTTAAAACAAATGAAGCAGAGTACAAGCGAAGAAAATAAATTAACAAAACTGATCAACGAATATAATATGAGGGAACAACGGAAACAGGGAAAATAGAACGAGCAAAGCAAAGAAAACGAACACGCATCAAGCGAGAAAGAAATTAACGACGGGAGAAGTAAGCCAAAGGCACATCAGTCGGCCAACAGGCCGGATATAGAAAGCAATACAGCCAACGTTCCAACCACCTCCAGCAACAACGGAAGCAACGAACAAGCAGGTTACCACGAAACATTCTGAAGTGGAACCCAACTTCCGCTCACCAGCAACATTTAGCGAGGTAACACCGGCGACTTCAGGTGGCAAGGCGACCGAACCAAATTTCCATTCGCCGTCACGACTCGACGAGAATCGAACGACTCATGACTCGACTCGCGAGATATCGGAGAAATCGCGAGAGCAGTCAACAGGCCAGTATCAAACCAAGAACGATACGCTGAAACCACCGATCCACCCACCAGAATCGATCGACGGAGACAGCACGGCGTCAACACAAAAACGACAACCTGGCCGACCGAGTAAAAATGACACAACAACGGACAAACCCTCTTCACCCTCTTCAGAAGATCCGGAAACACCAACGACCGAGACAAACCAGAGACACATAACATCGTACAACAACGTCATAATTAGCCGGAAAAGTATTCTCACACAGAAGGATAACATCGCTCATTTTCTCGCAGCGGATTATATCACGAATACAACAACATCGCAAATCCTCGTAGAGAAAAACATAATCAACTACGAAGACCTTCGCAAGGAGAAACCAAGGGCTGGACACATATTCATAACACGCCGCAGAACCAAACGGATCTTCACCATGATATGTAAAGAAAAATGCACTGATAACACCGACTGGCATATGGTCCAGAAATGCATCGAGACAGTCATCAAAATCCTGACAAGGGAAAAACTCGAATCATGCACACTGGCCAAAGACCCTGAGATCATCGATCAATTTCTCTGGGACAACATCAAAACCTACATCCAGCAAATCACGGTTGAGCCAAAAATGCGAATAACATTGTGCGAACGAATTATTCCGGTACCGCCGAAGTTACATCGACAATCCATAATGAAGGAGGCACACGAATCAATAATCGGAGGACATGAAGGCATCTCGAAAACTCACAAACGCATATGCGCTCAATACTATTGGAAAAACATGAAAGCAGACGTTGCGGAATTCATTAAAACCTGCCAAAAATGCCAAAAGAACAAACTCGTTCGCGTAAAAAATAGAGCACCTATGATAATAACAGACACTCCAACTCAACTTTTCGAGAAAATCGCAATAGACATCGTCGGACCTCTTTCAAAAACAAAAGACGGTCACGAATACATCCTCACGATCATCGACCTATTCAGCAGATTCAGCGTCATGGTACGAACGTCATGGTACTTTAAGATTCTACGAAAAAAAATGGTAGTTGTACCAGAACGATAACATGAGTGTAAAAAGATAACGAAAACGTTTTAATCTTTTTTCACTGTTCCTATAGCCGGAAACGTTTTTTAAATGCGTCATATCGATACCCAAAACACCAATTTTTGAAATAAAAATCGTGTGACCCATACTAAGGAAAAAAAAATCCATTTTTTCCTTTTTAATTTTTTCAGCTAAACCGCCGAAAATTACGCATTAATATTTAGACAAAATTTAAATAGTACTAAAGACTATCGAAAGAAATAAAACTTAACACGATTTATGCGGAGGCAGTTTAGCCATGCTTATCCAGCTATGCCCTTTAACTTTCCACATGCGATTGGATGTATCGACTGCACACATATAGCTATCGTTTCTCCCCCTGGAAATCATCCAATACATCCTGAGCATATCTATGTGAATAGAAAAGGATATCAGTCTCTGAATGTTCAGCTGATTTTTGACGCTGATTTCAAGATTTTCAATATTAATTCACGATACCTGGATAGTGTGCATGATTATACCATTTGGAACGACAGTGAAATCCAGCCGTTAATGCGAAGATTGTACAACTACGGAGATGAACGGTTCTATCTACTGGGTGACCGAGGACATCCATTGAGGTAGTGGCTCATGACGCCGTATCAAAACCCGGAAGATGGGTCACCAGAAACAGCGCACGGAAAAAAAATAGCCTAAATTTTGATGGAAATCCCATCAAAATGTACTGTGTTTCACATTACTAGCGCCTCTCGGTACGAAACCATCAATGTTTGCTACGTAAAACTCTAAAAAGTACACACCACATTCCACACAAAGAACTGTATGGCTATTAAGTTTATGCGAAGCAATTGATACATTTTCGGAGTGTGAAACTGCAAACAGAAGATGAACCGACTCACACATTTTTACAATGTGAAACTGTGAACAGTAAGTGGCCGTCTCACGAATTTTTACAGTGTGAAACTGTGAACAGTAAGTGGACCGTCTCACGAATTTTTACAATGTGAAGCTGCAAGAGGTATACGAACTAACTCACAAATTTTTAGATTTAAAAATTTTATAAAACGAACGACTTCATTGACAAATTTGTACACTGTGAAATAGCAAATAACGCAGGCAGTGAATAGCTGTACGTAAATCGAACACCATTTATTTTTACAGATTTTCTATTAAAAAAATGATATTGCTTGTTGGAAAAGTATCAATGACATTATTTAGAAATGCTTTTTTTTCAATCACAAAAATGGCTGTAATTTTAAAAATTGCTTATGACATTTTGGGAAATTGTAATTTCTCACAAGTTGTACTGTGTTTTGTACGTTTTTATTTTTGTATGTATTACAATTACAAATACACGTACTGCATTGCGGAATGCTTCAATTGTATCTGTGATTGCGATACGTAAAATAATAAACAATTCACAATGCATATAGCATAACCGGGAAAAAATAACAGTTTGTTAAATGCCATAAACAATCTTTAAAGGGAAGCAGTATAATTTTTGGGATATAACATAAAAGCTTTTTCAATAGTAAAATGAAAGATTTTCTCACCAGCGATGTCACGCCCTGCATAAATGTAAATATAAAATTCTCCATTGCTTTATTGTCATCTAAGCATCAATAAATATCACCCAAGAACATTATTTTAGAATGGGTACACAAATGTTGAATAATAAATCATATGGAATTGTACAACATTCAGTAGAAAATAATATTTATTGAAAGTTACAAGAATAATCTTACATCTAGCTTTTTACCATTTATTAATTACATAAGATCTGCCGTTCCACTGTTTAATTATATAACTAATCCCGTTAATATGTTCCACTCCATGAGTTTACCATTCTTTATCGTTTGCATCTACTCCAAAAGCTTAGATATGTTCGTCAAAAAAGTTCGCTTCAATGACCCTGCCCGTTACGTATATATCTACTTCAGAAGCAAATATGGATTTGATTCTAACAAATATCATATCTGATCCTTTCCGTATTACCACAATGTTATTCGGACGCATACATGATCCTAAATAATTAATCCATTTCACAACGCGCAATTTCTCATGGATAGTCCCGTTTGGTAATGTTTTCGCGATCTTTTGATTGTTTGGGATTTCTAAAAGCGAATATTCTACTGATGGGCCCAGCCGAATACCAAAGTCTGCCACGTTTCCTATTGTATCCTTCTGGTAACTGAATGCGTATTGCTGCTTTAACTGACTTTTTAACGCTAACGTAAAACATATATTCTTTCGCAAAACTGTCGCTCGAGCTGCGATTTTCGACTCACGATGATTACTTTCGTGTTTCATGGATCAATAGTGATCCGCCGGACCAGGTAATTTCATGATTCTCGGATAATTAATCAAATTATGCTGCTTCGGCTTTAAATGTTTTTTGAAAATGATTTTATACAGATCCAAATGTTCCCGAATAAGGGTGACAAGAAGATCAGGCACGAATTGTGAAAAACTTTACACAAGATGATATTGACGATTTCATTGAGTGTTGAGTACACTTCCCAAATATCATCATTTTCTACAATTAAATCTCCCAGTAAAAGACCGAAATGTCTCATTAGACATAAAGTTTCCAAGGCAGATAACTCCAAGTTCAATTTTTCCAAATTTTGCGTCGTGAATTCGGGAGGTTTATTCTTACGTTCATTGCGATCAACGGAAAAATTAGCAACTCTATCATTGAGAGTGTTTTCAGTCAATATTTTTTCCACGAAGATATAGCGATGCAATATGTAAGCCAATACCATTTTACATACTCCTTCTAATAAATCGTACATTTCGTCGACGCTTAAATATCGCGCTACATGAAAATTATCGACAGCATTCCAAACGCATTTTTCTTTTATCCCGAATTTTTCCGACTCCTCGTTTTGAAGTACATTTACAATATTGCTATAATCGTCCTTGGTTCGAATGCGATTGATGCATTCGACAGTTTCAGAACGAGTATTTGGTTTGTCGGAAATGCAACCACGACACCAATAAAATGCGTTGAAGGATTCTACATATCCTAATATTGAATTTAAACCGAGATTATCACCGATGATCAAGCCGAGTACAAAAAAAACATTTTTTTCTCCATCAAGAGTTTTAATTGTGATGCCTTCTCGCGCTAAATTCAATTGGTCGATCGCCTTTTTAAATACGCGTTGATTACCAAACATTTTTCGATGCAAAGAATTGAATAATTGAAACAAAAAAATGTTTTCCAGTTTACTGCTTATTTCGAGTGGAAGACAGGGGATTTGGACGTACATCGCTCCAAGTTTACCACCGTCACCTGAATGGCTTACTAGACAATTGTTCGTTTCATAATCGTCGAAGAAAGAAAACAGGGGGAATACAATTTTTGTCCCGTACGTTTGACGAATATTTTTCCTTAGAACCTTATAGAAAATTGCAAATCTCGGAAATCTCAGTCTCGAGGTACTTTACGTAGAGAATTGTCCGTTCAAAAACCATTGGCAATTCGAAAAAATTGGTCAATACTTTCCTCATTGATATAAATTGATCAAATACTTCGTCAACAACCAATTCCGCTTCGTCATCTACCATTCTGTTTTTGGGAATTGTACCGAGAAGAATTTTTTCGGAATAAATTGACGAGCAATCTTTTTCAAAATTTTTGAATCTTCTATGTTCTGTCAGCAATGAATCGAAAGGCTTTTGAGTTTTACAGATAATGTTCTATACGGTTGTTACAATTTTATTGGTTACATTGCCGGAAACTAAAATTTGGGTGAAATCTTCAGACAAAATTTCCTATATCTGTGACAAAGTCATTTAAGTCCGTAATATTCGATTGAACTTTCGTACGTGTTAAATCGTTGTCACTGTACCATTTTGAGCTTAACCGAGAAGCGGACTGTTTTAGTCTGTCGTCGTCAAACTTATTCGAAGTATCAGAAAAAGGTGATGTCGACTCATGTACATTTTGTAACAAGCGACTGCGATCGGTGATATATTTTGTATATATTGTAACGTGTATGTTTTCGTTACATTTAAATTTATAAAGATTCGAGACTCAATCAGGGATCAGATTAATTTGTGGACACACGATAGATAATATGACCCAGTTTTATTCTATATTCCTCCTTTACATAATCTCCTTAAATCTACAAGTGTGTAAGTACGTGTAAGTACGTTGTTTGCGTATTTAATACATATAATGATTGGCGCTTTAAGTGCTTGGCCTATTTTAATTTCGGAGAACGCCTTATTAAATTATTTCGCAGTTGTTGTCTCGCTTGCTCTGTTTATGTTTCTTCCGCCGCCTCCGCGCGCACTCGGCTTGCCCTGCGCGGTCTTTTCTCTTTTCCTCCCTTTTTCCCCTTTCGCGTTGTTCGTCTTGTGAAATGTCTGTCTCTGTCTCTCGTTCACTATCTTATTTCGGTTCTCTTCTTTTCTGCTCCGGAAAGACCATTTTCCTTACGCTTTCCCTTTCCTTACTATGCGTCCAGTACTCGGGAACAGCGACCGGTACTTGCGATACTCTCCGTCCTCACACTCCTCCACTTGAGCAATCTTACTTTCCTTACATCCTTCCTTTTCTTACTATGCGTCCAGTACTTGGAAGTGACGATCAGTAATCGCGATTTGCTCGTAACACTGTGTGTTCCCTGACTTTTGAACATCCAGTTGCCTCTTTTTCCTCACGTCCTTGTTTTCTTACTACCAGGGCCAGAATCACAAGGGCGCTTGTACTAATGATTTTCGGGATATTCATCAAACTCTTCTGAATACATTCGCCTCTATTCTGGTTTGTTCCCTTCCTTGACACTCTTCTTACTACCAGGGCCAGTTGAGTGTCTCGCTCACTACTTCCACCTTTATAATCCGATGAAATTCCCTTAGTGTGTGTCCGTGTTTTTGTTTTCTCGAAAATTTCGGTAGTGTGTGTCTGTCTATGTCTTTTCAAGATGTTAGTTTGGCTGTGTTTTATTTGTCGTAGCGTCTGATGCTTTTGCAATCACCCGTTTGGTTGGGAAGGGCGCTGCGCTCACTTTTTCGATTCGGGTATGTCTCATTACCCCCCCTAATTCCTGTGTCACCGATCGAATCTTATGGGTTCGGTGACTATGGAATTATTTATGTATTATTATTTTTCTCGCCTCTATATGGTTTTCGTTTGTATATTGTGACGTGACATTTGGCCTCCCGTCACCCCTACGAATCGGTGTCGACTAGGGGGTCGGATCAACGACCCGGGGACGACGCGCGGTCCCTTATTTGCGAGGAAAATACGGCCTTAGCCGTGAGTAAACGAACTGGAGGTTGTGGTGGAGAGAGACGTAGGAGAGAAAGCGCGAGGTTTTGTTGCGAGAGGCGCGAAATGCGAGAGAAGCGAATCGAGAAATAAAACATTAAAATTTCTTTTAGTCTATTATGTAATTTCGTTAAGATTGTACAGCCACTTTGCTGCGGTCGGGATTCGACCATCGCCCGGGTTTTGTTTTGAAAATGTGTCAATTTGGGAAAATTCAGTCTTCGAGCCCGTTTGAGGGAGATTTCGGCAAGTATCGCGCGGGAGTGTGTGGGCCTGGTGTCGCCTTCCCCTGTTTCTTATCAACGTGCCTGCTAACTACCTTGTGCCTTGCCTTGCATGCGGGCGAGGTGCACGAGCATATTTGGGGAGTCGTCGCCACGCCATGTTTAGACCCTGCGTGGTTTTGGGCGAGTTTTCGTCGCCTCGGGGTATCACGATCACCCCAACGCCGCATTCCCGATCACGAGGTCCGTTTAAAAACGGCGCCCCTATAGTGGGATACGGAGGTTCCGGGACGATGTGGAGTTATTTTGGTGAGCCCACCACTCTGGTCGAGGTCGCTCCTCGCAGAGTGAGGGAGGCCTCCACCCATCGTCCGGAATTACCGGCAGTATCCTCGAGGAAAGAGGTACCGGGACGGCATCATGGTGAGGCGCGAGACTCGCCCAGCGTGGCGCGAAATATCGAAAAGTCAACGGGAGCGATTGTCCTGCCATCGGACGGTGCCGGGGGGCACGCAGCCCCTCAAAATTCGCGCGGGCATGGCCGAAACGCCGTGCGCCGCTGCCCGGCCAAGTGGTGGGGCGCGCCGGGGTCCACGTACTTGCCGCCGGCGAGCTGAACCTCAGTCTATGTTTCGCTACGATCGATGGGGTAAGTTTTCTTTTTCTATTACGACGGCGGGCGGAGATTGTAGGCGAGATACGAAGGGCCTTCGTATTAATTAGGACTGATCGGAGGCCGGGTTACTTTGTTGCATCACGGGATGTATTAGGTTTTGTTTAGAAACGGCCCCGATCAGTAATAAAACATCGAGCTGAAGCCTCGTGTCTCGTCGCCAACCCTTGCCTAAAAAACTTTGCCTTCCGAAATTCTCACTGCCTTCTCGCGTATAATCAGGTTGGGGTATTATGGTTCGAATCACCGTGCCGTGGTACGGTGTGAGGAATAATATTTTATCGCGTAAAATAATGTTTAATAGTCGAAATGATATGTCGTGTTAAATTTTGGGCTCTTGCAAAGGCCTCATACTCGCTGTTCTCGCGCTTAGGGTCGCACCCGCTCGCGTATTGTTGTTTGTCTGTCTCTCTCTCACGTGTTTACGCCACGCGCCGGCTTGGCCCTCGGCGACGAGCTCTATTGTCTGCCTTTGTACCTTCCTTTCGTGCCTATCGTTTTTCGGCGTCTAATTGTGGGATCGCGATTATTTCGTCGAACATATTATTGTAACATCGCGGCTGCCTTCGCATTTTTCGGCGTATTACTCGGTCGTGTTGCTAACTCGGCATCGTGATGGCAATTAATGTATCGGGCATACAGTTTCTGTAATATATTTAAGAGCTTATTTTATGTAAATTTGGTTGCATTATTATATTTCTTTTGTCACTATTTAGAAATAGCGCGCGTAACGTAGGGAATTGTCTTTATTATTTTGTTCATTATTATTTTCTTGTAATCATTCTCTTATTAGCTACCTGCCTTCGTTAATCAATTAGTATTTTAATATTAGCTAGCTGCCTTAGGGTACTTTAGGCCTTTATTGTTTCCTTTATTAGTTATTTGGCGTAGGGAATTGCCTTTATTATTATTCTTTCATTAGCTACCTGTTTAGAGAAATGCCTTTATTATTTCGTTATTCTTTATTTAGCGTAGGAAACTGCCTTTATTATTTCGTTATCATGTATTTAGCGTAGGAAACTGCCTGTATGATTTCGTTATTCTTTATTTAGGGTAGGAAACTGCCTTTATTATTTTCTGATTAGTTACCTGTTAGGAAACTGCCTTTATTATTTTCTTTTTAGCTACCTGTTTAGGGAACTGCCTATATTATTTCGTTATCATTTATTTAGCGTATGAAACTGCCTGTAGGACTTCCTTATTAATTTATTTAGCTTAGGGAACTGCCTTTCTGATAGTCTTATTAGTTACCTGCTCAGGGCACTGCCTTGTTAATTAATTATTATTTATTTGCCGGTACTATTTTGGTCTTTATGGTTTTCTTATTATTAATCTTCTATTAGCTACCTGTTCAGGAAACTGCGTTTACTATATCGTTATTATTTATTTACCGTAGGGAACGTTATACTTTATAATACTGCCTATATTATTTTCGTTATTATAGTTTGTGATTCTCAATTTCGATGTAATGCGCCGCGATGTAATAAGAATACAATTGAGCGAATTATTGTGTAAGATCCGTTGTTTTTGGCCTCTGTCGCCCGTCTCTATCCAATCACCCCGCCCCTCTACCGATATATTCGAGTCGCGCTAGTCGGCTTACCCTCGGCCTCGCCGATAGCTAACCACCTCGTCGGGCGGGTTGGTCTTCGGGGAGGAAAAATTTAATGCCGGTTTTGCTGGCGGTACCGGTGGTACCTGGCGCCGAACCTCCTCGGAGCGGATCGGACCCGCGCATCGGTCACGAGGCCGAGAAGAAGAAGTGCGGGGAAGGAAAATCCGTCACAATATATGTTTCGCTGTGTATATACAGTGGACGTATACAGTATACAGTTTTTATAAAGTGGACGCTGTTTATTTGAGGGTTTAACGCGGTGATATCGGGATATCTAAAAATCGTAATTTAAGTAACTTTTTCCGCTTTCTTCGAAAAAAAATACAGCGTTAATGTAGGACCCATTGTTTTCGTTGGCGGAAAATGTAAATTGGAAAATGAAAAGATAAAGTTGTTTTTTCTTTTTTTTTAAGAAGGCTTATTGAATTCTAAACACAGACCAGTTTGTACATTTCGTTCGCGGATAATATTCGTTGAGAAAAAAAATAACAAAATTGGGTGAAATACAGTTTTTCAAATCGAGACAATAGAACAGAACCGTGGTGTGTGAACTTGCATCGTTTTCATGCTGCAACAACGATCCTCTTGTCGTCTGCGCTGACGGCGATTGGCGATCACAGCTGATGACGATTGTGAGGTTGAGAGATCTCGATTAATGCTGACATGACATATCATCAGAAAAATTAACAGTTCGAATGCTCAAGGGGGGGGAGGCGTGAAATGAAGTTTCATTCGAAGGAACAAGAATAATACATTGAAAAAAACCAAAAAAATTTCGGACAATGCTCGGCAGTTTATCTGCATTGAACAACCGTCGAAAGATCATCGTCACATTCTGCTGTCTTTCTCGCCAACTGCCGAGCCAATCGCCGAAACTGCCGTTTCGCAGTTTCGCGAGTCGCCAATCGCCGTCAGCGCAGACGACAAGACGATCGTCGCAGCAGCATGATAAAGATGCAAGTTCACGCACCACCGTTCCGTTCTATTGTTTCGATTTGCAACCCTGTATTTTACATAATTTTGTAATTTTTTTTCTCAACGAATATTATCCGCAAACGAAATGTAAAAACTGGTCTGTGTTTAGTATTAAATAAGCTTTCTTAAAAAAAAATAAAAAACAACTTCATCTTTTCATTTTTCAATTTACATTTTCCGCCAACGAAAACTATGTGGCCTACAATAACGCCGTATTTTTTTTCGAAGAAAGCGGAAAAAGTCCGTTTGGTTTGCGCCAGCGCATCGGACTTCAAATCCGATATATCAAAAATCGTCCTCAAGTTAACCCTTTAACGTCACAAAGACACTTTTGAGAAGTCCTCTTTTCGACGTGATTATTTACCATGAATATGTCCGCGAAAAAATTCCTAAAGTACCTTGTCAACTATTTTCAAGGGTGCTCTTTCGAATGGCGCAACTTAAATTTCGATACCTTTTTTTTTATATCATATTTTTGCAAAATAAGTTTAAAAGACACGAATTTTTCAGTGACATTTTTTTTTCAGTTTGAATTTCGGAAGTCTTATCGGATTATTTTCGGACAATGAAGTGCTCTAAAGATGTCCTCGATAGTTGTACTTTCGAAATATGCAAAAAAAAAAATTTTTCTCCGGCGTTATACCTGCAAAATAACAACAAATAGACTAACAAATTTTCTCCGTTTTGGAGTATTCAAATATTGTGATCGGAACGAGTCTTTTATGGTCAACATGTAAATTAACTGTCGTTTTCGGGGGTTTTTCGGGTCGCTGATTAAGAATTTGACATTATTTTTACAAAATTAATTTGTTTAAACAAATTGCTTGACCAGTCAATGTCACTATGTAAGTTGCATATGGCTTCCGATGTTTTTTGGGTCGATCGTCACGAATTTGACATTGTTTTTGCAAAATTAATTTGTTTAAACAAATTATTTAAACAAATTGTGACAAAATTCCAAAATCTTCCAAGAGTGCAATCTACGGGAAATAATAGTGCAAAAAATGTGTGTCCAATTTCTATTTCGAAGATAATGTTGTAAGTTGCTGTGAAATTATCATCAAAAGTGTAAACACATAGTAAACATGACATGCTTTGCCATCACTAAACCCAACTGATGTTGCCCGATTCCCACCACGAGGAGGTGCATGTTATTGGGAATCATTTTTTTTTTTAATTTTTTTACATTTTTCAATCTTTTTTTTACATTTTCTTATATTTTTTTCCATTTTTATTTTTTTTTTGTTTTATTTTCTTTTTCAATTTTTGTATTTAAACTCTTTTTGTTATCAACTTTGCATCTTTTTTTGTATGAAATGATTCATTCGTGTATTTTTTAAAAACATTTCATACAGAAGTATCCCTCACACTCCTTGCACGACTTGAGCGTTCTTACCGTACATTTTTCTCCCGAGCAAATTCTTTTGAGTGTTCTGGTTATGAGTTTATGTTTTTTAAATTTTTGTTTGCCGGATCGATGTAGATACTCTTCACTGATTTTCAACGCAAAGTCTTTTGTGCCTAGTTTTTCTTTACATTTATTGGCTGAATTATATAACATCGTGGCGTTTGTAATTGATGCCTGCACAAGTCTCATGAAAATTACCCATGTCCATTTCTTTGATCGAACTATTGGCATCAGTTTATTACAATGCTGATCATGCAAATCAACCCCGCCCATGAAACTGTTATAAACTTTGAATGCATTCGGGAAGGGTATTACAGCTTTTTGTTTGATATCCTTTTTATAACGTGTCACATTCGGAAAAGGTGTAACGCCAGCAGCTGTAGAAAGAATAGAAACGAGTTTTGAATCAACAACTGTGATAAAGTTAATACCACTATTCTGATCGTGTTTTACCTTGAACGTTTCTTTAGGAGCTTTTTCATCGATGTCATTAGACTCTTTTATTCTGTTTTTTTCTGACAGTGCCGGTTGCTCGCAAATTCAGTTTTTTCAGATGCACTAGTAAGTCAGGACAACAAAATAAATTGTCAAAGTAAATGTGGTATTGACATATATTGCGAGGAGAAGTATCGATCAGGAATTGTCGAAGCATTTGCATAACAACTCGGCTGCCTTGAGCACAATTAGGTAGAAAATCTTCTTTATTGTTCTTTCCGCAATAAATCTCAGAGTGAAATAAATAACCGTTTGAACTGCATAACGCCCATTCTTTGATGCCAAATTTTATTGGTTTTGATTTGATATACTGCTTGAAACTGATGTGACCATAAAATTTCAGCATCATCTCATAAACACAAAGCGCTGTACAAAAAAAACCGAAACGCTTGACATTTTCATTGAAAATGTTCATGATATGACGTACACGCCATATCTTATCACTTGCGTCTTCATCATCCAATTTGTGGTACTTTATGTGAGATTTTATCTCTTCAAATTCACGACGTCCCATAGCTGATACTACTGGATCAGATCGCAGCAAGTCACTTATGGACCAATAATCTCTTTGCGATAATCTTTTATTAAACGTTGTAAATATAATGATACCTAAAAAGGTATCTAAGCGATTGGGTGTTAGGTGATATCCATGTTCCGAAGTACTATCGACAATGTATTTCTTCAATGTTTTAGAAAAAAACATTTCAAACAAATCCGTTGGTGAACTAGACAATATTAGTTTTTTTATCTTTTTCTGATAACAAGACATTATTGGATAAAACATCATCGTATTTAGCTTCTCCATCAACCCAGCTGTATAGATGATCATTTTCCAAATTCTTTTGATTTGTATCATACGTTGCCGAAACTTTCCGGTATGATTGAAGCTTCACAGAAGAATCTACGTCACTTTCGTCATCAGTAGGTACGTCACTTTCATCATTAGGTGGAGATGAATCACCATTATCATTACAATCAGATTCACCGGAATCTTCTGGATTAGGAATGAATACCGCTGCCGTATAATCTCTTTCTTCAGTATTTTCTACCGTATTGATTCGACGTACTTTTTTAACATTTGATGAAAAATTTCGTTTTGGCATTGTGAAAGACAAATTTCCAACCCAAGACTTATACGAAATGATATAAATACTAAGACAGATACGAAATAATGTAAATACCAAGTGCGATAGGAGATGAATCAAAATTCTGTGTTACATTCCATGTTTGGGTTTAGCGATGGCAAAGCATGTCATGTTTACTATATGTGTACAATTTTGATGATAATTTCACAGCAACTTACAACATTATCTTCGAAATAGAAATTGGACACACATTTTTTGCACTATTATTTCCCGTAGATTGCACTCTTGGAAGATTTTGGAATTTTGTCACAATTTGTTTAAATAATTTGTTTAAACAAATTCATTTTGCAAAAATAATGCCAAATTCGTAACGAGCGACCCGAAAAACATCGGAAACCATATGCAGCATGCATGGTGACATTGATTGTTCGAGTAATTTATTTAAACAAATTAATTTTGCAAAAACAATGTCAAATTCGTGACGATCGACCCAAAAAACATCGGAAGCCATATGCAACTTACATAGTGACATTGACTGGTCAAGCAATTTGTTTAAACAAATTAATTTTGTAAAAATAATGTCAAATTCTTAATCAGCGACCCGAAAAACCCCCGAAAACGACAGTTAATTTACATGTTGACCATAAAAGACTCGTTCCGATCACAATATTTGAATACTCCAAAACGGAGAAAATTTGTTAGTCTATTTGTTGTTATTTTGCAGGTATAACGCCGGAGAAAATTTTTTTTTTTTGCATATTTCGAAAGTACAACTATCGAGGACACGTTTTGAGCACTTTATTGTCCGAAAATAATCCGATAAGACTTCCGAAATTCAAAATGAAAAAAAAATGTCACTGAAAAATTCGTGTCTTTTAAACTTATTTTGCAAAAATATGATATAAAAAAAAAGGTATCGAAATTTAAGTTGCGCCATTCGAAAGAGCACCCTTGAAAATAGTTGACAAAGTACTTTAGGAATTTTTTCGCGGATATATTCATGGTAAATAATCACGTCGAAAAGAGGACTTCTCAAAAGTGTCTTTGTGACGTTAAAGGGTTAAGGACAATAATCATCGTTGCTATGCTTGTACATATCTTCTCCCCAACTCAAGGTCGCTTGCGAGCGAGACCGTGGCCATGCGCCGCGCTGCGGTCAATGCGTGAACTTGCGTGCTATCGCAATCATAAATGAAACCAACTAATTTTAAAAAGTATATTTAAACAAATATTGAAAAGAGCTCAGCGCATAATTGAGTTAAAGTAACGACGAGAATCATTCTAATAAATATCGTTTGACTACATTTGAGACGTGTACTCAACTAAATATTTTGTTGAAATAACCATTACATTTAAATGATATTCATACGACACACTTTTTGGACGGTAAGCCGTACATCCGGATACCTGAAAATTGCATAGAGCAACCGGATCAGGCGCATTGATGCAAGCCAAAGATCCGGCTGCCTGATAATTACTACATGTTAACCTGAACAGGCAAATTGATGCTAGCCATAAATCCGGTGGCTTGAGCCTATACTGATCAGGCAAATTCTAGGCTGCCGTAAGTAAGGCTGCCTTACGATATCGTGAGCAGGGCCGGACGTAATTTTAAGTCAGCCTGACAAAATTTCTACTCGGGATATTGTTACAGGGATATGTTCGAGTGATTATCATCGTCGCTCTCATTTTCTTCTTCTTCTTCAGCTAGAACGAGATAGTGTTGGAGGAACTCTCGTTCCTCCCCCACTATCTCGTCCACGATTTCGTCTTCGTTGACCTCCCCATTCCATATGGTCGACGCGTCCTTTTCGTCGTCGTAATCGTTGTCGTCTTCGTCCTCGTCCTCGTACTCCTCTATCTCGCGGGTCTGGTGAGGAGCACTCGCGATGATGCTGTTTATGGAGGTCCGGGGCATGCATTCCATTTTCGTTGTAGGCCATTCGTGGCAGCCCCAATTTCCTCCTTCTGTTTCCCATTCGGGCTCGGTAGGGTTTTGACGGTTTCGTGCGAGCCCGTGTCGCTTCAGTCGTGATCCGACATTTTTCTTTCCTTGAAACAACATCTCTACCCAGCATCCATCGGGATTCTGTCGTCGTTGTATAATCTTAATAGTGCATGGGGCCTCCTCCAACTTCTGGTGAACAGCCTGGACAACGTCACTTTCCCATTCAGTTGTATTTATTGGTCCCCCTTCATGTAGCCCGCAGGCAACCGCGAGGTATGGGACCTTTAATAAATTTTCCGGTACTGTGTATTACTGTTCCTGTTCTACAGTACCTTGGCGTCCACAGTCCCCGAACCACACTACGACTTTTTTTTTCTCTTGATCGATGATGGTCCCTCGCAAAAAATGTCCTGTTACGAGGCATAGGATGGCACGACCCGGAAATGCTTCTTCCTCGATTGGATGCATCCCTTGGTAATTTATTTGTGCTTGGTTGCACCATCTCAACACACTTATTGCAGGTCCGTCCAATATTTGGACGTAAAAGTGGGAGGGGTCGAAGAAGGCAACAACCGGATAATTTTTGAAGTGCGGCGTCGGGCTTGTCCAGAGATTTGCCAAGGTCGTCATATTGTTGCTCCGTCGTTTGATTTTCCGTTTTTCCAATCGTTTTCCCGTGAATGTTTTGCTGTTGTTGTCTTGTCTCGTTTTTCCCGTGGATGTTTTGCTGTTGTCGTTTTCTTGTCTCGTTTTTCCGATCGTTTTCCCGTGGATGTTTTGCTGTTGTTGTTGTCTTGTCTCATTTTTCCGATCGTTTTCCCATGGATGTTTTGCTGTTGTCGTTTCCTTGTCTCGTTTTTCCGGTCGTTTTCCTTTCTATGTGTTGCCGGTTTTGTCGTTTTATTCGTAATGCCAATCGTTTTCCTTTTGTGTGTGTAGCTTGTGTCGTCGTTATATTCCGTAATTAAATTTGATGTTTGTTGGGACGCGTTCCGATTTATACTAACGTTGTAAGCCCAACGATTTTCCCGGATACCAATTTTGGATTTCTTCGTCGGTGAGCTCCTTGATGTGTGTGTCGTCGATAGTATTGTCCATTTCTTTCTTTTGCTCGGCTTTTCCTGGATCTTGTCTCTTTCTAGCTTCCCGAATTCTCTTCCATCTCCTTTCCATTGGTTTAATTTTTGTGATATCTATCGGTATTAGTCTCCATTGTTGGTGTGATGTACTCCTGCTCTCCTCTTCATCACTCTCCAGCAACCACCAAGCTCCCATATTTCTAGATTGAAACTGTCCTTTTCGCTGTCTCTGTCGTGTTTGGGATTCCGAGATTTCAAGTGTGCCTCTTGTTTATGGCCATCCTCTTCTTGAATGTAATTTTTTAATAGGCTAGCGTGGAATTTTCCCCGTTCCATTTTTGTTTTTGGATTTTCGAGGAAGTATGTTGTGAGACGTCAAGAGTCTCATGCGCACTTCCCCCCCCCCCCCTTGTTCGAAGCCGGGTGATCCGGATCGACGACCGAAACAACGATCACCTGAAAAACAAAAATAAAAAATTATTAGAGACCGAACGAAGAACACATGATTTCGGGTCATCGACCGAAACGTAAACAAAACACACATATACACCAACACCACAATGACAGCTGACCGAACACGAAAACAACGAAAAAAATTGAACATTTAAATGTTAACACTTAACAATCACACGAACACGACACACGGACACAAATCTCGACGAAAACAGATTATCGACACACACAGAAACAGAAATTCACCGAAAAACAGAAATTACCAATATTAAGATAAAAAAATGGCACATTGTGAAGGGATGGGTTAAGCAATTAAAATCAAGTATAAATGGAGGAGCCCGAAAAGGAAAAATTAGACTTGGTCTCAAGAGCTTGAACAGAGCATTACATGCTAACTTTTGACATTCTAAGTCCAGTGGGCGAAAGTGTCACAAGCTCTACTTACGGCATCACCTACGTAGAAGTAGTGTACCGACGAGGACGATCTGGCCCTGGTTGTAAGACGGTCTGAGATAACACGTGTGGCAATCGTAATTCCGAGTGTTCCCAGCGTATTGTGAAACACGAAGATTACTGAGGACTATAGGGAGTACTTACCTGCGAAGGAAAAAAATCATAGGACTCAGGAAAACGTGCGATTGCGTACGAGAATCACACGCGGAGTCTACGAAAACCACTTTTTGTGACAGCTGTCAAAATCAGCTGTGTGAGAAAGAAATAGGTACCGAGTCGAGAGAGAGAGAGAGAGAGAGAGACAGGAGAAACACAGAGGACATACGAGTTCACATCACATTACACGAGACGGACGTGACGTGACGACACACACACATCACACAACACGGGACAATACTACACTACACCACACACAAAACACAGTAAGTTTTTACACAAAAGTATAGAAAGAATCTCACCGGTCGAGATCACGAGGTGTCACGAAAAGTGACAGGTGCACGTCACTTCACGAGTGCAGACGGTGCCATTTATATTTCAACTACTACCGTGCGATCAAAGCGACAATCGAGTTGCGCCGTAAATCCTTTCGCGACGCGCGAAAATACGAAAACACTAAGGTGACTGCTCGGCAGTACGCGACGATCGAGTTTGAGTCAGTGGCCAAAAGAGGGCAGTGTGCGCGCTTGAAGGTCACTGGACCAACGCGCGGAACATTCAAACAGCGAAAGGTGGAGCACCGCGCACACCGATTCGAATCCCGCCACGTTAAGTGAAAGAGAGGGGGCGCCGCGATCGCTCCTCCTCGAACGACACATAAACGCGCGACAAATTCGAAGCCGGCAATCGTGACTTCCTCCCCCAAAGCGGGGACCACGGAGGCCAGAGGTGGTGGGGTGCGGAGGTCGTGCAGCCAAAAGAAATCGGTGACGCCTGAGTCTACTAAATAGACCTCAAAATAATCGCCGTCGTCATCGGTAAGGACGATCTCACCCCGCATAATAGCCTCGTGGCGAAAAACGACGCACGAGGTGCCTACGAAGGCGTCTTCTAGCGGTAGGCACCAGCCCCTCGGGTCCTCCTCATAGAAGGCCCTCATTGTTGTTTGGAGGGCCTCGTACGCCGCCTGCACCTCGTTACTCCGTAAAAAAACGGCGCACTCACTTAACACAGACACGATGCTGCAAAATACAGCCTCCAAGCACGCGCTGTATCGCGGAAACATTTTCGCAGTTTTTTGAGACCCGCGCGTTTCAGATACTGGAAGAAGACTGAGGATGATTCTTTGCTCCGGTATGAAGCATATTTGCTCGTGAAGAGTCATCAAAATCGAGGATCGTCGCAGTTACGAGACGTACCAAGGAATTTAATCTCGCAGTTCGAGGGGCAAATGATGCATCTGTTTTGGACACGCGCGACTGCATGAAAAGCGTATGTCAGCGGGAATAACTGCTGCAAACTTTGGTAGAAGAAGAAAGAAGACATAGATTCTTAAGTACATGAGGTAAGCCGTGATTCGCGACAGCAAGAAAGAGAGAGCGAGCAGATTCTTTCAAAATTGCACGTCGTCGCGCCAATGACCGCACCAAGAAATCTAATCCTGTCGGGCGAGGACAACGATGCATCTCTTTTTGAATCGACACGTGTCCACAGCGAAGGCAACAACAGCACACGAAGTATACTCACGAGAGAGACAGAGATTTCTTTTGATGAACATTATTAAATATTATAATGGACAAAGCACGGGTCTACTATTCGAAGAAGAAGAAGAACGGTGTATGTCCTTTGCGTAAGCATAGGCGATACTCGCACGACAAATTGCGCCTGTATCATCTTAACAGCAGACCTAGAAAATAAGAAGGACGTATCTCTCACGTATAACGACGCGAGTTACGTCCTTTTTTGAACGAACATTTTTCGACAACGGGCCTGAACTTGACTCATCGAGCACAGCCCCCCCTTGCGAAATCCCCGAAATTTCGGCCGTTTTCGCGTATCTCGCACCGTTCTCGAGATATCGCGATATTTCGCGCTCGAAATAAGAAGGACGTATCCGCGGTGTACAAGTATACTCGCTTACGACGTTACTCGCGTCCTACGCATACGAAATATATCGTGATTCGCGAGGGCGCGCGAAAAGAGTGAGAAAGAGAGAGAATTTGAATTTGAATTTGAATTTATTTTTATGCCTTAGTCACGCTATGAGGCAATGATGTAATATAACATTTTAATCTTATAAATAAATACAGAGATGGCTCTTCTCTCAAGCCATGAAACAGGAGATGATAACAAAGCAGCAGTTTAAGCCAAGTTGCCACTGCGCATACTTTATAGTACATAACGCATACTACGTCTAAATATAGTACATTGCTCTATTTACTAATAAGCAGGTGTATAACGCATATCATATAAAAGAAAAGAAAAGAAAAAGAAAAGAAAACATAGCGGGGAAAACCGAGACAGAACAAAGCATGAGATGCCCAATACCAGCCTAACATAACGCCAAGATCAGAGGTCACGATCAAAGAGATAAGACCTTAGGCGAGCCTTGAATAGACTAATCGTTGTGATTGAGGTTAACTCATTAGGTAACGATTCCCAGAAATAGGCAGCACAAAAAGCAAACGAGTTGTGTAGAGTAGCAGTACGATGTAATGGAATGTCGAAGAATTTGTTCCTAAGCCCACGTATTGGTCTAGATGAGTCTCTAGCTTTGGGAAAAAGTTCAAGAATATATAATGGTGCTTGACCCTTAGCAATACGAAACATCATCATACCCATCATGTATAGTCTACGCGATCGCACAGTTAAGAAACCTAATTCTCTGCGATATGGAGTGATGTGTACGTCACGACGCAGATCGAATATGGAGCGGACCAGCATATTCTGCAGTTTTTGAAACCTATCATTCTGTTCATCAGTTAGATCATTGAAATCTAGGCAGCAATAATCAGCAATAATCAGCAATAATCAAAATGCGGAAAAGCCAGCGAACGCACTAAGGTAATACGTAGCTACCTTGGAAGCGAATCTCTATGATATTTTAATTTGTATATCACGTTGTTAATCTTGGTCGTTATACGTGCCACCTGCTTGGACCATGACAAATCAGATGACATGACAACACCCAGGTTGCAAACGTAGTCAACGAAAGGCAGATAAATACCCTCTATAGCTACCTGAGGGAGAGCTGCAATGTCAATCTTAGCAAGATAGGCACGACTACCTTGGAGGAGAACTTTGCATTTTGCCGTATTCAATTTGAGGGAGTTCTCCCGAGCATAAGTTGAAATAATGTTTGCATCATGCGAGACTCTGTCAATACCATCTGCAATCCTGGACACCGGGCAACTGAAGTATATTTGTGTATCATCCGCATACACCAAATAACGACAGTCGTGCAGTCGACTACCAATATCGTTAATATACAGCGAGAATAGTAGAGGTCCAAGAACAGAACCTTGAGGAACACCACAGTGAATCGGCTCCCATTTAGCAGTGTTGCCCGCATCGTCCTTGACAGCTTGAGAACGGCAGCTAAGATACGAGGCAAACCATAATAGAGTGGACCTAGACAGGCCAAAGTCTAAAAGTTTGAGAATGAGTTTGTCATGGGGAACCGTATCAAAGGCTTTTGTAAAGTCAAAAAGTACAAGGACCGTGACACACCGATCATCAACTGCTTTACGTGTATCCTGACAGACCTTAAGTAATGCAGTTTGTGTACTGTAGCCCTTTCTGAAACCAGATTGGTAAGGGCATAATAAACCCCGGTCTTCAACAAAAGCATACAACTGATCATACACAACTCTCTCATATATCTTCACAATCGAACTCAAGTTAGCAATTGGTCGTGGATCAGAGGGTGATACAGGGATGTTAACCTTCAACAAAGGTCGAATAAACACGCACTTCCATATCGACGGAACATACGATAGTTGAAAACCCTCATTAAAAAGTCGGGATAGTATCAAGGCAATTGACGGGAGAGCGTTGTGTGTCGCAAACATAGCAATGTCATCCGGTCCAGCAACCAGAGACGAGGTGGTCAAGGTCTTGATGAGACTCTCTATGTACGAGGCCGATACCAATTTAAATCGAAATTGCATAGATAGTGTTAGGAACCGTACTGGGTTAAGATTAAGCACTAATTCTCTAAGGTTTGTCTTTTCGGCTTGATTCACAATGCTAGCATAGTAGTCGTTCAGCTCACTAGGCGTGAAGAAATTGAACGAAGAGGAGTTTTTTGACTTAATAAGGCCCAAAGTTGCCAGCTCGCGCCAAACCTCGCTCATAGCATGCAGTCCCTGAAAACGCCGGATAAGATATTCCTCCTTTCCAGCTCGCAAGTCCCTCGTGAGATTATTACGATATTCCCTAAAGATAGCAAATGATAGCGCACACGATGATCGCGTGCCTCGATGCCGACGTCCTGACCTTTTATAATATGCGCTCTCATTGGTCGACTTGTCACGCTAATAACTTGGCCAATTTTGGTCGTATAACATTTTGCCCGAAATCTTTTTTGCTCGACTCGTCTCACCCTACACCGCTATATAGGTCTGTCTATATAGTTACCTTACACCCTGTATAAGAAAGCAAGGCGATCATCGTTGTATGTGTGCGCACTTTAACGCGAGGCTTTTGTTTGTCATAAAGGTACCTATCGGTGCCATACATAGCAGATATACCTACACGTATCGTAAAATATGAATGAACTTTTAATGAATCCAGTGGAATTAGAGAAAGTAATGAGGGTTGGAATCAAGGTCTAAACTATCGCAAAAATATCCCTAATGTTACGCACAAACAGATGCACCAGCAAAAATTTTCATCTCATCTTTCCAGGCAGTTGAAATAGTCCTCGTCGCCTTTCATCGACAGGAACGGATCGTCGAAATTCTGAAGGTCGAATGGGGATGAAATCAGGGTAAAAACTATCGCAAAAATATCCCGAATGCTACGCACAACGAGATGCAAGCAGCGACAATTTTGATCTCATCCCTCGAGGGGGTCGAAGTATTCCTCATCCACTTTAATTGACAGGAACACGTTGTTGAAATTCTCAAGGTTGAACGGGGATTAAATCAGGATCGCAATTACCACAAAAATATCCCGAATGCTACGCAGAACGAGATGCAAAGAACGAAAAATCTGATCTCATCCCTTCAGGTGGTTAAAATATTCCTCATTGATTTCCATCGACGCAAACACCATGTCAAAACTCTCAAGGTCAAATGGGGTTGAAATCATGGTCAAAATCGCCGCCAAAATATCCCGAATACTACGCACAACCAGGTGCAAACAGTGCAAATTTTGATTTTATCCCTTCAGGTAGTTGAAGTATTTCTCGTCCATTTCCACCGACGCAAACACGTTGTCAAAATTCTCAAGGTCGAATGGCGATGAAATCAGGGTCGAAACTATCACAAAAGTATCCCCGATGCTACGCACAACGAGATAAAAACAGCGGAAATTTTTATCTCATCCCTTTAGGGGGTCAAAGTATTCCTCGTGCACTTCAATCGACCGGAACACGTTGTTGAAATTCTCAAGGTTAAACGGAGATTAAATCAGGATCGAAATTACCACAAAAATATCCTGAATGCTACGCAGAACGAGATGTAAAGAGCGAAAAATCTAATTTCATCCCTTCAGGTGGTTGAAATATTTCTCATTGATTTCAATTGACGCCAACACCTTGTCAAAACTCTCAAGGTCAAACGGGGTTAAAATCATGGTCAAAATCACCGCAAAAATATCCCGAATGCTACGCACAACGAGGTGCAAACAGTGCAAATTTTGATTTTATCCCTTCAGGTAGTTGAAGTATTTTTCGTCCATTTCCACCAACGCAAACACGTTGTCAAAATTCTCAAGGTCGAACGGCGATGAAATCAGGGTCGAAACTATCACAAAAGTATCCCCGATGCTACGCACAACGAGATAAAAACAGCGGAAATTTTGATCTCATCCCTTTAGGGGATCAAAGTATTCCTCGTGCACTTTAATCGACAGGAACACGTTGTTGAAATTCTCAAGGTTAAACGGAGATTAAATCAGGATCGCAATTACCACAAAAAGATCCCCAATGCTACGCACAACGAAATGCATACAGTTTTTGTGATAGTTTCGAGCCTGATTTCATCTGGGTGCGACCTTGAGAATTTTGACAACGTGTTCCTCTCAACTGAAGCCGACGTGGAATTGTTCGACCCCCTGAAGGAATGAGACCAAAATTTTCGCTGTTTGCATCTCGTTGTGCGTAACATCGGGGATATTTTTGCGATAGTTTAGATCTTGATTCCAACACTCATTATTTTCTCTAATTGCATTGGATTTACTACAAGTTCAATCATGTTTTACGATACACGTATGTGTGTGCACTTCAACGCGAGGCTTTTGTTTTTCACAAAGGCTCCTATCGGTTCTATACATAACAGTATACGTATCGCCGAGCCGAGAAAAAAAAGAAAACACATGACGAATGAAAGTCATAGTACAGCCAACTTAGCTGCCCATCTGGCGTGCCTTGACGCCGACGTCGTGACTTTTTATAAGATGCGCTCTCATTGGTCGACTTCTCACGCTAATAACTTGGCCAATTTTGGTCGTACAACATTTTGCCCGGAACCTTTTTTGCTCGACTCGTCACCCCCTACACGTTCATATAGGTCTGTCTATACAGCCTGTCCCAAAAGGGTCGAAGGATCTCTGAAGGGGTGGTAGATCTCGAAATTCTGAATCGAAAAGTCCTCAGCGGTTTTTCGATCCGATGCACCCCTGATGAGTTATTAATAATTAATGACAGCCAATAATACGCGTGGGCTGGGCGGCGCGTGGTGGTGTGCGTGTGACGGTTCGCCCGGCCGCACCGCGAGAGGCAGGGCTACGCCGCGCGACGTGGACGTGTGTGTGTGCATGGGTGTGAGAGTTTTGAAAATATTTACCTCTCGGGATATTCGCTATTTCCTTCTTCAGAAAAACACCTTAAATTCAATTATCTCGAGACGATTCGTTCGAGAAGTAAGGAGGAAGAGTCATTGATCGAGTTGATTATCTCACTCATCAATTAACTAAGTCAGACAATCATGAAAATAAATTAATTAGCATGCGTTAACTTCGACCATTAAAGCGCATAATTTTTTTTTGTTTTCAATCAACAATGTAAAAATATCGTATGACAAAACGCCAAGTTGATGTTTATTTTTAGTTTAAGTAAATAAAGAAATGGAATTTTAACGGCTTTAGTAGAAATTTCGCTTTCCATTAAGGATTTATAATTCCACATGAATTCATTTAATTAATTTATCATCCATTTATGAAAATGTATCATCGCGGGGCGCTACTTATTTTTTTCGCGTTCTCCTTCAATACAATCAACGCGTGCTGCCTAGCTTGGGCCCTCACACCCATGCACACACACACGTCTACGTCGCGCGGCGTAGCCCTGCCTCTCGAGGTGCGGCCGGGCACACAGTCACACGCACACCACCACGCGCCGCCCAGCCCACGCGTATTATTGGCTGTCATTAATTATTAATAACTCATCAGGGGTGCATCGGGTCGAAAAACCGCCCAGGACTTTTCGATTCAGAATTTCGAGATCTACCACCCCTTCAGAGATCCTTCGACCCTTTTGGGACAGCCTGTATAGTTACCTTACACTCTGTATAGAGTAGTTTTTAATTTAATACGCTGACGAAGCGCGTGAGTTAGCCACGGAGCATGGTGTCGATTCGGTGTGAAGTAAGTTAGTGGCGCAGTACGGTCTATTGCTGCTGTTAGTGCTGTCGCCAAAGTGTTAACAGCTTCATCGATATCATCAGTAGAGCTAAGGCTGGTAGATTGTAGCAACGCATTATACTGCGATGAATTTACAAGCTCAGTCTCAAATGCAGCTGGTGTGAACAACTTAATATTACGACGCATGATACACCTTGTTGATGGTGCTGGTATCTCGAAGACATAACGCAGTTGAAGCAGATCGTGTCCGCCAATAAACGGGACATCCGTTGAACTAAACGAAGTTATCTTTGCCAGGCTGTCAACCATAATAACATCCAACCACGTATTCGATGTGTCGGTATGATACGTAGGCCGAGAATCAACAATATGTAAAAAATGTTTAGTTGCAAAATTTCTTAGGTATACCGCCTCAAAATGATCCTTCAGAAGGTCACAGTTAAGATCACCTCCTATAATAATATTCCGATACGCAAATGAAAACCGAGATATGACATTGCTAAGCTCATTGAAGAGAAGCCCTTTCGGACGACGATATACAGAAATAAACAGTAGCGGTTCGCTAGCAGTAGAGCGTAAATCTAAGACTAGGAATTCCGGCGCGTTAAGAACTGTATTTTCAGATACTGCAAGAACTTTGCACCGCATAGAATTATGGATATAACAGGCAATACCGCCTCCTTTGCATAAATACCGATCGTGACGAATAAGGAAGTAATTTTCTCATGATACAAGGTCATTTACTATACCAGAATGCAGCCATGTCTCTGATATAGATATAATGTGGTAGGCTTTTGATTTTGCATGCTCTCTAATCAGATCGATATGCCCAAGCAGCGAATTAGCATTAAATTGAGCAACACTAAGCTCAGAAAGGCTGGGTGAACGAGCTTTTGCATTTGAGACTGGTGCTGCCGATCTCAAACGTTGCAGTCAATGTGGCTTTGGCAAATCCTCAATCGAACGTACAACAGAAGCAGGCGAACCATCGGCCTCTCGAATGTAAATCAAGCCCGATCTGACCCAAACGTAGGCAAAGCCTTTTACTTTCGCAAACTCCTTAACTTTCTGCAGAAGACGATATTGCTCAGCCGGAATGAATTCATTAACATAGATGTTCCCTGCAGCATCACAGTCAAACACATCCCGCATCTTCAACGCTTTAAACTCTCTTTTTTTCTTAATCACATGATCACGAACATAAGAGGATTTGAGTTTGACAATTATGCGAGCTCCTGTAACGCGGGCACTTTTCTCTGGAGCTTTAACCGTATTGACTGGCAGAATAAAAGCTTCTAATATGTCACAAACAAGATCATGTGCTCCTAGTTTACGAAAAACATTTTCGGCAACAGAGCGTGGATTCTCCGCCAAGGCAAGCGGAATGCCCGAAACTACAAGATCCGCAGAGAGAGGCGTCGAGTTTGTAGACGCAAGCTTCACATCAACTTTTTCAACTTTTTCGGCAAGATCATTAATAAGGTCCTGTGAGACTTGTGCTCCCGACGCTAATTTGGAAACATCGACATTAGTCTTAGTGAGATTCGACTCAACTATTTCAATTCGCTCAACTAAAACTTTTTGTGACTGAGCTCGAGTCGTAAGCTCACTACGAATCTCAGAGATGTTTTGCACCACACTAGTCAATGTATTTCGAATATCAAGAAGATTCGCATTGACCGTCGCATTCTGCGCTTGTGTAGAGCATGACAGCTCACGCAGCATAGAAACAACATCGTTAAGCGAGGATGTCGTATGCTCTGTAACCTGATGGACCGGCGAGCTGTCAGGAGTACGAGGTGTGAGAATCGATCGTTGCATCGAACATTGCTCACATTTAAAAGGTGGCGCTTGCCTATCCTCGGGATCGTAATTAAGATGAGAAGTCACACACTCCACATGAAAGTTGTTTTCACATTCACCAGCACACTGCATGTTTTTCTTCGTGTTTCTGCTCAACGGTCTACCACACAACTCACAGCTTGGCATGATGTATGTATATGATGTGTATGATCGAAGGCTACAGAGAGCTGATAGACGTCCTGTAGTACCAATCACTAAGGCAACCAATGTTACCGACAGTGGGTCAAAAGCAATGATGATAATGATCTCCAAGTCCAAGAAAAGTACAGCGGTGTGAAAGTGAGGTTATGTCTCCGAAGGTATCTTTTGACCAAATTATAAAAAGAATAGCCAAGCGAGTATCAGGAGAAATTATGCCAATATCTCATGGGCATATAGAAGCATGCACCAGCCTGCAAACAAAAATGCCCGGAGGCACAGACAGGCACCAAAACAGACCAGAAAGCAGAGCGATATCGAAAGCAACCATGCGTACTCACAGAGAGAGAGAGAGAGAGAATTGAATTTTTAATTGAAATATTTTATTATGCCTTAGATACACTTTTAGGCAAGTAAGAAAAACATTATAATATGAAGTAACATATAAATATATAAATAAAAATCTTAGGGAATACCCTGGATATGACTAAAAAAAAGAGGTAAATAAGAGTCTTATCTCTCACTCTCAATTTAACAACGTCATCACTGCAGTAGTAGCTAAGGTGACCTACGAAAGACTAAAGTATAATAAGTTTATACCATATAAAAAGTGTAGAAAAATAGCAATCAGAACGCAAAATGAAGCAGTAAACAAGCCGGTGCATTGCAAGAGCATGTAGCACAAAAGAATGTAACACAAAAAGCAGAGCGACACAGCTGCTGATAACTTGTAACATTGTAACATAATAACATTAATATTAAACATTGTAAAATCGCATATAACATTACATTAATACTGATCATTATTACCACACGACGGGTTGTTTCATTGCAAAATATCATTAAAATATCGTTAAATATCACGCTCAAAGAGGTAACTAAACTGCCGCTCCTTAAATACGCTTAGAACTCTTTGGTAGACCAGCTCATCAGGTAAGGATTCCCAGAAGTACACTGCACTGATTACAAAGGAGTTGTGGTAGGTAGAAGTTCGGTGCAAGGGAATATCAAAATGTGCACGTCTCCGTCCACGCACCGGTCTGGAGTGTAAACCAGCTATCGGGAACAGATCAAGAATATAAGGAGGAGCTAGACCATGCACAACATTGAAGATCGTAAGACCCAGCATATAACGTCTGCGAGATTTGACAGTAAGCCAACCCAGCTCCCTTCTGAAGGGAGTGATATGTACATCCCGTCGAAGATCATAAATGAAACGTATCAGCATGTTTTGTAACTTCTGCAGCTTGGTATTGAGCTCTTCGGTCACGTCATTATAGACCAAGCAACAGTAGTCGAAATGCGGAAACGCTAGCGATTTTACCAGGGTGATACGCAAGGCTCTAGGAAGCGAGTTTCTGTGATATTTCAACTTGTAAAGGACGTTGTGAACCTTGGCGGCAATATGCGAGACGTGCCTTGACCAGGATAAATCAGAAGCCATAATGACACCAAGGTTGCGGACATAGTCATGAAAAGAGAGAGACTGTCCATCAATAGTGACACAAGGAAGCATAGTCCGATCCAATTTCGACAAATAAGCCCTGCTGCCATGGAGAACCACCTTCGTTTTAGAACTGTTAAGTTCAAGACCATTAGCTCTTGCATAGGCAGCAACTGTTTCAGCATTCCTGGAGATATTAGCAATTCCTAAATCCAATTGTGAGACAGGGCACGTCAGATAAATCTGAGTATCATCTGCGTATATGAGATACTTCGAATGCTGCAGCTGCCTACCTATATCATTAATATAAAGTGAGAATAGCAGCGGACCCAAGATAGAACCCTGCGGTACACCTCTTTCGATCGGCTTCCATGCAGGCGCAGCCTCAGGACCATTAACTACAGCCTGAACCCTTCCACTTAGGTATGAGTCTAAGCACAGTAGTGCAGACCTCGAAAAACCAAAGCCAAGAAGATTTAATAAAAGTTTGTCGTGTGGAATTGTATCGAACGCCTTGCTAAAGTCAAAGAGAACTAAGATAGTGAGACACCTATCATCAACAGCCTTTCTCGTTTCATGACATAGCATTAGTAGTGCAGTCTGCGTACTGAAGCCCTTTCTGAAGCCTGATTGGAATGGCGATAGGAGATCATGACTCTCAATGAAAAAATAGATTTGATCATACATTATCCTCTCAAAGATTTTAGCAACGGCACTCAGGTTAGCGATCGGTCGAGTATCAGAAGGAGTTGTCGGATTATTCAGTTTCAATAGAGGACGTATGAAAGCCCTTTTCCATTCAGCTGGTACATGGCATAGGCGAAAACACTCATTAAACAAATGACTCAGGACCGGTGCTACTGACGAGAGAGCATTGTGTATACAGAGTAGCGACACATTATCGGGACCAGTTGTCAGAGAAGGATTAGTTGTTGTTAATATTAAGGATGATACAAAATGACTTGACACTGAGGTGAAGTCGAATGATGGGCTCAGGAAGGCGGAGTCAGGGAGCTGTATAACGAGGTTCCATAAGTCAGTACGTGACGCGCAGCTTACAATTTTGGCATAAAAATTATTCAGATTACCTATCGAGAAGAAATTAAACGGTGACAACCGTTTCGCTCTAACGAGCCCCAGCGTTGCAAGCTCGCGCCATATTATCACCATATTGCCTCTAAGGCCGTGAAAACGTCGCACGAAAAACTGATCTTTGGCGTTTCGCAAGTCCTTAGCCAGATTATTACGGTAGTCCCTGAAAACACTCCAAAACAGTGCACACGAGCCCCTCTTCGCTTTTTTATACAAAATGTTCCTAGTTTTAATCCGCAGTTTGAGCTCGTTAGTGAGCCAAGGCACATGCGGACCACTAGGTTTAAACGACCGCAACGGCGCAACCGCATCAAGTGCTGAGTTGAGTGCACGCCCAAGCGAAATCACAGCACTGTTGAGGCATTCCGAAGAATCTAGGGACGCTAAGTTAAGTAGTGAACGGTACCGATCTGTTGACGCAAGATCTGCGAGAAACGCAGTCTTGTCAAAGAGCCATAAGCATCGACGAGTGATCATACATGGAGGCACAGGAGGTACACCCAACGCTAGTGTCAATTTCAAAAGATCATGTCCCGCAATGAAAGGCACTTCCGATTTGGAAAAATCAACAACCTTCTGCTTGTCATCAACCAGGAGGACATCAAGCCACGAATCAACTGTTTTGGTGTGGTACGTTGGTTCAGACTCAACCACATGCATACGATTGACCCTGGAAAAGTCTCTCAGATATCGTGATTCGAAGTTGTCCTTGGTCAAGTCGCAGTTGAGATCACCACCAATTACAATGTTTCGATAAGCAAAAGATAACCTGGATAGCGTGTCACCTAGGGAATTAAATAGAATGCCTTTTGGCCTCCTGTAGACCGAAACAAACAATAATGGCTCTAAGTTATGTGATCTTACATCGAGGCATAAGAATTCAGGAACGTTTAAAATTAAATTATCCGAGAGGGCCATGACTTTGCATTGTAAAGATTTGTGAACATAGCACGCAATGCCGCCACCCTTACATAAGTGCCGATCATGGCGAATGAGAAAATAGTCATTAATGTGCAGAAGGTCACTAGAAACACCTGCATGAAGCCACGATTCGGCGATCGAGACGATATGATACAAGTTAGCCACGACATGCTCACGGACAGCATCAATGTGACCTAACAAAGAGTTAGCATTAAACTGTGCAATTCTTAGCGATGACTTATCAACAGACATAGCACAATCGTCATCAGCATGCCTAACCAGCCGCACACTAGGCGATAGTCAATCGAGCTTCGCCAGATCATCACTGGACATAATGGTGACGGCAGGCAGGCCATCACTCTTACGCACATGGATAACACCCGACTTGACCCAGACATAGGTGAACTTTTTGATCCTGGCAAGTTCTTCAACACGCATTAATAGCCGATATTGGTCCGGTGGCAAAAATTCATTCACGTAGATTAAGCCTGGCAACTCACAACCAAAAACCTCACGCACTTGAAGGACCCTTTGCACGCGCTTTTTAGCAATAATAAAGTCACGCACAACCGATGACTTTAGCTTGACTATGATCCGTGCTCTAGTTGCCTGCGGCACAGCCGAAGTTGATGGCGGATCAGCACTGCGTGCACGGTCAGGCGATCTTGGTGACGGCATGAGGAATACATCCAGGATAACACTGCAAAAGTGGCCAACGTCCAATTTTTGAAAAATCTGCTGGACAGCAACACGCGAATTTTCAACAAGTGATGATGGAATTCCCGACACCACAAGATCAGCAGTAGGAAGAACAGCAATGTTCGACAAGGGTGTACCGCTCATTTTTTGCAACAGACACGAAATCGCTTCGGAGTTATCTTTAACTCCCACAGCAAACGCAGCAACATCCTGATTAGTCCTGACCAGGTCGGATTCCAGCTCCTTTACCCTCTCTTCCAGTGCGCTATGAGATGAAATAAACGCAGACACCTCGCTACGTACGTCAGAAATACTTTGAACCACGTTCATGAGCGTGCCATGTATGTCCAGGAGCTTAGACTCAGTTGCCCGGCTCTGTGCTTCAGAGGCCGCTCTGAGCGATTTGAGCTGGTCCATATGTGTTAGAAAGGATGATGTTAAAGCATGAAGCTGCGTCATGACATCCTGAAGTGTAGGGAGAGAAGAGCACTTTGCTGCATCAGCCGGCGAACTCTCAGGAGTGCGTTGCGTGATGAAGGACCTCTGCATTACGCAGTTTTCACATTTGAAAGGTGGTCCAGTTGCATCGTCGGGATCATAGGCAAGTTTATTAATCGCACAGTCAATATCGAAGCCATTGCCACAATCACCAGAACAAAAAATAATTCGCTTGATGCTTTTCCCCAGAGTCTTGGTGCACAGATCATAGCGCGACATATTAAATGGTGTAAGAGAAAGGTCACGTCTCAAGAACCATAACTATTGTCAATGACGGCAAGTAGACCACAAAGGCTTAGTATAAATATCAGACCTCATGAACACTCAAATATACGAAAGGGCTAAAAAGTTGCGCAGTTAAGACTTTCACTTATAGTTTATTATTTATTTATTAATAATGGTGTCATTATTATTATTTATATTTGTTTGTAAATTCATTTAAATATATTCATTTAATTAAATATATTCATTTATGTATGTTTTTGATATTTTTATTGTTATTATTTTAATTCAGCTTCCACTACACAGCCACACCGCTGCTAGTGAGTAGCAATAATGTAAATAGCTATACTGAAACACCCTGACAAATAGAAACAATAAAAAATAAATAAAGTCAATAAAGCAGCCAGAAGCGTGACTAATTTCACGCGGGTCACTGTCGAGCCAAAGTGACAGGTGTACGCGACGCGACGCCCATTATTACCGGATAACAACGTCCCGCGTAAACGACACACAGATCACATTGCCAGAAACAAAAACAGAGACTCGCAAGTTCAACAATTAATAACTGAGCAAATATAGATCAGGCGCGCGTCTCGCACCGTTCTCGAGATATTGCGAGTTTTTCCGATCTACGCAATTACGAAAAAAGAAACACCCTTCTAAAAATTCGTCACAAAACAAGGCGAATTTAACTGAATTGTACAATTGTTTAATGTTCATCATTGTATATTTTGTTCATAGAATATTAAAAGGAGAAGGGGGAGCGGGTGAAATGATCGTGATGGTCGACGCAATAGCGTATTACTTTTTCGCTTTCAGTTTATTATTTGTCGTTTCAAGTATCGTATCGTCTGACGATCAGCTCGAAGAAACTTTCCGCGATCTAAAGTTTCTTGCAATTTGAAAACAACGCGTTTATATCATGAGCAAAAGAAGAAGAAGCATTTGCACAGTCAAACCTTTGAAGTAATTATTTGTTACAATACGATTTGTATACGAGGTGTTCCATGCCAAATGCACCTTTTTCATGCTTTGATTTATTCATAGATGCAGTTCTATGTGAAGGGAAGCAAGATTATTTTCAAGCGTGAAGGATCGGACCTGGTCCTGGTGAGTAAAAAACATTTCAAGTGTGTGTGTGTGTGTGTGTGTGTGTGCGTGCGTGCTCTTTTCTAATTTTTGCATTGTTACAGAGGGCTCTTTGTCCTTTCGTTGAAGTCGTTAAAGCCGTGAGAACACGTAGAAGAGAAAACCGCGAAAATCTCGCGAGATTATGGAGTGACATTAATTATACAGAGGAGTGTTGGGTATGGGATCCCGTGGCTGCTCCCGCAGACATTTTGGGGCTCCGTCGCCTCTATCACATGGAGCCTTTTCCGCGACATCCACCCGTCGAGATCTGGATGGAGGAACTTTGCAAATTATAATTTCAATGAATAATTGTAATTGAGTATGAATAAATGCTTCAATGCACCGTTAATGTGCCGTGCTCAGCTCGTTATTTTTTTCTACGCTATTATATATACGTTGTGACGTTGCGTCACGGAGGGGCTGCCGACTGCACTACCGCGAGTTAAACCCGGCGACGAGGGCGCCACTTTTTGTCCAGCAATGATGTACAGACTCGTGGAGTCTTCCCTCTAGAGTAATATACGCCTCGGCCCCCGTTGCCGAGGCCCACCGAGCCGCCAGGCGGGGACTGCGGCAAACTTGTCACTAATGTCACGGACGCCAGGCGGAATCCCCGCCTGGCGCGCGAAAAAGACCGGCAACCGCGAAAAGCCGACGCCATGTTGAATTCATTGTGTAGCGAGCCGGCGTATAGAAAGGTAGTGGCGAAGAACAGAGAAAAGAAAGAAAGTAAAACGAAAAGCGAAGAGAAGGTAGAAAATTCGAGCGAAAGAGAATAGGAAGAGACGAAAAACAAAAGGAAAGAGGATCATTGTAGAGGAGGAGAGATTTCCGAGAAAAGGAGTAACGAGGAGCGGATAGAGAAAAAAAAAGAGGAAAAGCGAGACCGTAGGACGACGAACGAGATGCGTAGAGAGGAACGAGGAAGCACGCGGTAAGTCCTCGCTTTTTTTCTTTTCTCTCCCGCGCGGTCGCGGTGCGTGCACCACTTTTGCGGTATTTCGGTGCTTTTGGCCGATCATCGCGTCGTTTGGCCACTTCACGGCAAAAGAAAGCAGGAGAATCCCGTCATTGAGAGTCGAGTGTGCGACTCTCGGCTCAATTTTTTTTGGGAAAGCCGAGTTTCCGTCGTTCGCGTTGTTTTCTTTTTTTTTCTTTCCTTCGGTTCTCGTGCGGTAGCGGGGCGAGACGGCCAGCTCGCGCAGCAAATAACAACAAGCGCCCCCCCCCCCCCCCCGGGTGTGTAACAGGTGCGAGCGTTCGCACCGGCGTATTTGTGTCGCGTCGCGAAATTATTCGAGAAGTAGTGCGTGCGTTTGTTTTGCGGATCCGAAAGCGCCGATCGTCGGTGCCCCATTCCCCAAGAAGGGGAAACTGACGTTTCGTACGCGTTTAGTTGTAGGTTAAGCCTTGTCGAAAGCCCCGTGTCCCTCATCCCCATCCGGCCCCCGCGTTCCCGGTTGCGAGAGGGTGAGTGGCCAACGCGTGGCTGTTGTGAGTGAGTGTGTGTGCCGTGTGACATTTGCGCCCCCAGGGGACCATCGTCGCCAGCCACCGTCGAGAGGAGCCAGCGCATCGGCCGGGGTGTCGAGGAGGTGCTCGCCGACGACGCAGCGACTCGGCGAGTGAGAATTCTCTCTCACTGCGCCTCGACGACAACGTTTTCGCAGCGGCCCCCAGTTTTCAACGACGCAGCACCTTGGCGAGTGAGAATTGTCTCTCACTGCGCCTCGACGACAACGTTTCCGCAGCGTCTCCCAGTTTTCGACGACGCAGCACCTTGGCGAGTGAGAACTGCCTCTTACTGCGCCTCGATGGTAACGCTTTTGCAGCGCTCTTGGAATTCACCGACGCAGCGACTGGGCGAATGAGAATTCTCTCTCGTTTCGCCTCGACGACACGTCCTCGCAGCGCTCCTCGACCCCTGGGGGTCGCGTGTCCACGTGACCGAACGACCTACGGACGACGCAGCGAGGGAGCATCACCGGCGGTCAGAGGAAACTACGGGGGAGAGCGTGTGTATACGGTGTGAGAGAGTCGCGTTCCTTTTATCCCTGTCCCTGGCGAATTTCTTTTGCCATTTTTTTTTGTTTCTTCTGGGAATTATTTAGCTCTTCTTTTGCGACTAATGTCACATTTCTTTTGTACTTATTCTGCGTTCTGTTTGCGAGTATCTCGCATTTCCTTTGTACGTTTCGCTCGCGATTGACTCGAATTTCTTCGGCAATTATTTCGGATCTCTTTCGCAATTCTCCAGGGCGATTATTTCGAATCTCTTTTGCAATTATTGAGCGGTTTTTTTATAACTACTACACGTTTCGCTAGCGACTATTTCGCATTTAGTTTGTAAGCATTTCACGTTTCTTTCGCGATTATTTAGTATTCTTTTGTAATTATTCTGACTTGATTTAGCGCTTCTTTCGGAATTATTTAGCTGTTTTTTTTCTTGTTATGTAGCATTTCGTTTGTAAGGATTTTGCGGTTCGCTCGCGGTTACTGCGAATTTCTGGGGCGATAAGTTCCATTCTTGGAATTATTTAGCCGTTCTTCTGCGACCCGTACGCAGGTCGTTTGTAATTACTGCGCGTTTCGCGTGCGATCATTTCGAACCTCTGTGCAATTACTTCAAGTTTCTCCTGTAATTATTTCGGATTTATTTAGCGTTTCTTTTGTGATCAGTCCACCGTTCGCTCGCGATTATTTTTAGTTCTTTTGCGATTATTTCGCATCCCCTTTGTAACTATTTCACGCTTCGCCTGCGATTAGTTCGCGATTTTTCTTTGTAACTATTTCAAATTTCGCTTGCGACTATTCCGCGCTATCCCGCGTTTCTTGTGGGATTATTTAGCGAGTCTTTTGAGATCACTTTTATACTCCTCTTGTAATTATTTTCGCGTTCCGGCAGTGATTATTTTGCTTTTATTTTATGATCATTTCCCGTTTCTCTTGCGACTAATTCGCGTCTCGCTTACGAGTATCTCGCATTTGCGTCGCGACTACATCGCGGTTTTTGCGACTAATTCGCGCCTCGCTTACGAGCATCTAGCAATTGCGTTGCGACTATATCACGTTTTTTTTGCGACTAATCCGCGTCTCGCTTGCAAGTATCCCGCAGTTGTGTTGCGATTATTTTACATTTCTCGTGCAATTAACTCGCGTTTTGCTGGCGATTGGTTCGCGTTCGCGTGCGAGTATGGCGCGTTCGTTTCGCGAGTGACTCGCTCGGGTCTTCTAATTTTGTTGGTTATATTATTTCCTCGCGTACTGCGAGTGGGGATTTCATAGAGAGTGCGCCCCCCCCGGCGGTATATGGCAATTGCGCTTTAATTTTTGTTGTGTTCTGGCATAATATACGCGGGCGTTTCTCTCTTCGGCACGGCCGTGTGATTTCTAGTTTTTTTTGTTGCTTGCGCTGCTTGGCGTCCCCCCCCCATTCCCGTTCCTCCGCCCCCCACCTAGCTTTGCGCGTGCGGTGCGTTGGCGACTGTGATCCGAGAGCACCAGGGTAGAAGGTAAGAAGCCGTAGCGTCGGAGAACTGCCCCTGGGATATCTCGGAAGGACAAGCCGAGCCATCGTACCTTGATTCTGCTCATTACGAGCTGGCGCCCAACCACCACCACGAGAGCTGACATGCTCCCCCACGCGCCGCACCGGGAAATCCTCCCGGGATAATTTTGGCGTTTCTCCCCGCATCGACGAGGGGGAACGTCATAACGTGTATAATATGAAATATCTGCTCTGAGGAATACGGAGATAGTGATGGCACGCGTGCGAGCGCTCGCTCGAGCTCTTGTAAGATAATACAATGTTTAGGCGAACATCACGATCGTCGTCGTCGTCGTCGTACCCATGTTTTGTACCATCGCTTGGCCGTTAATTTTTTCCATCGAGTTTGCCGAAATCGCGAAAACTACATACGCGCCCTTCTCACATACTCACACACACACGCACATAGAGCTATTTTATTAAATGTTATATTCATTTCAAACGCGAGAGATACTCAGTTGTCATTTAACCGAGCATCAGAGAGTTATCTCGCGCGATTAATCGGCAATGTCAGACGTAACTCTTATTCGCGAGTGTATTATAGATCTTTTGCGATTGGCAAAATTTCATAGTGCGCAGCTTCGACGACGGTGCAATGAACGCTGGTACGGTGAATTACAGTGTTTATCCAGAGATAGACTGTTGAAGCGCTTAAAATATGTAATATGGTGGACACCACTGCGCGTCATTGTGAAAGCGTACAAGCGCGGTCTGTTGAAAGGGCTGTCTATTCTTACATGCGTATATGAAGAATTAAAACGTCGCGGTGTTAATGACTCATCGTGTATCAGAGCTCTCGTTGAAGAAATTAAGGGTAAGTACCGTTTTAATTGTAACATATTGCTATTCCGCAAAACACGGATAAGGCTTAACGACAGCGGTGGGGGGCGGCCGATTACAGGTTATCAGCAGCTTCTCGATGCATCGAGCGATGAAGAAGCGGCTCTTATTGACGCGACAAAGGCGGTCGAGGAGCGCACTTATGATGATGATGATGAAGAAGAAGAAGAAGGAGAAATGTGCGTAGCTGGGCCTTCGGGTATAGGGCTGGCATATCGCCGCGGCCGGGAAATAGACGAACGTGCCGATAGCGATTCATCCACGTGCTCCAGTATTACGTCAGTACCAGCAGCGTCGAGTGTTTTTAAGCCTTCTCAAATATTCTTCGATTTATCACGACCCTCGTGTAAGTATTTTTTTAAAGTAAAAAATCGAAAATGAAATTATCCAACAAAACCCGATTTTCATAGATGAGAACCGTATTGCGGATGAAGGAGACGAAGAGGAAGAAACCACCAGCGGAAGGGATAACATTCTGCTAGAGGAATGGGCTCGTGAAATTCAGAATGACGCTGAACAACAATTCGATCATCGCAAAAATCAGGCATGGGAATACCCGATGGAGCTCGACCTGGATCAATCAGACGCGGACGATGATTTTGACAGAGCTAACGAGTGGTATGAGCAGCTCATGGCCTCTGGCAATACCGACTCAGATAAAAGCTTTATTTGACATGTAATTTTTGAAAAATGTAAGTAAGATTGGTTCTTTTATGACAGGTTATTCATCGGAATGGGGTTTTTTTGAAGACGATGAAGCTCCTTTCTAGCAGGGACCCTAATAATAATAATAATAATAAATGGTAAAAGTTTATACTGATGGAGTCTGCCTGAAACTCAGAAATTCTCGACGCTTACTATTTTGTGATTTTTTAGAGATACAAGTGGGCGAAGGCAGGCCGCGCAATACAGGCCTGTCGGAAACTTTTCAAGATGTACAGCCGCCGGGAGAGCGAATTGAAATTATCGAGGAGTCGAGGCGTTATTTTAAACGCTTTAAACTGCGTGGCAGAGAGACGTTAATGCGCATTCGTCAATCACCGTCTGGGACCAGTACGATAAAATGGCTCGAAGGAGCATTTCGTGACGTTCTGACGCATATCACCAGCTCATGCGAGGGCTGCGATTATGTCGGCGTGTCTTTTACGGCCGGCGGCTTGTCACACGGGCCCGTATGGCTATCTTTTCGGCCTGCAAGGGATTACACTTTTCGCGACTTGTGGCATTTAATAAGTAGCGTTGCTCAAAGTTCCGCCTCCTTGAATATCGATGAAGCGTGCAGTATAAAAATATGCGTTGTCGGAGGTGTCGAGGGAGCGGGTCGAAAAGGTCTGACACATGAGGGTGTAGCAAAAAAATCTATCTTAACGATTAGGAACAACGATAAGCTTTGTTTAGCGCGCTCATTGGTGGCCGGTCGGGCTTACGCGGAACGCAGTGAAATACGATCGGGTGTCTTGCACGCTAATTGGCAACGAATACGACAGATAAACGGTGCTGCGCAACTAGAAGCTGCTCTTGAACTCACGAGAGCGGCAATGGTTGTCATACCCGCGCGTGGCTGCGGTGTACGCGAAATTGCCTTTTATCAAAATTATTTAGCGCCTGAGGATATTGCAATCATAGTTTATGAATTTCTCACTCTCGGCCGTAGGTCTGAGCCGCTATTCGACGGCGCTCAACAAGTTTTGAACACAGTCGGTATTATCAGGCATACTTTGTACATCTTATATTACGAAAGATCGCATCACTTTCAGCCAATTTCGAATCTAAGGGGCGCAGTTGGCAGTAGAGATTTTTGCGTAGCCTGTAATACGCGATATCGTCGATTTGGCCATCGATGCTCGCAAAAAAAGAAATGTTCTCGCTGTTTCGGCTCACCACCGTGTGAACGACGTCTAAACAATACACTCAGATGCCCGGTATGCTATCGTGATTTTTATGGAGATGAATGTTTACAAAAGCACAATTCCGTAATTGACGCGTATCGCGGCCATAAAACAGTCAGCATATGCGATTCGCTTAAACGCTGTCGCGACTGTATCCGCACGATAAGGCCATTGGAAAAAAATCAAAGAAAAAAACACGTGTGCGGTGTGACATTTTGTAAAACATGTAAAAGCGATCAACCGAATAATCATTTATGTTTCATGAGACCGATTTATTCGCGCAAAGCCGACCCAAAGGTGATATTCATTTTTTATGACTTTGAGACACAGCAGAGTACACCGGTGATCGGTGATGCGAGCACATTCAAGCACGAGTCAAATTTATGTGTAGCTCAGCGCGTTTGTACATTTTGCTGTACAAATGACTCTATAGACGAGCAGTGCGAGCATTGCGGACCGCACGAGTTTATTTTTAAACAAAATCCCGTATCTCAACTGGTTGAATTAGCCTCGGAGGGTATTAAGGGGTTCACGCGTACAATATGTATCGCTCATAATGCAGGGGGTTTCGACGCGCAATTCATCCTGCGCTATCTAATCGAGGAGAAAAAAACGCAACTTCCGTCTTTAATTATGAACGGTATAAAGATAATTTCCATGCGTCTCAAAAAAATCATCTTTCTCGATAGTCTAAATTATTTTCACATGCCGCTGAGTGCTTTGCCGAAAGCTTTTGGCCTCTCAGGCACTATCGCAAAAGGCACTTTTCCGCATTTGTTCAATCGGCTGGAAAACCAAAATTATGTCGGTGAGCTGCCACCTATGGAAAATTATTCGCCCGATACAATGCATACGGCTGCGCGAGCACAATTTCTGACGTGGTATCGTGAATTAGTAGAATCGGGGTATGTCTTTAATTTTGCAAATGAACTCGTAACCTACTGCACCGATGACGTGACAATTTTGAGGCGTTCGTGTATGGCTTTTCGCGATATGTCTATCGCTAGCGGTCGTGTGTGTCCCTTTGACGAGGCCACCACAATAGCCTCAGCCTGCTTTCGTGTTTTCCGTAAACATTTTTTGAAAGACAATACGATCGGTATTATTCCTACAGGTGGATACAGATGGGCCCATAATCAATCGAAAAAAGCGGTATCGTGGCTCGTGTGGATGGAGCATTCTCTCGGGCATGCAATTGTCCATGCGGGTCGCTCGCGCGAATTTAAGCTCCCGAGAAATCTCCTAGTCGACGGCTACTACGAGACACGTAATAACGATGATAATACCATCGTTGCGCATGTATTACAATTCCATGGGTGTCACTGGCACGACTGTCCGCGCTGCTATCCCATCAATCGAGAGCTCAAACAAAGCGATGATATAACGATGGATGAACGTTTTGAAAGAACTATCGCGATAGCTGATAGAATACGCTCGGGTGGCTACACACTGCTGGAAATTTGAGAGTGTGAATATGACGCGTTGTTGAAAACAAACGGGGAAATGAGAGCATTTCTGCGGGAGCATCCTCTGGTTACAGCAGAGCCCTTAGAACCGCGTGACGCTTTCTTCGGCGGACGAACGGAAAATATGGTTACTCTCTATGACATACGCGATACAGAAGAGATACGTTACGTCGATGTTTGTTCTTTGTACCCGTATGTCTGTAAATTCGGCAAATATCCCGTAGGTCATCCCAAAGTATATGTGGGTGACGAGTGTTAAGATCTGACCGGTCCTGATAATAACGATCTTACACGCGTGGAAGGGCTCGTAAAGTGTACCGTACTGCCACCTCGAAATTTGTATCACCCTGTATTACCGGTGCGTATGCATCAGCGTCTGTTGTTCGCTTTATGCAGCACTTGTTGCGAGATTATGAATATGGAAGCGTGTACGCATGACGACCCGTTGGAACGTGTATTCGTGGGTACATGGGTTGTCGATGAATTACGCAAAGCTATTTCATGCGGCTACACCGTTATACGTGTATTAGAAATCTGGCAGTACGAAGTAACGGAATTGAATCGTGATACGCAAAAAGGCGGCCATTTTGCCGGGTATATTAACACTTTTTTGAAAATCAAACAAGAAGCTAGCGGCTGGCCGGAAAATTGTCAAGATGATGATGCCGCGCGTGAACGTTACATCAGCGACTTTGAAAAATCCGAAGGTATTCAGCTCGATCGCGCTGCTATCGCGAAAAATCCCGGTTTACGCTCCGTTGCTAAGCTATGTTTAAATTCTTTTTGGGGCAAGTTTGGTCAGCGTGAAAATTTGCCACAAACAACCATAGTTTCGACGCGAAAAAAACTCACCGAATTACTCGCTAATGGAGAGTACGAAATCACCGGTGTACTCTCTGTTAACAACCATGTATTGTACGTTAATTACATAAAAACCGACAAGGCTGTGATACCGTCGAATCAGGCGGACGCCGTAATAGCCGCTCATACGACAGCTCAGGCTCGCTTAAAACTGTACAGTTATCTCGAGCGTTTGGACAGACGGGCGTTATACTGCCACACCGACTCGGTTATTTATGTGACGAAAAAAGATCCGAATGAATACGAGCCACCGACGGGTCAACTTTTGGGTGATTTGACGGACGAATTGAGCGCTTATGGAGAGGGTAGCTATATCAGAAGTTTCGTTTGGGGTCGCCCGAAATTTTATGCATTTATCGTACGATGTCCCGACAATTCGGAGAAAGAAGCTTGTGAAGTAAAAGGTATAACGCTTAATTTTGAAAATAGTTCATTAATAAATTACAATTCGGTGCGCTCGTTTATGGTTGATGAGATAGAGGAGCCGCTCGTGCTCCATTATGACGCGATTCGTCGTACGGCATTCCATCAGGTCGTTACGCGTGCTGAAAGTAAATCATGCAAAGTGTCGAGCGTCGGGCGGAGACGCGACGGGACATACGGCACGCTACCCTACGGCTATCTTTCATAAGTTTAAAAATTGTCAAGTTTGAAACGACACGTACATATGTTTTCAATAAATTAGTCGTAAAAAGAATAATAACATGCGGAAAATCTTTATTTACCCTTTCAGAAGGATATTTCATTCATTCGTAATAATGGACACGCGGTGGCAGCATCCCTGGACCTCAATGATTTGCGGGCCCACAGGTTGCAGTGAAACGTATTTTGTGGAAATTTTTTTAAAGGATATCGCGTGTATGAGTAGCTCTCCTTTCGACAGAATAATTTTCTATTATTTCGAATGGCAGCACGCTTATACGGAATATGGCTCATCGCAAGAATTTCACGAAGGTCTACCATAGTCAGCGGATTACGCTGACGACCCCCGACCGAAACTAATAATTATCGATGATTTAATGCGCGAAGCGTCGAACAACAGTGTTGTCGATCTATTCACGAAGGGCAGCTATCACAAGAATCTGAGCGTCATTTTTATAACGCAAAATTTATTTCATCAGGGTCACGGTCAGCGTGATATTTCACTCAATGCCAGTTATATTGTCGCTTCCAAAAACCCCCATGATCGTGCGCAAGTACAGCATCTAGCCCGTCAGGTATACCCTGAGAATTCTCGCTTTTTACATGAGGGTTATCATGACGCCACAAGTAAACCTCACGGTTATTTGTTATTAGATTTGAAGCAGACAACACCCGATAATTGTAGATTTCGTACCTGTATTTTTCCCGATGATCCTCATCACTTTGCCTATGTGCCGCGAAAGAAGATAAAAAGAGGATGTAGAGAGAGGGAGCTGCCAGTTTTATATTTGTAATGGATAGCTCTTGTGCCTCACGGTACAAAAGACGCGCCGCAGCATTATATAGTATTGAGCAATTTAATACACGTTGACGTGTCTTTAATTCAAACGATATGACGCCTGACGCTATTCGCTGTTTTTGCAAGTGCGCCTTACATATTCTGCGTGGTAATGTACCGGCTAGCAAGCGCAAGCGGCAAAAAAAGACGGGAGATTCGGTGAAAAATTGTCAGTATAACGTTTGAAATGGCTCATAGAGGGTAACCAATCTACAAGAAGCACGTTGCAATATGATACGCTCTCCAATATCTTTGTAAGGAATAGCGCGAGGCAGTTTTGCGGAAAGCAGATTTTCGCACGATTCGGTGTGTTTGTGAGTGCGCATTAATCGTTCTTTGAGGCAATGTGCCTCTTAAACCCGGTGAGCGGGCGAAACTACGACGTTACGCACGGAAGCTTGCGGCAAAAACTGGCTGCTGGAGGGCTAAGAAGCATTTTGTCGTTCAAAGTGGTGGATTTTTACCTCTTCTGCTGGCCCCGATACTCGGTACCCTTCCCTCAAGTTTACTCGGCAATCGTCAATAATGGAGCACGCTCGTAAAATGGTGTTCATACCAGAGGAGAATTTCCATCAATTGAGTGTGCAAAATCACCAGCATGGTACGGACGGCTCGTTAGCCAACGGGCCAGCGGAAAAAGCGATAGCGACAACTTTGAGCCGTTTGGATGCCGAAATGAATAAAATTTTGCTATCAAACGCGTACAAGGATGAGGGAGAAAAGTGGGCAGCGTATTTGGGTGTGTTGCAGCGTTGTCTACATTTTGCCGATTACGAGCGAACTCAGCAGCAGCAACACCTTGGCCTTGCGAAGAAAAAGACTGACGATGTGGTTAAGGCGAAGGAGGAGGAGGAGGAGTAGGCTCAGAAGCGATCGTACAACAAAAAAGGTGAAATGAACGACTCAATTATAATTGAAAGCGTACACGTTGGCCGCAAAGCTTTTACCAGGTTTTTGAGATCTATACAGGCACCACGAGAATTTGTGGGTAATGACGAGCTGTGGCAAGAGACGAGGGCCAATTCAACGTTACAACAACAACAACAACTACAAGACAGCGATAGCAGCGGCGACGAAGCGGAGATCAGCGACATAGGTCATTCCGAGTTTTACAGTGGTAGCGGACACAGTCAATCAGACCGTGGTGTACGGAGCGGTTCAGGTCATTGTAATAAGAAAAGACGTGTAACTTGGTCTTCTCTGAAATTATAATTATGAAAATATTGGAAAAAGTGTATTTCGATCCGTCCCATGAAGCATCATTTTCTGGCGTTGCGAAATTACTGGCTGTTGGCCGAAAGAACAAAATTCCCGATGACAAAACAGTACAGTGGCTGGAGACGCAGGATACTGATGCGAAGCATAGACCGGTGAGATTACGATTCCCGTGACGTCACTACAATGTAGGGAATATTGACGATCTGTGGGAAGCTGATCTCGTAGACTTACGCTCGATCAAAAATTTCAATGATGGCTATGACTATCTTCTAGTGGTTATAGATGTTCTCAGTAAATATGCATGGGTCGAGCCTTTACGCGATAAGACGGCTGCAACAGTGGCGAAAGCCTTTACGCGCATTTTATCATTGAAGCGCTCCAACAGTAGATCACCCGTATGCCTGCAAACGGAAAAGGGTAAAGAATTCATGGGAGCGGCATTTCAGGCGCTCATGAAGACAAAGAAGATTCGGTTTCGTACCGCCCGAAATCCGGACATAAAAGCATCCATTGCTGAGCGATTCAACAGAACGCTCAAGGAGGGAATGTGGCGTTATTTCACGTATTCTCGAGAGAAACGCTACATTGACGTTTTGCAAAATATTGTTTCAGCGTACAATCATGCACAGCATAGCAGCATGAAAATGGCTCCTGCTGCTGTGACATTTCTTACAGCCGCTAAAGCGTGATTCAATCTGGCCCAACGCTACAGGGAGCCAAAATATTAGCGAGCTCTTAAATACGAGGTGGGCGATATTCTGCGCGTCAGTGAGGCAAAGGCGGCGTTTGCAAAAGGTTACGAGGGTGGCTGGAGCAGTGAGTTATTTCGAATACACCGCATATCGTTCACCAGCAGACCCTTAGTATACATTCTACGTGATCGTCACGGTGAGGACATTGATGGTATTTTTTACGAGGCTTTTTACGTGTTTTATTTTTTATCGCGAGTCCGAACATTTGTTTCGCCGCAAGCGCAAACGGAAAAATCCGAAGAAGAAAAATGAAAAACGAATTCCATATTATTTTACCTAGCAATAGTAGTATGAATTATTATCTGGACAATACGACCACACGATACACCACGAGATTACCCCAGACCGTATCTTTGCTCGGTAGATGGGCTGTTTCTTTAGCCGAAATACACATACCTATGACAATTTTGCACGTGTCACCTGAGGGTAAAGACAATTTTTTGAGTATCGTAACGAACGTCGTGACACCGGGTATTGCTGCAGCAGCCCTCGATTATACGGAAAATCGTGCTTGCGTGCCTTCAGGCGTATATCGCAGTGTAGAGCCATTGCTTAAAACGATAAACGATATTCCCGGTGTGTCTGTGCGCTTAAAGTTTTAATATGCACGTAACGGGTATAACATTCCTTCTGCTTCTCCCATGCCCTGAACAAAATTTTAGGATTTACTCATTCAAATGGTTTAGTGGACAAAAGCGAGACGCCGTATATTGGCCCCCGGCCTGCCAATCTGACCAATGGTATTCCCAATATGCTTTTCATTTATACAGTTATTTGCGAGCCTTATATCATTGGTGATGTGCATGACCCTCTGCTACGCGTAGTACCATCCGATGCTGCCAATAATTACAATTATGGCGCGGTAAAGATAAGAAGTTTTTCACCACCTCGTTATGTGCCTCTATTACGCACCAGCTTTCAAATGATAGACATCGATATAAGAGACAAATTAGGACAGCCGATACCATTCGAGTATGGGACACTAACAGCGACACTACAGTTCAAACGTGTAGATTGACAGCGCAAAACACAATGTCTTATAACGATGAGTATTTTGATGTCCAATCGGGCGGGGCTAGAACAGGAGGGATTAGCCATGTATTTATCGGTTCGCCGAATCAGCGTGGTCACGGTGTTGGCAGTTTCCTCGGTGGGCTCTTTCGGCGAATTATACCTCTCTTGAAACGGGGCGCACAAGCTGTCGGTAAGGAGGTATTACGCTCGGGTATCAATGTAGCCGGTGATATTCTTAACACCGGTGTGCATCCGAGAGAAGCGTTAAGTACGCGACTGTGCGAATCAAGCCAAAATCACAAGAAAAAGGCCGAAGAAAAAATTGATGTCCTTATGCAAGGCTCAAGATATAAAGCTGAAAGCATTCGAAAACTGTTGCATTTCGTTGGTGGTGGTGTTACGCATCGCAGCAACAGCGGCAGCAGCAGCAGCAGTGCGCGCAAATGATCAGTAACATCGAGAAAGAGTCCCGGGCGCGTGACGAAGAAGAAGAGGCCCGAGAAAAAATTAGCGAAGAGCGTTGGAGAAATTAGAAATAAGATATTTAATATATAAGAAATTTAATATTTTTTCAATGTGTTTGAAATGGACGTAATTTTTTAGCAAAAAAAAACGTCGTGATGGGTATTTTTGGATGAATTTTTTTATTTAATGGAACATAATAATTAATCTATCATTATTATAATTATACAAAAATACAAAAAAAAACATTTTAATTTATTTTACTGAGATTTTGCGGCACACGCCAAACATAATCCTGATCGATGCTCGTCGCATACTCGTCTCCGGCAGGTGTGACATTTCATACGCGTATATGTGGCATTTTGCCTATCACAAAATTCGCACCGAGCCCGAGATTCTTCTCTGATTACTTGGAGGCTCACCAATGGCGGTTGATCCTCTTTCAAAATCGTCGAAATCATATGCTTGATAGAGATGCGCAAGGATTTGTTTTTCAAGCGTCTTCTCAACTGTGGCTCTATCAAACTGTTTGATATTTTTTTCAAAAAATTGTACCGATTCAATTTTTCGTTAGTGTCAATCATATTGTACAGAATACAAGCATTGATTGACGCTTGATTCAGCATATTGAAAAAAAGTTTTAAGGGCCAACGTGGAGTACGACGCGCCGTTGAAAAAGTATGACACTTTTGATCTGTTGCACCTTTGTTCTTGTTTCAGTACGTGATCATCTCAGGCTTATTCGTTGTATTATCAATTGCGGAATTGTGATGCAGTGATGATAACAGCAGCACATGTTTGTTTTTTTTTGGTACGTATGAAACGAGCGTTAATTTGTCTGTGTAAACATATCGAGCTGAATTGACGACAGACGCAGTCTTCAAAGCAGTTGGGATTTCGCTCTTGTTCTTTCGTATTGTACCAACAGCTTTTAGATGATATTTCTCTATAAGTAGAAGGAATAATGGTATCGATGTGAATCAATTATCCATCGTAATCGTACGCCAAGAGTTTTCAATTGAAGCTAATTTGACTAATTAGCGTACGAAATATGTTGGTACTGCTTCGCCGGGCTCGGTTATGACTTTACCGACGTACGAAATCGCCGCGATCATATAAAATGTTTTTGCATCATTTAGCATAGAAATTTTTATGCCATACTCGTCTGGCTTATTTTTCATATAGACTCGGAACGCACATCTGCCTCGAAAACTCACCAGCTGCTCGTCAATTGTGACATTACTTGATGGTTCGTAATTTTTCATACAATTTTGAACAAATATCTCCCAAATTTCGCTAATCGGAGCCAATCTATCGTTTTGTCGTCTTTCTGGCCTCGTCGTTTTATCGTCAAAACGAATGTTGATTGTCAAAAACGAGAATCGCTGCTCCGAAAATGTCGCTCTATATAATCAACAGCCAAACTCTTTAGACCACATGTCTCTGGTACGTAGGTGATTGTCTTTGAACATAGCAGTGAACAGAGATGTCCAAAATTTGTATCGAGCGCTACTTGTAGCTCGATACAAAAGTATCGAGTATCACGAAAATTTTCGCTACTTTGCTACATAAGTATCGAGCGATTTCGATACTCGCTACTTGTGTATCGGATAGCGAAAGTTTTGTCGATACTTCGCTACTGAAGTATCGAGCCATTTTGGAGCTCGCTACTTTTGTATCAAGTAGCGAAAATTTTCTCGATACTCGATACTTTTGTATCGAGTAACGAAAATTTTCTCGATACCCGATACTTTTATATCGAGTAACGAAAATTTCCTCGATACTCGATACAAAAGTAGCGAGCTCCGAAAATGGCTCGATACTTTTGTATCGAGTAGCGAAAATTTTCTCGATACTCGATACTTTTGTATCGAGTAACGAAAATTTTCTCGATACCCGATACTTTTATATCGAGTAGCGAAAATTTTCCCGATACTCGATACTTTTGTATCGAGTAACGAAAATTTTCTCGATACCCGATACTTTTATATCGAGTAACGAAAATTTCCTCGATACTCGATACAAAAGTAGCGAGCTCCGAAAATGGCTCGATACTTTTGTATCGAGTAGCGAAAATTTTCTCGATACTCGATACTTTTGTATCGGGTAACGAAAATTTTCTCGATACCCGATACTTTTATATCGAGTAGCGAAAATTTTCTCGATACTCGATACTTTTGTATCGAGTAGCGAAAATTTCCTCGATACTCGATACAAAAGTATCGAATAGCGAAAGTTTTCTCGATACTCGATGCTTTTGTAAAAAATTGTATAATGTCATTTTGAAGATCGCTGATCATGAACTGACCATCAAATTTTCAAAATTCAAAATGACGGATCCAACATGGCCGACGAGAATTCATAAAGTCTTAAAATTTTCTAAAAAATTGTGTAATGGGGTTCTCGAGATCGCTGATTATGAATTGAACATTAAATTTTCCAAAATTCAACATGGTGGATTCGATATGACGAGGTGAAATTTGAAGAAAGCTGTAATTGGACCAAAAATTAATATGTGAGGTTGTTCAAATAGAAAAGTTTATTTTTCTATCCGTTAGGCGTAACTTATGAATGTTATCCAACTCTTACGACGTGGAGGTGGACGAGAGAGTTTTTTTTAATAATTATTTTCATTCTATTTGATAAGCTGGGTTGATGTGGGCAGTAATACATAATATATTTCAACAGGAATATTAATGTCATGTTAATGGGTAACAAATGAATCGTGAGAATTAATTTTGCAGATCTAGTGAAACATTTGTGATTCGCGAGCGCAATAAACACAGTATATACATTTTCATAGAATCCTGAGATTTTTTATAAATTTTGGTCCGGAATATTGAATTCATGATCAGCACCCTCAAAAACTTTCATTTATAATTTTTCAGGAGAATTGAACAACTACAGAAATATATGCGATCAGTAATCTCCATATTATTGTTCTATCTGTTTCTTGTTACATTATCGCAATTCTTAATAGGTTAGATTGATTTGGAGCCATACCGAAAATTCTCACTTAATGTTCAACTGTTTTGTACACTATTGGTTGCTAAGCCGCTTTTGTCACTTTTTCAATGCGAAAAAAAATCATGAAAAAAAAATTTCAACATTTTTCTATTTTTTTATTTCAAATGTTGGTTCTCAGAACCGTCCGAATATAATTCTGAGATCACGAATCGAAAGAGCCCCCGCGAAAATAGTGGAATAGGTGGTCTTGGATTTTTTTATTATTTTCATTCCCTGCTGAGAAAACAGCTCTAAAATCAGGTAAGCATTGTGGATTTCAGTGAAATAGGAACAGAAGAAGAAAAATGACGGGAAATGAGAGGAAAAGTGTAAAAATGAGCTATCAGGAAGAATTATAACAGAATTCGGGAGAATGGAATAGTATACGAGAATATGAGATGTCTAAAAGAAAATAGACGATGAATGATCGAAGAACGAGTGCAAAAGTGGTTACGTTTGGCTGTTCTTTATAAATATGAGAGAAATGTGTTAAAAGAGATTTCAAGAAATTACCCAATACACTATATTATCATTTGTTATAAACTCACATTTATTGAAATAACGTAATTATCATGAAAACTTATAATACATAAACGAAACGGTTGATGAATACATCAGTTTCTTCAAAGGTTACACATTATGTACACATTGGCTCGCGCCAACAAAATATTTTTCGAAGGTGGATGTTACTCAACCTTCACAACACATTTTCCGCTAAATGTTTGAAATACATTGGTGAATAGTATTAAAAAAAAGTTTTTCGCAGTATCAAAATTCCAAGGCAGACAATAATTTGTTACTATGCAGATGATGTAGTATCAATAACTACATAATACGTAATACGTAATTTCTATGAACGAATAAAGCGCTACAGGTGGCGATAATTCAGCCAAATATAAAAGTTAAATTATGTGGCGATGTCTCAGCCATAGCAATTAATTGAAAGTGGCGATAATTCAGCCGAATATAAAAGTTGAGTTTGATGGCGAAGATTCAGCCGAAGCGATTAATTGAAAGTGGCGATTACTCAGCCAAATATAAAAGTTGAGTTAGATGGCAATGATTCGTCCAAAGCAATTAATTGAAAGCGGCGATAATTCAGCCATAACATAGAATAGATGAAGGTGGGATAATTCTGCCATAACTATGAGTAGATGTAGGTTACGATCAAGTAGCGGTAAGGAAAAAAAATGTAGTAGTGCGTTAAATTGATCATTGGAACGGATTTGATATTGTAACAAATACGTTGGTTATTTAAATTTTGATAGATGCAGCAATGACTCGCAATGTTTAGATTTCATGTATTTGAAACTTTGACAGCGTTGGCTTTCAGGAGCACCCTTTGTTCAAAGTGTTTGTCTGATAAGCGATTCCACTTTGGTAAATTCATCATTGTTGCAAAACTAAATAATCGTTCAACAGGAGCAGATGATGGAAGGGGAGTGTTGAATTTTATAAATAATTTCCGCATGATAGGGTACTCATTTAACTTCTCTTTCCGCCTCTTTCTCAATAAATGAGCCGCCGTAATTACCCATTTCTGATTGAAATTAATGTATGAAAAATTATTTTATTTTGAAAACAAAATAAAATTGCTAGATGTAGAAAAATGTTTAATTTAACAAAAGCTAGAAAGAAATTTGTTCCACTATGGGATTTGCGATATAAACCTCTTGAAAAATCGAAGTTTTCCAGATAATACAGGATATGCTGCACACTAATAAATTCATGATTTCCATTGGAAAATGTTTCAATTAATCAAAGTTGTGGAAGAATTGAAATTTTGAGAAAAAACATGTAACTGCGGTAGAATGAATTGAAATTTTTTTAGCAAAATCAATAGGGGTTCTGTTTAGGAAGACAGTTTGGCGCGAATCGTCTTTATAAATTATATTATGAAATATATTTTATACACGTACATTACATATTATGTAATATTTGATTTACTCGTATAACTCGTTCAGCCGATATATGGAAAGTCATAAATTGAAGCAGACTTTTTCCTCGTTTAATTTCAAAGCGATACATTGTATCGCATTCGTCGCATATCTTTTTAATACAGACGAAGGAAAATAGACAAATCAACGAAAACTTAAAACATCAGTTCGAAGTGCCTAAGTCTTTCGAACCTTTTCAGATTTAAGTCTGAATGTTTTTCGATATGCATGTAGCCATCAGATGAAAAGTGGAATAAATTACTGAGCGAAAGGTGATCAAAGACGAAATAGAATGAAAAAGTTATCAAAAATAGAATGGTTGAAAAAAGTGAACAGGTAATATGCATCAATAGAAAAAAATAAGTGAATTGTTACAAAAAGCGAAACCTTTTTATATTTCATCATTTGATTGAAATTATGTATATCGTGATAAGAAAAAAAGAAAAATTCCCCTCCATCAAAGTCAAAGATTGAAGTATTTTAATTTTCCTTATAAAATAAATATTTTCCTTAAAATACTTCAATCTTTGACCTTGAATATCTTTTAAATGGTTTGATTAATGAAAAAAGTATAAGAGACCATGTTTGTAGAGCGTTCAATTTCCTATAAATATTGACGATGCAACTAGTTTAATGATCAATTGGTGATAAGATATGACCATTTTCATATGAGACTAAATTAAAAATGGAAAACTAAGATGAGCATAATCTTCCCGTTAATATTAAGAGCTCAGATTTAGTAAGCACTTTCTAGAAGTAGCTAGAAACAAGTTTTCGTGTGTCGGATCCAAAAAAAAAAATACTTGATTTTTTTGACCCACCCTAATATATATATAAATACATTCTTGAAACTGAAACTCATTTTCCTGCTAAAGATTTCCTATCGCTCCGTATACAAAAATAGTTCGATACTTTTGTATCGAACTACAAGTAGCGCGCGATACAAACTTTGCAAATCTCTGATTCTGAGATTATCTATGAATTTTGTCCCACCATATTGGATCCACCATTTTGAATTTGGAAAATTTGATGTTCAATTCATAATCAGCGATCTCGAGAACCCCATTACACAATTTTTTAGAAAATTTTAAGACTTTATGAATTCTCGTCGGCCATATTGGATCCGTCATTTTGAATTTTGAAAATTTGATGGTCAGTTCATGATCAGCGATCTTCAAAATGACATTATACAATTTTTTACAAAAGCATCGAGTATCGAGAAAACTTTCGCTATTCGATACTTTTGTATCGAGTATCGAGGAAATTTTCGCTACTCGATACAAAAGTATCGAGCCATTTTCGGAGCTCGCTACTTTTGTATCGAATATCGAGGAAATTTTCGTTACTCGATATAAAAGTATCGGGTATCGAGAAAATTTTCGTTACTCGATACAAAAGTATCGAGTATCGAGAAAATTTTCGCTATCCGATACACAAGTAGCGAGTATCGAAATCGCTCGATACTTATGTAGCGAGGTAGCGAAAATTTTCGCGATACTCGATACAAAAGTAGCGAGTATCTTTTGTAACGCTCGATACGAAAGTAGCGCGCTACTGCCATCTCTGGCAGTGAAATGACAAATACCTATATACGCATTTATTTCGATTCTATCCGTCGGAGTGTGATATGACTGTATAAGCTGGGAGTGCTGTTGCAATTTTCGTGTGGATGAAATAATTTGTTCATTCGTGTGCAAAACGATTTTATCGAGAATAGCATCATCAAACAGCGCGTGAAATGCTTCTAATGGCGTGGTAATATTTTCGGCATCATTTTTCGGAAAAGCTTGACTTGTATTGGAGCCGCTTATCCGCCTGCCAAGCCTGCTTGGTGGAACTTCCGACCACTTGAAGACTGACTGAGAACCCCGAACGTTTTTCCTAGGTTGACCTCTTCTGCGTTGACGATCGGCCGCATCCATAAGCCTTTGTTTTTTTACCGCATTGTCCTTTTCGTTTCCAAACGTTTCCTCTTCGTACTCCTCGATCGAATAGGCGTCACTCGAGGCATTGTCCGACACCACAAACTCATCCCCACTATCGTCCGAGTTCGAGCCGTTAGAATGATCGTCGTTCTCTTATTCGTCGTTCAAAATCTCCACTATGGCCGCATGGTTACGTAGAGAATATTTCCTTTGTATCATACCTCTAAAAAAATTAAAAAATATTATAAAATATTACTCGAGCAAAAAAAAAATGATTTCTACAGCGTTGTCATAAGATGTATATATTTTGGATCACGTGTTGGTGTAACATTACGTATTTAATTAAAATTATTGTTTCTAATAGTAAATACTTACTTTCCAAACAATTCCACTCACTTATGACGGGAAAAACACCGCATAAAAAAAAAAAGACCTGACTGAACCCACAATGTAACCACACGGGTGCAGATTTGCACCTTTTTGGACTTCCGATGTTGATAGGACAAACACTAAGTCACAACTGGCATCGGTGCTCTACTCGATGGAAGGGTTGTATCCTTAGTCGCCAGGTGATACAGGTAGAAAATTCTAGACGCCTAAAATTTTCGTTGGTGCAAATTTGCACCCGTGTGGTGCCTACGGGTTAATAATGTGGAATTTAAACCGGCCCAGCAATAGTATACACGACGACGCTCTGCCGAAGCATGACCACCACCACCTCCGCCTCCTCCATAGTGTTTGATATTCTCGACTTCAAAGATTAGCACGGCCATTTTCTACCGAAAGAAGTTGCGGTCGGTTCTTTGTGTAATCTACGACATCTAATGTTATGGATTGTTGTACCGCCCTATGACGCCAGTGAATTACCAGCGCAAGTGCGTTCAGAAAATAATTGGCTGACCGCTGATTATCACGGCATACACTGGGCTGAGGATGGCGTCTCCATCGACAAACTACGTGACGTGCTGTGCGAGATCGCCGACGGACCAAGTGACGATGTTCTCCTCTATGCGAGAGGTCACGATGCTGTCGGCTTCTTAAAAGACACAACGGGCTACGAAATCATCAATATCGACAGCAGCGAACAATTCCAATCGAGCGCCGATCCATCACCATCACCAGTCGTGTGCTTCTGACATGGCAAAGTACTTAACGAATTCACCCTAAACTATCCTATAATTTATCATTGCGTCTTACAAAATGTCAAAAAAATACAATGCTATCTTAAACCGTTTTCTCTTCGAAAAAACATATTCCATCATGACTGGCGATAATAATCTATACATTATGAAATATGTACTGAGACACAACCGATTACGATGTCTCTCCCCACCAAACGGATGACCACCTAAGCATAAGATGTAATGACACATACGAACTAATATAACGAAAATACACACTAACGAAGTTCTACGAAAACAAAACATGGACACACACTGAGGGAATTTCATCGAAAACAATAATTTCGGTTAACATTTAAGACCAACACATGCGAATTGTCTCACGAAGAGAGATGGAAGGGGAAGTTTAAACATTGTAAATCAGGTATAAATACCGGGGGTCTGTAAGGGTAAGGGCACTCGTTTCACAGCATTAATAAGCGTGACTTCATGCGAATAGATGCGAAAACGTGTAAATTGAAAAGGACACGCCGTGTTACCGAGCACATACGCCCTTTGTAAAGGTAGAAGTAGCGACTGAGACACCTAACTGGCCCTGGTAGTAAGAAGGGTGTCAAGGGAGCGAACAAACCGGAATAAAGGCGAATGTGCTCAGGAAAGCCTAAGAAGTATCCTAAAGAATTTCATTAGTACAAACGCCCTTGTGATTCTGGCCTCCGCGGTAGGAAGACAAGGACGTGAGGAAAACGAGATGATTAGAGACTTAACCGGCATAGAACACCCAGTGGTACAAGCAACTTACGACTACTGAACGTCACTTCCGAGTAATGGATGCATAATAAGGAAAGGAAGGACGTAAGGAAAGTAAGATTGCTAAATTGGAGGTGTAAAGATAGAAAGTATCGCAAGTACTGGTCGCTGTTCCCGAGTACTGGACGCACAGTAAGGAAAGGGAAAGCGTAAGGAAAACGTACTTTCTGGAGAAGAGAAAGAGCAAGAGAGAAAAGAAATAAGTGAGAGAGGGAGAACAAAGACACACGTTAATAGATAGGGAAAAGGAAGGCAAGCGCAAGGCACGGCAAGCGCGCGCGGAAGCGGCGGAAGAAGAATGTAAACAAACGAGCGAGGAAATCGATAATTAAATCAAGCGTTCCCCGAAATAAAATAGGCCAAATATTTAAAGCGCGAATTATCCTAGGTATTCAATACACAAGCCAACATTGAATTTGTATGCACATAAACACCTGTCAATCTACGGAAGCTATGTAAAGGAGAAAATACGGAATAAAAACTGGGTCATATTATCTATCGGGTGTCCACAAATTAATTTGATCCCTGATCGAGTCTCGAATCCATATAAATTTAAATATAACGAAATATTACACGTTACATTTTGGCGCCCGAACAGGGACTCGATCAAATCAGAGAAAACGCACATAGATAAACATAATGTCCCAAGAACGACATAATTCGCTCCAATGGGAGTCGACAACAGCTGACGGGCTGTTACAAGAGGCACGAACGCGTGACCGAGAAAGAATCGGCCGTATGTCGGAAATCGCACCTCCACCGGAGGAAACCAGCCTCGCAGAAACCTCATTAGAGGAAAGCCATGACGAGAACAACCCCCAGAGAAGACAAATAATCGACGAAACCCCGGATGCGACATACGATCTAAATCCACAGCCTGCGGAACAGCAAACAACACAGCAAGAGATAGACGAAACGTTACAAGCTGTTATAAGGGCATTAAACAAGATTAATGCGGAAAGAAAAAAAGAATGCCAACGACTAAAAATCAACATTTGCACGAAGCAAGGGCACGAGCGAAACGAAACCTCAAGAAAAGACAGCAACAGAAAAGGAAAAGGCTGCAAGGTCACAACAATACACAAAAAGGAGAAGAAAAAGACGATGGAAAACCTGAGGAAATAATAACATCAAAGGATCCATGGAGGATTGAAAGCATTTTAGGAGATCCAAGAGAATTCTTGATCCAAGAAAATGAGGAAAAATTCGAATGGATGAGTAGAGAACGCCATAATAAGTGCCCCACCCTCACAGTAAATTTAGAAGATGTAAAAGTAGAGGCACTGCTGGACAGCGGCAGCGAGGTTACATGTATTTCAGAGGAAGTCTTTTTTCAGAATAAAGAACTGCAAAAATGCCCCACACTTCCGGTCACCGGGATGGAAATTATGGGAGCATTCGGAGGAAATGCCGGAAAAATCAAACAACAAATCCTTGCAAAATCGAAGTTGTACACCACGGAGGGAGACATCAATGTTCTCATCGTCCCAAATTTAAGACGAGAAGCAATCTTAGGAGTTGATGGAATGGCGACGCTACAGGTCGCTGTAAATTTAGATAAGGGCATTATTCAGGTAGCAGGAGAAACTGTCAGCACTCTGACGCAAGGAAATTGGAGAAAAACAAACAATCCTGATCCACCAGAAACAAAAGACACAGAAAAGTGTGTAATGCAAATCACAAGAGACGAAACTAGCACGTTAACTGAAAGCGAGGTCGACGAGAGAATTATGAGCTGCCCACCACTAAGAAATTATTTGGGACCACGGTTCAAAGCTCTCATTTCGAAGTATCGACACATTTTCAGTAAGATCCCAGGGCGAATGAGTGCATATGTCCACGAACTAAAACTAAACACACCACAACCATATGTGCATCGCTCCTACCCCGTACCAATACAATATCGGGAAAGAGTGGAAGAAGAAATTCAACGGATGATGCACTATGGAGTGATCGAGCGCGCAAATAGCCAATACATCAACCCAATCGTGACGGTAATAAAAAAGGACGGGTCAGTACGCCTATGCCTCGACGCACGACAACTCAATAAGTACCTCATAAATGACCATGACAATGCACCACCAATGGAGGAGATATTTCAAAAATGTGGTGGAAAAACAGTCATGTCCAGTCTGGACATGACCAGTAGTTTCTGGCAGATACCACTACATAGAGAATCGCGTCAATACACCGCTTTTCAGCACGAGGGAAAATGCTACCAATTTACGGTGACTCCCTTTGGATTAAAAACAAGCACAGCGAGCCTGATACGAGGTCTCGATATCGTGTTACGAAATCTCGGGAATCACGTGTTGAATTTTGTGGACGACCTTCTGTGTTCATCCACAACCCCGGAAGAACACCTGGAGCATCTCGACAAACTGTTCCAGAGAATAAGCAATCACAACATGACTTTAAACTTCAAAAAATCCGAATTTTTCCGTCAAGAAATATCCTTCCTAGGTCACACACTCACAACACAAGGAATTCAACCGCAGCAGGACAAAATACAGGCGATATCAAATTTTCCAAGGCCTAAAAACCTCAAGCAACTCAGAGGATTCTTGGGATTAATAAATTTCTACTCAAGATTCACGAAGCAGCATGGATCAGCTACGGTCCCCTTACTCGAACTACTACGAAAAGGAAAACCGTGGATATGGGATGAGTTAATAGAAGAAGCATTCATGAAAACGAAGAAACTTTTTACAGACACCATGGTCTTGGCTCACCCTATAAACAACGGCGAATATATCCTCGCGACAGACGCAAGCGATTACGCATTAGGGGCCATCTTATCCCAACAAGGACACGACAAGGAAGAACGAATAGTTTCATGTGCAAGCAGAACCCTGAAAGGCGCTGAAGTCGGATACACCACAACCGAGAAAGAATTACTAGCAGTGGTCTGGGCAATACAAAAATTTCGAACGTATCTGCTGGGGGCAAAAACACAAGTAAGAACGGACCATCGAGCTATAACATTCCTCCGGACGTGTCGATTCGTAAATGATAGATTATTACGATGGGCATTACTCTTACAAGATTACGACCTCACTATTGAACACTACCCGGGAAAGAAGAACGTAGTGGCTGACATCCTTAGCCGTACAACAAATGATGAAGATACATACGATTGGCGAAACAAAGGGCAGATGATTATAGCGACGTTGCTTGCAAGAAAACCCTCGAAAGAGTTCGTAAAGAAATTCAAGGACATTGGAAAGCTGCAGAGAAAACAGGAAAATTTGAAACAAATAACTGAACAAATAAATAACAAACAGACACAAAAGTACCGAATAAATGAGGACGTCATCCAGAAGAAAACATCACAAAATCGATGGAAGACAATTATTCCGGAATCGCTATTAGAAGACTTGACGAAAGAATGCCACGAGCTATACGGACATCCGGGAGCACGCAAGGTTTTCCGTATGCTTGATGAAGATCTCACATGCCCACATTTGGCGAAACGAATTCGACAAATCCTCGCAAGTTGCGACACATGCCAACGCAACAAAGTAGCAACGCAGACAAATTACGCACTGATGCAAATAATTGTACCAAAAGGCCCGGGAGATCTGGTCTCCATTGATTTCTTTGGACCATTGCCTGCCTCGACTGGGGGGGTGAAACACATTCTCGTCACAATTGACGCTTTTACGAAATTTGTGGTTTTGTATCCACTAAAAAAGGCAAATGCAGCATCGGTCATCCGAAAGATGCGGCAGGATTATTTTCCTAAATACGGAAAGCCTCGAAGGATCCAATTCGACCATGGGACCCAATTCACTTCGAAAATATGGATTGACTACCTAAAAGAAAATGAAATTATCGGGATTTTCTCGTCAATACGTCATCCCCAGGGAAACATAGTAGAGCGTGTAAACCGGGAACTTAGCCGGTTCTTTAGGACATTTCTCGAGGAGAAACATAACGGATGGTATCGATGGACACAAATAATCCAAGAGTGTATAAACGATACACATCACGAGACAACCGAATTCACACCTCGGGAACTACAAACCAAGAAAAAGCCATATCGAATATGGAAAAGATGGATCCTCGCCCTAAAAAACGATACGAATGATTCTCTGTCATACGAAGACAAAATAAAACTCGTCAGAGAAAGAATAATCCACAAAGGAAAGCGACGAGCGGAGAGATTTAATCAAAACCATTATGCGACAACATTTGAAGAAGGCGATGTAGTGTTGGTAAAGGCATTAAATGTCTCCGACCCTAGTAAACAGAGAATCGCCAAATTTATGCCAATATATGAAGGGCCATATCGAATAAAAAAATGTGTCGGGCTAGCGACATATCTCCTCGAAGACACAAGAACGAAAATGGAGCGGGGAAAATTCCACGCGAGCCTATTAAGAAATTATATTAGAGAAATAGATGACCAGGAGCAAGACGCACATTTAAAATCGCGGATCGAAAAATGAGGAGGATATAAGAATCGATGTTATCAACGATCGAAAGAAAGTACATAAGAACGAATAACAGCTAGACAAATCAAAGCAATAAAATCGAACAAAGGCAGTCAGACAAAGGGAAACCAAAATCAAATAAAATCAGGTAAATTCGAGCAAGAGAAATGATATCAAAAGGGACAGTTACAATCCAGAACCATGGGAGAGTGGTGGCTGCTAGAGAGTGACGAAGAGGAGAACAGAAATACATCAAGACAACAATGGAAATTAACACCAATTGAGATCGCGCAAATAAAATCGATGAAACGGAGATGGAAAAGGAGAATCCGGCAAGCAAGAAAGAGCGAGGAAATAGGAAAAATCGAGCAAAAGGAAAAGAAAGACAATACGACCGACGATACACACATCCAGGAACTCACCGACGAAGAAATCCAAAAATGGTATCCGGGTAAATCGTTGGGCCTCTAACGATTAGTATCAATCGAAACGCGACCATAAGCACAAGCAAATTGAAATCAAGGAATTAAAACGACGACACCGGCTACACACAAAAGGACAGTGATTGGATTAACGAAGACGACAAACGGCACATCCACGGAGAAACGAAAGATCAACGACAAACGGCACATCCACGGAGAAACGAAAGATCAACGACAAACGGCACATCCACGGAGAAACGAAAGATCAACGACAAACGGCGCATCCACGGAGAAACGAGAGAATCTACGACAAACGGCTGTACATCCACGGAAAAACGAGAAATCAACGACAAACGCAAAACGTCCACGGAAAAAACGAGCGGATAAACGACGGAAGAAGATGGCGACATCAACAGTGCACTGGGCAGGCCCGATGCCGCACTTTCAGAACCATCCCATACATCAGCTCGACGAGGAACCACGAACGAGAATGGTTGCGTACTTTGACCCCTCACACTTCTATATACAAGTGTTGCAGGGGTCAGCCACAAGTGTCCTTCACTGGTGCACCAGAGCAAGACTCGAGTATCCGGGCGTATACCCGATACTCGAAGAAGAGGTTTTCCCTGGCCGGGCCATCTTGTGCCTAGTAGACGGCCAATTTCTACGGGGCACCGTAATTGAAATTATAGAGGGACAAGTGACAGTGTGGTTCGGGGATTGGGGTCGCCAGGGTGCTGTCTTCTATGATCAGTGCTACACCGTCCCAGAAAATTTACTCAAAGTCCCATATCTTGCCGTTGCCTGCGGACTGGACGGTACAGGACCAGTGGAGGGGCAGATGTGGGACTACGACACTACCGAAGCACTCCGCCAGGAGTTGAGGGCAACCCCCTGCCACATCCGGATAAAAAAGCGATCCGTGCACCCTGACGGGTGCTGGGTGGAACTTTGGTTCCAGGGCACCAAGAACATCTCGGCGCGCCTCAAAAAACACGGACTGGCGCAGAACCGGGACAACCCTGTCGAGCCCGAGTGGGAGACGGAGGGCGGAAATTGGGGCTGCCAGGAATGGTTACATACCAAATTCGAATGTATGCCCCGAACCGTCGCGAACAACAACCGTGGGGACAATGATTGCACGACCGATGACCAGGAGCAGGTAGAAGAAAACGAGGATGAGGACGAGCACGAGCACGAGCACGAGGACGAGTACGAAGACGAGGACGAGGACGAGGACTACAACGCCTACGAGGACGAGGGAATCGACGAGGATGCGGTTGTGGAGGAGGTAGTGGGGGAGGAACGAATGTTCCTCCAACACTACCTCATCTTACCGGAGGATGAGGAGGAGAGTGATAGCGACGATAATGCCTCAATAAGCTCAATGTAACAATATATGAAGAAAAAAGAACATATGTGTAACATTTTATTACCCCTACATTTACAAAGCGAAACAGACAGAAATCAGCGAGCGCAAGAAACCAAACAAAATTGACACATATACAGCCTGTCCCAAAAGGGTCGAAGGATCTCTGAGGGGGTGGTAGATCTCGAAATTCTGAATCGAAAAGTCCTCATCCGTTTTTCGATCTGATGCACCCCTGATGAGTTATTAATAATTAATGACAGCCAATAATACTCGTGGGCTGGGCGGCGCGTGGTAGTGTGCGTGTGACGGTGTGCCCGGCCGCACCGCGAGAGGCAGGGCTACGCCGCGCGACGTGGACGTGTGTGTGTGCATGGGTGTGAGGGCGAAAGCTAGGCAGCACGCGTTGATTGTATTGAAGGAGAACGTGAAAAAAATAAGTAGCGCCCCGCGATGATATATTTTCATAAATGGATGATAAATGAATTGAATGAATTCATGTGGAATTGTAAATCCTTAATGGAAAGCGAAACTTCTACTAAAGCCGTTAAAATTCCATTTATTTATTTACTTAAACTAAAAATAAACATCAGCTTGGCGTTTTGTCATACGATATTTTTACATTATTGATTAAAAACAAAAAAAAATTATGCGCTTTAATGGTCGAATTTAACGCATGCTAATTAATTTATTTTCATGATTGCCCGACTTAGTTAATTGACGAGTGAGATCAACTCGAGCAATGACTCTTCCTCCTTACTTCTCGAACGAATCGTCTCGAGATAATTGAATTTACGGTGTTTCTGAACAGGGAAATAGCAAATATCCTGAGAGGTAAAGATTTTCAAAACTCTCGACACGGAGAAATAGAAATTTCAACATTTCAGTCTGCGAATATTTCACAAAATGTATTTAGTTTCAACAAATCATAATTTGCCGACATTTTTAGGCTTGAGGAGAGGATAAAAGCCTCTCTTAAAAATTCAAGCGTCCCTTCGAACGGTGAGTATGTATACGTGTAAAAAATGTTACAAATATATTTTTTTTGCAATGATTGATTATCATTTATTGTTATTCGTGTTATGTAAATATTATACAATACAAAAAATGTCAGTACAAAGATTTCAACACAACATCTCCTAATTATTATTTTTGGGATCCTCGGAGGTGTCGGGTACATTTTCATAACTTTTGAATCCTTCTATTATTCTTAATTCTATTTAAATTCTCAACAATCGTTGAAAAAAAAATATTCTAATAATTGTTAAAACACTGCTATGAATTTTTGACATTTTTCAATTTTTAGTCTTACAGTTTTAGCAGTTCGTTGTAATTTTTTTCTTTTTGTTTTTGCATAAGAATTTTTTTTAACGATTGTTGTGAATTTAAATAAAATTATGAACACAATTTTGTTTGCCGTGCAGATGTTTTTGAAGTATCATGTATTTCGAAGGATTCAAAAGGTATAAAAATACACCCGACACCTCAAAGGATCCCGAAGAATAATAATTACGAGATGTTGTGGTGAAATTTTTGACGTTTGACAAATACTGATGTTGTTTGTGTTGTACAATAACTACACAACACGAATAACAATAAATGATGATCAATCATTGCAAAAAAATGTATTTCTAATATTTTTTACATGTACATACTCACCGTTCGAAGGGATTCTTGAATTTTTAAGGAGAGGATTTCATCCACTTCTCAATCCTAGAAATGTCTGCAAATTGTGATTTGTTGAAATTAAATACATTTTGTGAAATATTCGCAGACTGAAATGTTGAAATTTCTATTTCTCCGTGTCGAGAGTTTTGAAAATCTTTACCTCTCAGGATATTCGCTATTTCCCTGTTCAGAAACGCCTTAAATTCAATTATCTCGAGACGATGCGTTCGAGAAGTAAGGAGGAAGAGTTATTGCTCGAATTGATCTCACTCATCAATTAACTAATTCGGGCAATCATGAAAATAAATTAATTAGCATGCGTTAAATTCGACCATTAAAGCGCTTAATTTTTTTTTGTTTTTAATCAATAATGTAAAAATATCGTATGACAAAACGCCAAGCTGATGTTTATTTTTAGTTTAAGTAAATAAATAAATGGAATTTTAACGGCTTTAGTAGAAGTTTCGCTTTCCATTAAGGATTTACAATTCCACATGAATTCATTTAATTCATTTATCATCCATTTATGAAAATATATCATCGCGGGGCGCTACTTATTTTTTTCGCGTTCTCCTTCAATACAATCAACGCGTGCTGCCTAGCTTGGGCCCTCACACCCATGCACACACACACGTCCACGTCGCGCGGCGTAGCCCTGCCTCTCGCGGTGCGGCCGGGAACACCGTCACACGCACACCACCACGCGCCGCCCAGCCCACGTGTATTATTGGCTGTCATTAATTATTAATAACTCATCAGGGGTGCATCAGATCGCAAAACGGATGAGGACTTTTCGATTCAGAATTTCGAGATCTACCACCCCCTCAGAGATCCTTCGACCCTTTTGGGACAGGCTGTATACAAAGCACATAAGAAATATAAACTAAAGAGAAACACAACCGAGCAATACACATAGAACACAACTAGCGATACAACACACAGCGAAAACATATGCGCAAATAATTCCATAGTCACCGAACTCACGAAATTCGATCGGTGACATAGGAATTAGGGGGGGTAATGAGACACAACCGATTACGATGTCTCTCCCCACCAAACGGATGACCACCTAAGCATAAGATGTAATGACACATACGAACTAATATAACGAAAATACACACTAACGAAGTTCTACGAAAACAAAACACGGACACACACTGAGGGAATTTCATCGAAAACAATAATTTCGGTTAACATTTAAGACCAACACATGCGAATTGTCTCACGAAGAGAGATGGAAGGGGAAGTTTAAACATTGTAAATCAGGTATAAATACCGGGGGTCTGTAAGGGTAAGGGCACTCGTTTCACAGCATTAATAAGCGTGACTTCATGCGAATAGATGCGAAAACGTGTAAATTGAAAAGGACACGCCGTGTTACCGAGCACATACGCCCTTTGTAAAGGTAGAAGTAGCGACTGAGACACCTAACTGGCCCTGGTAGTAAGAAGGGTGTCAAGGGAGCGAACAAACCGGAATAAAGGCGAATGTGCTCAGGAAAGCCTAAGAAGTATCCTAAAGAATTTCATTAGTACAAACGCCCTTGTGATTCTGGCCTCCGCGGTAGGAAGACAAGGACGTGAGGAAAACGAGATGATTAGAGACTTAACCGGCATAGAACACCCAGTGGTACAAGCAACTTACGACTACTGAACGTCACTTCCGAGTACTGGATGCATAATAAGGAAAGGAAGGACGTAAGGAAAGTAAGATTGCTAAATTGGAGGTGTAAAGATAGAAAGTATCGCAAGTACTGGTCGCTGTTCCCGAGTACTGGACGCACAGTAAGGAAAGGGAAAGCGTAAGGAAAACGTACTTTCTGGAGAAGAGAAAGAGCAAGAGAGAAAAGAAATAAGTGAGAGAGGGAGAACAAAGACACACGTTAATAGATAGAGAAAAGGAAGGCAAGCGCAAGGCACGGCAAGCGCGCGCGGAAGCGGCGGAAGAAGAATGTAAACAAACGAGCGAGGAAATCGATAATTAAATCAAGCGTTCCCCGAAATAAAATAGGCCAAATATTTAAAGCGCGAATTATCCTAGGTATTCAATACACAAGCCAACATTGAATTTGTATGCACATAAACACCTGTCAATCTACGGAAGCTATGTAAAGGAGAAAATACGGAATAAAAACTGGGTCATATTATCTATCGGGTGTCCACAAATTAATTTGATCCCTGATCGAGTCTAGAATCCATATAAATTTAAATATAACGAAATATTACACGTTACAGTACCTTGTAAAATATTATCTGTATCTTGTAAAAATTTTATCTGTCTTTTGTAAAAATATTATCTGTATTGAAACGTCTAACGTTCCATACGCCCCCGCCCCAACCACCCCGCGGCTGTGCGCTGCCCGCCCGGACACGAGCTCAGAAGTTGGTAAGGATTAAGGATGGGCGTGGGGGATGGGGTTTATGCGGCAATGTAGATTTTTGTGTAATTTGAGTGTGTTTGTGTATGTGCGTGTGTGTATGTATGCAAACCCAGCTGAACTGGGTGTACCGAAAACCTATGGCGACATCTATGTCTTGTGGTGTCTGATCGACTCTCGAGTCGGATCGTTGCCACTTCTGCGAGTGTTATTACGATTTGTTCTGCCGTGCCCGCCTTCGTCGAGCAGCCTGGTGGACCGAGAGGTTTTCGGCTCAGGCTACCCATGACCGAGGGAGTCCGACGTCTCCTCGCTTGACAGCCAGCGGGGAATACGGCCGCGGCGATTCGGGGATTCCGCGGCATCCCTCCTATAGCAACATGCACCGGGCCAGCCAGCCCGAGTGCAACGACGATCCGAGATACGTCCTCCTCTCCTAACCCTTTAGCCAAAGGGACTTCCTGCAAAAGTCGGCAAAGAGCGCGAAAGCCTCCTTTTCGGCCACCAATCGGTGAACCGCTGGTCTTCGCCCCCTCGCCTCGCCGAGGATGTCCCGCAGAGCGAATCTCTGTGGTTCGGAAATCGGGCAGTCCGCGAGGAAGTGCCACGCCGTGTCCAGCCCCCCACACTCACAGGCCTCCCCGCCGATGAGATCCAGCGACGCCAATCGCGCCCTGAAGTCCCCGTGCCCAGAGAGCACCTGCGTCGTATAGTGGTCCGGCCGGAACCACTTGGCGGCCATTCGCTCGCGGACCGACTCGAAGAAGGCAAATGTGGTGCGGCCTTTTGGTGAAGCGTTCCAGTCGGCCTGCCACATATTGATTGCCTCGTCCTCGATGCGGCTGTAGCCATTAGCGGCATTAGCCGGGACTACGACGTTGTTTATCCTAGCGTCCTCTCCTATTCTCGACTCCTAGCGTGCCCTTCTCCGTGCCAGAAAAAACTGCACCAGAAGGACACCGCTAGTGACGCACAGGGCGTCGTACTACGTGGTTCTATAAGCGGATGTGGTTGCTATGAGCGCAAGTCGCTGCGCTGTCCTAAGTACCCTAATGTCGGCCTGGCTACACAGGTCCGACCAGCCTGAAGCTGCGTAGGCCACTACCGGCTCGAAGACGCCCTTGTAGATTGCTCGCATTGCTTTGTATCGCAAGCCCCACCCTGCCCTAGCTAGGTTGCCCATCCGGTCAAAAAGCCGCCCTGTCTTCTCCGCTATATACCTACAGTGAGATTTAACCCCCATCTCCTTATCAAAGTATCTGTTTGCCAGGTTCGGTCGCCTAGCTGCCCTACGCGCACGGTCGGGGCGGTCCCCGCCGCGTCGGCCTACCGATGGCCTCCTGATCCATTCACTCTAAAGGAGGATGGCTTCCGTCTTCCGGGCGGACAATTCTAATTTGGCTGAGCGACACCATTCAACGATCCTATCTACTATCTCCTGGCCCTTTTCCTGCAATTCCCTACGGGAGTTGCCGCTCACGAGGACGAGAAGGTAATCGGCGTAAGCGACGAACTTGTTCGGGGCTATGTCCTTCAGGATTCTGAGGAGCCCGTCGAACATGAGGTTCCAGCAAGCCGGTCCGAGCACGGAGCCTTGAGGACAGCCTCTCGTGGGCCGCTTGGACACCTCGTTGTTTACCCACGCGATGCTAACTTTCCGGCTATCAAAATAGCTGCTGAATACTTGGAAGATAATTCGTGGGCCTCCCTATCCTTAAGCGCTTTGAGGACTAGGGGCCACCACACGTTGTCAAAAGCTCCAGAGATGTCGAAGAGCATCGCAACCGCGTACGACTCTTCCGAGTCATCCACCATCTTGCGCAGCTCGACGATCGCGTCCTTCGTCGACTTGCCCGGGACGAAGCCGAACTGTTGAACGGAGATTCTACCCGGAGCCATTGCCGTCCGCGCGATGCGCCCCCTGAGGATTTTCTCGAGGTTTTTCCCTATCACCGAAAGAAGACAGATGGGCCTGTAGGATTTCAGACCCCTCGTCCCCTCGTCCTTTCCCTCACCTTTCAAGAGCACTCTCAGGGAGCCCTCCTTCCAGGTGGCGGGGAAGGTGCCCATTTTGATACACGCATCGAAGAGACGAACGAACTGATCGGGAATAACGGTAAAGCCGCACTTCAGCACCTCGACCTCAATTAGGTCGGGTCCCGGAGCCTTTCCGTTCTTGAGGGACTTGATGGCCATTGCCACCTCGGCCCGGGAGATCGCAGCAGGGTCCTCTGGGGTTTCAGGTGCGATGAGTGCACCCTCCCTGACCACTCGCTGCTCGGGAATGTCGTCCTGTTTCCGGTCGTCTGGGACGTGAGCGGCGAGGAGATAGCTGGCGGTTTCTCTCGTGTTCTCGCTGAACCCGCCGTCACGCCGGATGGTGCTGAGCACCCCTCAACGCGAAATTTGTCAGCCTGTTGCTTGTACACGAAGCCCCAGGGTTTCGCGTTGCCGTGCGACGTGATGAAGGTTCTCCAGCTCTCGAGTCTGACTCTCTTCACCTCTCTGCTGTATCCCCGCAATGAGTTGCGGTACTCCAGCACGTTGGCGAGGCGAAGGGGGCCCCGGCTGCTCTGCTTGGACGGCTCTACGTTTACGATAGACCTCTTTTTTGAGGTTGGTCAAAGTCATTATCCACCACGGATTGGACTTTCTAAAGTACCGTTTTCTCGGCATGGACTCGGTGCAGGCATCCGTGAGGACACCCGTGAGAGTCACAGTCATGGATTCGACTTCCGCTCCGGACGCGAGCGAGAGCCCCTCCAGTCTTGCTGCCAACGCGTCTGCCAGGATCTCGGAGAACCGGTCCCAGTCAGCCTTCTTGGTATTGAAGCGACTGGTCCCGATGTCTCCGTCATTTCCACGGACCTTTGGGACCCTCATTCTCACGTCCAGGGCGTTGTGATCGCTCGATGTCCAGTCTTGTCGCACTGTCCAGGACCCGAAGAAGCGGGTCATGTCCGGCGATCCAAGGGTCACATCGATGTATGATGAGCCCCTGTCCGTCCAATAGGTCGGAGCCTGATTCACGTCGTTGAGGACCACATATCCGAACTCCCGAATGAGCCTTTCCAACCTGGCTCCCCTCACGTTGGTGGCCTGAGGGTGGCCCAAAGAGCGGATCGGGCATTCGAATCAAGCGACACTAAGACTCTTTACCCCCTTAGCGAGCGAAGTACCATACCGAGGTGTCTGAGGTGTTCCTCGATGTCGTCCCGCCACTGAAAATAGTGGGACACGACGTAGAACGAGAAACCGGGTGCCAGCACTTCCGCACAGGCGCAGTGGGTCGTGCTGAGCTGCGAGATGGAATTACATTGGAACATGGGGTTGCAGACCATGACTGCCGCCCACGGATGTTGCGAGCATACAGCGGCCACCCGCGCACCGATCCCTAGACCGCAGAAGGTGTAGCTCTGGCTCTGCGCTCGAACATATGGCTCCTGCAAAAGCAGGATGTCGAGGCGCTTTGTGCCGACGAGCTGAAGCACCTCACACGTTACCACAGCCGAACGCCTCATGTTCAGCTGCAGCAGCCTAATTTCCGTAGCCCCCCCTCCGCCTGGTGCGGCTATTCTCGCGACGCGTTCCCGTGGGGGTGGGGAAGAAGATGATGATGGTGGGGGGTTTGTCGCGGACGCGATCGCGGTCGCGTTTTGTCTAACCTGCACGCGCTCAGCCTCTACAGGTTGGTTTACCTGTTATCTAGTTACCTGCCTGTCACACCTGTGAAGAACGATTTTGACGGCACGAAGGCCGAACCCCTCACTCACGGAACTGGCACGAGACTGCCGAGCACCCCGAGAGACGCGCGGAGGCCTTGTGGATGGCCGTAGCGGAGAGCACAGACGCAGCCCAGCCTCTCGAACGACCCGATGGGTGCACAGACGCGTGACCAAGCTCGCCACTCTCTCAACAACATTTGCACAGCCACTCACACGCGCGTCTCTGCTGACGACGGACCTCGCGAAAGGGGCCCCCGCCCGGAGATCCGAATGGGGGGCTCTTTTGCCTCCGGAAGAATTTCCTTTGGAAAGATCTGCCATCATTACTTTTTCGACGGAATTTATACGCCCACGGGACTGCCTATCACCGTGGGGTACCTGCAGCTTAGAGAAAATAGCTGAAAAAGAATGATTAGTAGATTAGGGTACCTGCAACTTACGGAAGCTAGCTGAAAAGAAAATATGTATTAAATTAGCCTGTCTCGCCGGTTTCGTCACCGCCGCGAGCGCCCCCCGGTCGAGGCACGCGCGACGCAGGGCCCGGGCTGAGACGTGGGAGGCACCGATCCCTCCCCCCCTCCCCGTGGGGTGATGAGGGAACGATCAGAGCGCCGCCTAAATAGGGGATGATTGGGGATTGGGGAGGGTTAGGAGGGGTTCCGACGCCGCCGGGAGAAGGGCCCATGCGACGCGCCGCTTTGCGTCAGTCCAGAAGTCGGGCGAGTGCCCGGCCGATGGTCGCGCGCGGGGTAAAAGTGCCACCACCGGCGCCAGTTCTTCACACGTGCGGCATTGCTGCACATCCGATAGGGCATTTCGACAGCGTGTATCAAAATGCCAACAACCATGGCTCACGAGGCACTCCACGGTCCGTCAAGACCGAGCGAGCGGCACTTTTCGCACAGAGGCGCCTCCCGCGGCGAGACAGAGCTCAAACCTCCGTGTGTGTAGCCACATATTAGGGCCATTCGGTCATTAAGACCTACCCGTGGCTTAGCTGTGCAGGGAGCCGAACGAGGGCAGCATGCGCGGCCAAAGGTCACCGCACCAACGCGCGAAACATTCGAACAGCGAAAAGAGAGCACCACGCTCATCAATTCAAACCCCACCGCGTTTAGCGAAACAGAGGGGGCGCTGCGAGCGTTTCTCCGCGAGCGACACGTCAACGCGCGGAATTTTAAGATTATATCGAGTCACAAAATCCGATATACGAACATTGTTAGTATTTTAAGTATAGAACTAAGATTAGCAAGTAAGCAGAACAATTACATCGGGAGAAATCGAAGAAATACTCACCGTTACATCAAGACGCAGCAAAAGCATTGTACATACACACTATTTACTCAAGAATACTTTTGTTTTACCGATTTTACCTGACGTTAAATTAATCTACTCCCTAATCGAGTCGGAACAAATAAATTTAAATGTAACCAAAACTGGATACGTTACAGTATCATGTTTTTATCAATAAAACAAAAATTATTATTATTCCTGAATAATAATAATGAGTAGACCACTACAACGACTCTCCCGGTCTCCCCCCACTCTACCTGCTCCCCCGGAGTGGGGATAGGAGTGGGGATTCGCCATAGTGGTCCACATACTACTGTTATGTTTTTCCTCGAGAAGCGTCCTGAAGAATCGGCTGAGTTCTCGATTCACACGCTCTACGATGTTTCCCTGCGGGTGACGTATTGACGTGAAAACCCCGATAACTTCATTTTCTATTAGATAGTCAATCCATATTTTTTATGTGAATTGTGTCCCGTGATCGAATTGAATCCTTTGTGGCTTTTCGTATTTCGGAAAATAGTCCTGTCGCATCTTCCTAATAACTGATGCTGCATTCGCCTTTTTCAGCGGATACAGAACAACAAATTTTATGAAGGCGTTTGTGACCAGGATATGTTTCACCCCCCCCCCCCCCCAGTCGATGCAGGTAGTGGTCCATAAAAATCGATGGAGATAATATCTCCAGGGCCTTTTGGTATAATTGTTTGCATTTGTGCATAATTTGTTTGTGTTGCCACTTTATTGCGCTGGCATGTGTCGAACTTTGCAAGGATCTGTCGAATCCTTTTTGCCAAGTGTGGACATGTAAAGTCCTCATCAAGCATACGGAAAACCTTGCGTGCCCCCGGATGTCCGTATAACTTGTGGCATTCTTTCGTCAGTTCCTCCAATAGTGATTCTGGGATAATCGTTTTCCATCGATTCTGTGACGTTTTTTTCTGGATGGCGTCCTCATATATTCGGTACTTCTGTGTTTGTTTGTTATTTATCTGTTCCGTTATTGGTTTCAAACTTTCCTGCTCTCTCTGCAGCTTTCCAATGTCCTTGATTTTCTTGATGAACTCCTTCGATGGTTTTCTTGCAAGTAACGTTCCTATAACCATCTGCCCCTTGTTTCGCCAATCATCCACTCCTTCATTGCTTTTTGTGCGGCTAAGGATGTCGGCTACCACATTCTTCTTCCCCGGGTAATGTTCAATAGTGAGGTCATAGTTTTGTAAGAGCAATGCCCAACTCAATAATCGATCATTCACAAATCGACATGTTCGGAGAAATGTTATAGCTCGATGGTCCGTCCTGACTTGTGTTTTTGCACCCAGTAAATATGTTCGAAATTTTTGTATTGCCCAGACCACTGCTAATAACTCTTTTTGGTGGTGGTATATCCGACTTCGGCACCTTTCAGGGTTCGATTTGCGCATGAGACAATTTGTTCCTCTTTGTCATTTCCCTGTTGCGATAAAATGGCTTCCAATGCGTAATCGCGTGCATCCGTTGTGAGGATATATTCACCGTTGTTTATAGGGTGAGCTAAAACCATGGTGTCTGTAAAAAGTTTTTTCGTTTTCACGAATACTTCTTCTATCTTCTCATCCCATATCCACGGTTTTCCTTTTCGTAATAATTCAAGTAATGGGACCGTAGCTGATGCATGGTGTTTCGTGAATCTTGAGTAGAAATTTATTAATCCCAGTAATCCTCTAAGCTGTTTGATGTTCTTCGGCCTTGGGAAATTGGATATCGCCTGTATTTTATCATGCTGAGGTTGAATTCCTTGTCTTGTGAGTGTGTGACCGAGGAAGGATATCTCTTGACTAAAAAACTCAGATTTTTTAAAGTTGAAGGTCATTTTATGATCGCTTATTCGTTGAAATAGTTTCCCAAGATGCTCCAGGTGTTCTTCCGGGGTTTTGGATAAACACAGGAGGTCGTCAACAAAGTTCAGGACGTGATTTCCGAGATCTCGAAACACAATATCGAGACTTCGAATCATGCTGGCTGTACTCGTTTTCAATCCAAAGGGTGTGGCCGTAAATTGGTAGCATTTTCCTTCATGCTGAAAAGTGGTGTATTGGCGTGCTTCTCTATGTAGTGGTATCTGCCAAAAACTGCTGGTCATGTCCAGGCTGGACATGACTGTTTTCCCGCCACATTTTTGAAATATCTCCTCCATTGGTGGTGCGTTGTCGTGGTCATTTATGAGGTATTTGTTCAGTTGCCGTGCGCCGAGGCATAATCGTACCGACCCGTTCTTTTTTATTACTGTAACGAGTGGGTTAATGTATTGGCTGGTTGCGCGCTCGATCACTCCATAGTGCATCATTCGTTGTATTTCTTCTTCGGCTCTCTCTCTATATTGTATCGGTACTGGATAAGAGCGATGCACATATGGTCGTGGTGTGTTTAGTCTTAATTCGTGTACGTATGCACTCATCCACCCCGGGATCTTACTAAAGATGTGTCGATATTTCGAGATGAGAGCCTTAAACCGTGGTCACAAGAAATTTTTTAATAGAAGACGGCCCTTAATTCTCTCGTCGACTTCGCTTTCGGTCAATTTGCTGGTTTCGTTTCTTGCAACGTGCATTACGCTCTTTTCTTTCTCTTTCGTGTCTGGTGAGTCAGGGTTATTCGTCTTTCTCCAATTTCCTTGTGTCAAAACGCTGACGGTCTCCCCAGCTACCTGGACAATGCCCTTGTGTAAATTTACAGCTACTTGCAGCGTCGCCATCCCATTCACTCCTAAAATTGCTTCTCTTCTCAATTTTGGGACGATGAGAATGTTTATGTCTCCCTCCGTGGCGTACAGTTTGGATTTGGCAAGAATTTGTTGTTTGATTCTTCCGGCGTTTCCTCCAAATGCTCCGATAATTTCCATACCGGTGACCGGAAGTGTGGGGCATTTAAGGAGTTCTTTATTCTGCGAAAAAACTTCCTCAGAAATGCATGTGACTTCGCTACCGCTGTCGACCAGGGCCTCTACTTTTACATCTTCAAAATTCACTGTGAGTGTGGGACATTTATTGTGGTGTTCTCTACTCATCCATTCTACTTTTTCCTCATTCTCCTGGATCAAGTACTCTCTAGGATTTTCTAAAACGCTTTCGATCATCCATGTATCGCTCGTCGGTATTATCTCCCCTGGTTTCCTCTCGTCTTTCTCTCCTCTTTCTTCTTGTGTATTATTATGACCTTGGAGCCTTCTCCTTTTCTGTTGCTCTCTTTTTTTGAGGTTACGTTTTGCTCGTACTCTCGCTTCTTCCATGTCGAATGTCTCAATTGACATATTTCCCGTTGCGCCTCGGATAGGTTGCATTGCTAAACCCATCGATCCGGGCGCAATGTTTATGCGTTTCCCTGGTTCGGTGCCTTCGTCGTTGTTGCTTGTCCCTGGCCGTTGTTCCTTTTCGTGGATTGTCCTTGTCCGGGGTTCGATGGTTCCTTTTCTTTTGGCTGCCAAATTGGGTTTCCAGGGTTCAGAGTTTGTTGCACTGGGTTTTGCCATGCTTTTAGAGGGGCGTCGGTTCTCCATTGTTGGCTGAACTGTCGCCGGTTGTTGTTGTTGTTATTGTTGTTGTTGCTGTAATGTTGTCGCCTCCCTCCTTGCCCACCTAGTGGAATGTTTCTAAGTGATTTCTTCGTTCCGATACCGTCTAAACTTTCGAGCAAGTCCAGAAGCCTTTCTATCGTTCTTATTCCGCTTACGCGGACGCTTCCGGATACTTTCTTCATTTGTATATCCTGGGCTTAAATCTTTGGCGTTGCTCGTGCCCGTGTTGCGCGCCCTGCCCGTATTGCTCGTTGTCCTTCGTCCTCATATGTTTCGAATTCCAAATTTCTTCTTATTTTGTCTTGAATTTTGTAACTCCAATATCTTGCCTTGAATTTGGTGGCGAACTCCTCGAACACACGTATCGGTCCCTCCATTACGCACCACCAATCTTTTGCTGCATCTCGTAACGATTGTCCAATCATATACTCTAGATCTGCTCCCCCGGTGATCTCTACGAATTCTTTTAAATCTCGGAGAAATCTCATGGGGCGTTCTCGTCCATCTCCATTGAAAGTCGGAAGTCTTTGCTTACTTGCATACACCTGTGTTGCGTTCAGACTATTCTGTAATGTCGAGTGATTATGGATGGGTTCTCGTTGTGTGAGGATTTCCTCACATTTTTCTATCCAAGAGGTGTTGTTTTTGACGATTTCTCCTAACCCGACGGATGAGTCTGTCAAGTTTTTTAAACTCTTCGAGACTTTCTTGAATGTCGCATTTATTTCGGCAAGCTTTTTATGTGTCTCTTCCTGTCTTCGTTTGTGGTGGTCCTCGCAAAGGTCGTGCGAGATCACGATTATTCTTTCTGTTCTTTCTTCCATTTCTTTTAACTTGACTGTTAATTCCGTATTTATTTCTTCTCGTCCTGTTGCTCCGCGTGAGATACATTTTTCTTGTTGCTTTTCGATGTTTATTTTTAGTCGGCGACATTCTTCCTTCCTTTCCGCATTAATCTTGTTCAATGCCCTTATAACAGCTTGTAATGTTTCATCGATTTCTTGCTGTGCCGTTTGTAGTTCCAATGGCTGTGAATTTATATTGTATGTTGCATCCGGGAACTCGTTGATTATTTGTCGTCTTTGAAAATAAGAAAAGATTCAAGTAATAGAAAAATTGAAATTAATAGAAAAAATATTCAAAGTTTAAAGTTGAAACTGAAAAGTATTAAGTCAAAGAAGAATTAAGAGTTATTGAAACTATTTCGAGGAACTGTGAGGTTCCGAAGATTTACACCCTTTCGACTGACCGATTTCGTTCTGCCGTCTTCATCGTTATCGAACTGTAAGTCCATTATTTGTTTAATTTGTATATCTTTAATTTGTTTTCTAAAATACAGACTCTTTGAGTCAGATAAAATCCAACACGACGTTTCCACATTTATTTGCACTCCTCAATTAAAGACTCCCATCCAGTCTATTGGCCGAGAGGCTAGGGCAAAAAGGGAACGACCATTTTTTCAAGGTTTCTTAACCTTAAGTGCGTCTTGACGTCACATTTCATTGTGAACTCGTCAGACCGACGTCACAATACTCAGTAACACGGCGTGTTCTTTTCGATATACTCGTTTTCGCATCAATTAGCATGAAGTCACGCTTGTTAATGCTACGAAACAAGTCTCTTTTCCCTTGCAGAGACCCGGTATTTATACTCGGTTTTCGCATGTTCAAATTTCCCCTTCCTCCCTTGCTTGTGTGACATTTCGTATGTACTTGTCTTAAATGTTAAATTAAATTATCGTTTCCGATGAAATTCCCTTAGTGTGTGTCCGTGTTTTTGTTTACTCGGAAATTTCGGTAGAGTGTGTCTATGTCTGTCTTTTCAAGATGTTAGTTTGTCTGTGTTTAATTTTATCGTAGCGTCTTATACTTTTGCAATCACCCGTTTGGTTGGGAAGGGCGCTGCGCTCGCTTTTGCAATTCGGGTATGTCTCAATATCGATTTTTTACCTTTTCCGATCTCTTCAGACTCGTCCGACTCATGTACTGCATGCGGTGAATAAGTGATATCGGCAATAATCTCGCTTTTTTCATTTCCAATCAATCCGCTGTTCGTGGGAGGTTTTAATTGGTGATAAAGTTCGAAGTGCTGTCGGAAGCTTTTTAAACTAACGAATTTACGTGTACAGGGACCTGAACATTGATAGTGTCGTGCTGCTAAATTATCGCGATGGTCCAAAAGTGCATGCTTACTGAAGGCAACATTATTGTCGAAGATTTTTTTACATTTACATTTGAAAGACATCTTTCACATTTAATTAATGAAATGAGAAAATACAAATAATACTCTGCGTGAATTTATAAATGTTTAATAATTTTTAATTATTTTTATAAGAATTTATAAAAATTTAATAATTTTTATAAGAATTTATAAAAATTTAATAATTTTTATAAGAATTTATAAAAATTTAATAATTTTTATAAGAATTTATAAAAATTTAATAATTTTTATAAGAATTTATAAAAATTTAATAATTTTTATAAGAATTTATAAAAATTTAATAATTTTTATAAAAGTTCTCGAAATATACACGACGTATACATTATTTGATCGTGATGTTCATTTCGCCAAGCAATGCAAAAACGGACGGTGAAACGATGCGGTGATTTGCACTATCGATTTAAAATACTGCCTTTTCAATGAAGGTCCACGCCGGTCGAGCCTTAGGTGGATACTGCGCATTTAAGGCATAGAACGCCTTAAAGCAAACTTCAACGGCTCTTACGACGAACGATAAGTCGTACTGGATGTCGCTGATAAAAACATGGGCAGCAATAATTTTCTCCCCTGAACCAACAATCACTGGCCTTGGCTGGAACGGAAGGTTATACTTCTGCAGGTTTTGCTCCGTTCTTTCGAGTGATGTATGTACGTCACAAGCAGTCTGAAAAATGCATCATTTGTTGTTGAACACAATGACGGAAAGTTATATATTTATCTGGAGGCAATGGGTAAACCCTTGCCGCGCTTCGGCTTTTGAAGTATTCCATTTCTTCACAGAACTGCCTGCATGCGCCTTTTCATGTGTGCTTTGCTTTCTCCGTTTATTTCCTCCAATTGGGGCAGGTTTTCGGAACGCATTTGATAGAAGAATAAGAACTGTTGTATCCAAAGCCTCTGCAAAAAATTGAAAGTGAGGTTCAAGTGAAATAATCTCCTAGATTAATCTCCTCCTAATAAACTCCAATCAAGACTAAAAAGTCAATAAATCATTATTGAACACTAAATTAATTACAATTTTAATTATATAAACGTGTCGAATTTCATCAGTAAAAAATGTATCGAACCTCCTTCGAGTTTAAATAATTTGATGCTTTCAGCAAAAAAAAATGTCTCTGATGGCTTCCGCGCATCTAAAAACAATTTAATAAGCTGCGATCGCACCTTCGGCCAATTTCCCTGAAAAATATTTTTTTCTCCGGAAATTTTGTCTCGAAATCTCTAATAAATTATTATATAACAAGTTATAATAAGCAATGGCCTCAATTTAATTTTGTTAAGTGTTTAAATTATGAATAATAGTTTTATTGTATGCAAACTAACCAAAGTGTATCGTTTTTTTCAGCTTCAAAGAAGGAAACCGTTGAAAATAGGAAGTGATGGTTTCGTTTTTCGAAATGTTTTTTCGTTGTTTTAGCGTACTAATCCACAGTTCTACGACTGTGCCCCACGGTTCGACGTTATTTTTCAAGAATTCTAAGGCCTCCGTTGAAGCTAAGTCGGAATCAGGCTCAGCGTCTAAAAGAAGTGGTAGTTATATTTAATAAATAAAATTTAGTGTGTTATTTTTCAATTAATTATTACTGTGTCTGCAGATATTGAATAAAAGTAATTGCTTATTAAATGTTAAATAAATATAATTATAATATATTATAATTATACGAATGTCTCACCCGAGAGATTACGACGGTAGTATAGCTACTTCAGGTTTACAATCACACGTTTAGAGCAAATTTGTTTTTCAAAATTGTCGTCCTGGCAACCAGGCGCTCTTTGCGCCATCATTTGTCCATTCTCGTCATTCTGTTTAAAGTTTTTGTAGTCTTTCCCTGGGGGAGTTATCTCACATAGGAAAGAACCAAAAGAAATTTTACCCTCGTTTCCGAGAGATTGGGTTGGGAGAAAAAGTCCCCCACCTTGGAGGGGTCCAGTTTTATGAGTTTTATTGAACCTGGTAGAGATAATTTGTTACATTTACAGTAACTTAAATGTTATTGGGTGGGTAATCTCTCGGGCGAGACATTCGTATAATTATCATCGAGCGTCGCCCGCCTTTGGCGGGCTCGCTTGATGGTTCAATTATACTTCATTCCTCGCCTTTGGAGATTACGACGGTAGCTGTTTAGAGTTGTTTGTAACATTTTTTTTTTTCAAAATAATATCACAGTCTCCGCGAATTTGTTTTCTTTAATTTCAATGGGGAGACGGTAGATATCCGCAAATACTCTGGATTTCTGGGACCATCCCGCAACTCTTTTTTTTTCGTCGATAGAGACCCCTTTTTCTGCCGCTTTAAACGTGGACGCGTGCCGCGTGCTGTGAGTCCTGAATTTTTTGTCTATACCTAGTTCCGCGAGGCTACTTTTTATCCATCTCCCGACTGTATCCCTTGATACTCTGGAGTGTGGGCTGTTGAAAGAGATTAGGAGTCTATCTTCATTACCTCTTAGATTTTGAGTTCTAGATATATAGTGACGTAAGGTTTTTGCTATACATAGACTTGGTTTATAGTCGAAAAAGGGTAATTTCAGCAGCGGTCGTACCGCTCCTGCTCTCGATGTTTTAATGCGGTCTGGAATTTTTATTTCCAGTCCTTCCGACGTTTTCGCGATATTCCCTATTTTAATAGCTGCTAAGGTTTGGATTCTGTGGGCCGTACCTAGAGCAAGGAGTAGTACTAGTTTTTTAGTAAGGGTTTTCAGGTTCAACGATTCTAGGGGATACCAGCTCGAATTTTTTTCGAGAATTAGGTCTACGTCCCATGTTGTATCGTACCTAGGCTTGCTACGTTTTTTCTTGTATACCCCTTTAAAAAATCTACTAATTAGATTACAGTTCCCAATTTTTTCCCCGGAAATGAATGCAAGGGCTGCTCTCCCAGTGTTTAGCGTTCCGTGACAGGCTCCGTCTTGATCTTTTAGTTAAAAAGAATAAAGCCTTGGTTATCGAGATGTCGAATGGGTTCGATTGTGTCTCCTGGTTGAACCTCTATCATAATCTGTACGTGGAGTCAGACTGCTTGATCGTTGAGTTTTCTAATGACGCGATTATGATCTCCGTGGATTCATCTAGTATATTTTTATTCATCAGCGTCTACCTGATAATTTCGCAACCACCAGGATAAGCTGTCGACTCAGAGGATGCGTTGTGCGGCTGGAATCTGAGGTTAATCAGTTGTTATTTGGTTCAAGGGTAATCTTCTATCGTCATATTTTTGAAGACTGGGAACCAATTTTGGCTCGGCCATAAGGGGACTACGAGGATCCCTACTGCTTTATCAGTTTTAATTTTTTGGATCACTCTAGCGATTATCGTGAACGGCGGGAACGCGAAGAAAAACCACTGACTCCAGTCTATAGTAAACGCGTCCAAAGCGAAGGCTTGTGGGTCCCTATCCCACGAGCAGTAATAATTGCATTTTGCATTGCTTCTTGATGCGGAAAGGTCCATATTAAGGGTTCCAAAGTAATTAATAACTTTTCTATACGCGTAGTCGGTTAGCAAGTCGCAACAAAGAGTCTGCTTCTGTGTTATCTTTTGAAGCGATGTAAGACGCGTGTACCCATAAATCTCGCTTTTCGCACCATTCCCATAGATCTTTGGCTAGTTTGTGAAGCCCTCCACTTTTAGTTCCTCCCATCTTGTTGATGTAGGCTAGCATGATTGTGTTATCGACTCGTAGAAGTATCTCTGCTGACGACAGATTTTTCTCGAATAATTTTAGTGCCAAGTGCATTGCTTTCAATTCTAGGTGGTTAATGTGGAGAGATTTGTCAGCCTGTGACCACTCTCCGTGAGCTCCTTCCCCCTCGCAGAATGCGCCCCATCCCGTTAGGCAAGCATCTGAGAAGATTTCTTTTCTGAATTTGAAATATCTGATTTTCCTAATTGCTACGGGCAATTTCATTTTCCACCAATTAAAATAATCGATTATGGAGCTCGGCATGGTCATGTCTCTATTATAATTTTCCTCGTTATTTTTCAGGGCTTCTTAGGGCATGCCTAAAACTTGGGCAAGAGTTTTTATTTTGCATGTGTTTTTTCCCCTCAGGGACTTTACGTGAGCAGTGAGAGAGTCTCACTTTTTGGATGAGAGCTCTACTATCATCCTTCTAGAGTCTAATATAAGCCCGAGGTACTGACATCGTGTACTTGGGGATAACTTGGACTTGTTTTCATTAAATATGGAGTCTAGTCGTTCGAGTAAATTAATTGTCTCCCGTAGCTACGTCGAAAACAAAACAGTGCGCTTAGATAATGCCGAGATCTCGTCTACAAGGACAGTCATCGTGACAACACTAATGCTCCAATGAAGTGCATTGGAAACCTGGGTATCACGAAAAAGAACTGCTGGCTCGATCGACGAGTTCCCGAGTGATCGATTATGAGCTTTTTCAGCTTCCCGGGGCGACAACTCCATTTGGAATTATGCGATTACAATTTATCAGGGGGGTTTTCGAAACGCCGCGAGATGCTCTTTCGACTGGTATGAATCATCATAAGCTTCGCATGCAGCAAGCATCAGTTTTTGAGCCTTTTGCAAAACCTCGATTTATATCGAATCACAAAATGGTGTCACAATCGGCCAATTTTTGACCGATAGAGTTGAAACTGGTCTCATTTTATGTGTTATTAAATTGACTAGAACGTACTTTTTTGGTTTTTCGAAATCGATCAAACTTTTACCAAAGTCACCGAAATACATGTTGCCCCACTTCAAAAGGCGAGCACTGTATATTGAAACGTACAACAGTTCAAATACCGAGCGCAGCGCCATCCCCAACCAAACAGATGAAAATAAAAGTGTAGAACGCTACGACAAGTCGGACACAGACAAACTAATACCTCGAAAAGACACAGACATACACACACAATGACGAAATTCTAAGAAAACAAAAAAACACAGACACACACTGAGAGAATTTCCTTGGAAACAAAAATTAAATTTAACATTTAAAACAAACAGATGCAAAATATCGGACCGGCAAGGGGGGAAGGGGAAGTTTAAACGTTCGGAAACCGGGTATAAATACCCGGTCCTTACAAGGGAAAAGGTACTTGTCTCGTGGCATTAACGAGAACATCTTGATGTTAATTAATGCGAAAACGAGTAAATTGTACAGAACACACCGTGTTACTGGGTACATACGTCTTTTACAAAGGTACAAGTAGCGACTGAGACACCTAACTGTCCCTGGTAGTAAAGAGGATGTTAAGAAAGCGAACGAACCAGGCATAAAGGCGAATGTATACAGAAGAGTCTGAGGAACATCCAGAGAATCATTAGTCCGAGCGCCCTTGTGATTCTGGCCCTGGTAGTAAGCAAGGCTAGGACATGAGGAAAACAAGGCATCTTGACATTCCAAAGATCAAAACACGCAGTGTTACGAGCTGTATTGCGACTACTGATCGTTACTTCCGAGGGTATCAGGCGTCTTGATACCCCGACAAAATATCCCCAACAAAATATTCCCGACAACTGATCCTTTGAATATTATTTTGTTGAATAAAATTGTACATTCACACAAAGAATTTTTCGAATTGACCCACGCATTATCTTCGTCAAATTATGTTTTTGTGAAATTGGTGAAAAATATTTTTTGCAGAATCTTGTTAAATTGATCCTCAATTTTATTGATGAAAATCAGCTTGCAGTGTTATATTTAATGATATTTAATATTTCTACAAAAATTACATAATATTGGCCCTGATGATTATTTTATTATTCCTCATGTCAATATCTGTTTATGTTCGCTAAAATTATCATGCTGATGATGATGATGAAATTTTATACATGTAAGATTCTTTACTCGGCGTTGGAATTATTCAAAAAAACCTCAACGAAAATTTGTTTCTCTGTGAAAGAAAAGAGATTTTATTCTAACGGTTACTGACAGATGCTATTTACATTATGTACAGATGTGGGTTACCTGTGAAAGAAAAGAGAAACAACAATTCAAGTTGGAAGCTTCTCTTTCTTTTACAATTAATTTCTTTCCGTGGGTATTGTTGTATTTTGTTCTTATCTCCCTTCAGCTTTTTCACTCTCTTTTTTCCTCCTCTCTATCTTTCTGTCCCTTCTTGATGTTGTTTGACTTCGATTCTCTCTGTTGATGATTTGTGTGAATATCGACGCGTTCGATACCTCGATACTCGGCGCGGCGGATTTAAAGAGTGTATATTCTCTTTACATACATATGTGTCATCTGTTGGTAGAATTTTTAACTTCTTTTAAACTACCTGTTTTTGGTAATTGTAAATGATTCATGTTGTGACATCTATTGATTTAATATTAAACTTTATGTGTTTCATTGTCTTTTTTTTTAAGTTGTTGTTTTGTGATATTACTATTTGTGTTGGAGTTACTTAAGGAAACACCTCGTGTTTATTTATTAAAGTGGTTGTGTTTGTTATTTTTTTTGAGGATATTTCGTCTGCGGATATTTTACCCGGGATATTTTGTCGGGGTATCAAGAATCATGGACGAATTGTAAGGAAAGGAAGAACGTACGGAAAGCAATATTGTTCAGGTGAAGGAAGGGTGACAAAAGAAGATATCGTGATTACTGGTCGCTGCACCTGAGTACTGGACGAGCAATAAGGAAAGGGAGAGCGTAAGAAAAACGGTATTTCTGGAGAGGAAAAGGAGAGTATAAAAGAAAAAAAGCACAAATTGAAACGGATTAAAGGGAAGAGAAAAGAGATTAAAGTGTGAAATAGAGACAGTGACAGACGCCAGACGAGACGAAAAAACGAGATAGAGTAGAAATTGAAATTGAAATAAATTTATTATGCCCTAGTAACACTATGGGGCAAAACATAGTAGTGAATACAATTTTGCACAGCCTAAATCAAACAATATCGGCACAGCAGTGTGTGCGTGTACCTGAATAAATTCCAGGGAAAATTAACATAGCAAATGTGGCAAATATATGCTAATGTAGTAAATGTAACACATATTCGCTAACGTAGAAAATGTGATTCACCTAATTCCTGGTTAGATATCACGTTCAAATAGATACGTAGATAAACGTTGCTTGTATAAAGTGATCGTCGTGGACTCAACGATGACAGCCGGCAGAGACTCCCAGAAATAAACCGCACTGAGAGCAAACGAATTTCTAAACGCGGACGTTCGATGTACAGGAATACTGAAGGTCGGTGCCCGTTGTGCACGTGAAGGTCTGGATGCCTGTGGGGCTCTCGAAAACATATTAAGTATGTAAGTAGGCGCTAGTCCCCTCGCTATATTAAACATCATAATCCCTATAAAATATAATCGTCGCGATCGTACTGTAAGTAAGCCTAGCTCCCTACGGTGAGGTGTTATATGTACGTCACGAAGTAGATCGTAGATGAAACGGATCAACATATTCTGCAGCCTCTGTAGTCGAAGATTAAGCTCATCTGTAAGGTTATTGTATACAATGGAGCAGTAATCCAAGTGTGGAAAGGCCAAAGAATGTACAAGACCAATGCGAAGCCACCGAGGCAGAGAGTTTCGATGGGACTTCAATTCATAAAGCACATGATTGATTTTTGTGGAAATAAGAGCGACATGTTTGTTCCATGACAGATCAGAAGCCATGATTACACCTAGATTACGAACATGGTCCACATAAGGCACAGGGGAGCCATCAATCATTACTCTAGGTAGTATGTTACGATCAATTTTCGAAATATATGCTCGACTACCCTGTAGCATCACCTTAGTCTTGTTAATATTTAACATAAGTCCATTTTCACGAGCATAAAATGAGATCATTGCTGCATCCTGAGCTTTGGGCAGCTATAATAAAGCTATATAAGCTATAAAGCTATACATTGGGCAGCTATAATAAATTTGTGTATCATCCGCATAGTTAAGATGGTCGCAGTACTTAAGATGTAGTCCAATATCGTGTACATAAAGCAGAAATAAAAGTGGACCTAATACAGAGTCTTGTGGCACTCCACAGTTAATCGGGAGCCATTCAGCACGCGACCCGGCATGGTCAATGACCGCTTGATAACGATTGCTTAGATAAACCACAAACCAAAATATGGCCGATCTCGAGAGGCCGGAACGCTGTAGCTTTAACAGTAACTTATCATGCGGAATCCTGTCAAAAGCCTTGGAAAAGTAAAAAAGGACCAAAATTGTGACTTTCCTAGCATCCACTGCCCTTCGAGTGTCGTGGCATAGTTTAAGCAGAGCGGTTTGAGTGCTGAAACCACGTCGAAAGCCAGATTAGAAGTCACTCAGCAGGCCATTCTTGTCAAGATATGAATAAAGTTGGTTGTGCACAATTCTCTCGAGTAGCTTCACCATGACACTCAGATTCGCTATAGGCCTGGTGTCAGACGGTGAGGAGGGAGTATTAGTTTTAAGTAATGGCCTGATAAGAGCATGCTTCCATTCCTGTGGTAGACACGAAAGTCGGAGACTGTCATTAAAGATGTTCACAAGAAAGGTTGCAAGCAAATGTGGCGAGTTTTTAATGCCATCAGGACCGGCTGTCAATGACGCAGGCGCTTGCTTGACCAGACTCGTCACATACTCCACTGATACAGGTGAGAATTCGAATGATGCTGAAGAGAATAGATCCTCATCAAAGGCGCTGACGATAGCCCCAAGATCAGATGCCGGAGCTGAAGAAACAACATTCGCAAAATAAGCATTTAGCATTTCTTTAGTAAAAAAGTTGAATGGTGTAATGTTCTTCGATCTAATAAGTCCTAGTGAAGCCAATTCACGCCAGATCGCACGGGGCTCCTTCAACCGATTGAAACGCTCCAACAAGAATTTCTCCTTAGCCGAACGGATGTCCTTAGTGAGGTTATTCCTGAACTCACGATATTTGGCTAACGCAAGGATATTTGACGACCGTTTAGCTTTTTTATACAATGCATCTTTATACTTAATCCGTTGCCTAAAATGTGCCGTGAACCACGGAGAATGGGGGCGTTTAGGCCGAAAGATGTATACCGGCGCCACACGATCCAAGGCATTGTTGAGCAGGCTGGAACAAACTTTAACAGCATTGTTAAGGTCATAGATCGAGGTGTTATGTGGCATTTGCCAGAGCCCATGAGTCGAGAGAGCACCCGAAATTATTTCCTGGAACAAATTAACGTGGAAGTTTCTGATGCTACGTCGCGCGAGGGTGCCAGTGAAGTCTGAGGCCACATCAAATGAATAGTTCAGTTGCAGATAGTCATGACCACCAACAAACGGCAAATCCGACTTGAAATACGCCTTAACTTTAGTTTTTTCATCTCCAATAAAAACATCAAGCCAGGAATTAGCAGTACACGTATGGAATGTCGACGTAGATTCGACAATGTATAGCGAGTTACATGCGACAAAGTCTCTCAGATGTTGTGCTTCTGTTTGCTGCTTCATCAGATCACAGTTTAAATCCCCACCAAGAATAATGTTACTATAAGCGAACAAATGTTTGGAAATCACATCCCTGAAAGCATTAAAGAGCCTTTTGGTCGACGATAAATAGAAGCAAACAGAAGTGGTTCCGTCACTCGCGATCTAATATCCAGGATTAAGTATTCCGGAGCATTAAGCACAGTATTTTCCGACAAGTCTAAAACTTTGCAATCCAGAGAATTTTGCACATAGCACGCAACACCACCTCCTTTACAGAGCGTTCGATCATGACGGATAAGGAAAAAACCATCCAGAGCAACAAGGTCACTCGATATAGCATTATGTAACCATGTTTCTGAGATGGAAATAATGTCATAAGTTTGCGATTTCACTAGGTCCCTTAATAAGTCAATATGCCCAAGTAACGAATTGATATTAAGTTGCAAGACATTTAGGCCAGATGAAAAACCTGACTGAGTAACACGAGGGTTGAGAGCAGCTGATAGTATGATCCTTTCAGTACGGGGAGATCGTCAATCCATACTGCGCAGGTCATCCATCGTCTTGATACACACAGCTGGCAGGCCATCAGATTTCCTCACGTAGATTTCACCCGAACGAACCCAAACATATAAATAGGAATTACTCTTGGCAAGTTCCTTGACTTTTCTCAGTAATTGATATACTTGTCAGATGGGAGAAATTCGTTTATGTATATATTGCCCGCAACACCATCCCCAAAGATATCAGCAACCTTGAGCACTTTGTGGTCTCTCTTCTTTTTAATGATAAAGTCACGAACTTGCGTTGATTTAAGTTTAACGACAATACGAATCTTTCCCACGGAGGTTGAGGTACCGTTGGCCTGTTTCATACCCGAAGAGGACCCGTGAAATGGGATTACGAAAGCCACAAGAACGTCCTGACACAATTCTTGGAAACCCAATTTAGAAAAAATTTTTTGAACCATACCTATCGGTGTATCATTGACCTCGTTAGGAATGCCCGTTATTAACAAATCAGCTAACGAATCCGAGACCTTCACGCCTCCTGAAACAACTTTTTGTGTAAGATCATCTAATTGGGTCTTGACAGCAATAGTTTTAGCGTTTGTTTTCTCCATGCCCGTCTCAAGCAAGATAACACGCTCCGTTAGTTCTCGATGAGAGTGAGAAAGCGAAGAAAGCTCGTCACGGATGCCGGATAACGAAGTTTGAATATCAGCCAGCTTGTCGTTAATATTAGTGTTCTGAACTTGTGACGACAGTGATAAGGCCTGAATAAGGGTGAAAACATCGCAAAGCGTAGGAAGCGAAGAATCACTGTGATCACTTGCAGTGGGAGCTGGCGATGCATCCGGTGTACGAGATGTGACCATCGAGCGTTGCATCATACAACCATCACATTTAAATGGTAACGCTTTATTGTCATTCGGTGAGTAATTATATTTCACAGTTATACACTCAACATGGTAACATCTGTCACATTCACCGTTACAACGAATGTTTTTCTTGGCTACCCGGCTCAGCGGTTTGTCGCAAATGTCACAGCTGGACATGTCGACCGTCGATCAAGAAATAGCAAATAAAGACAGCACCACCGGTATAAACAAACTGTCCACTGATTATCGATCACGAATCACAGTAGAAAGGGGGGGGGGGGGGAGAAAAGAGACACCGCAGGGCAGGGCGAGCGGCGAGAAACAAACATCCACAGAGCGAGCGGAACAACGGTCACGACATAATTTAATTAAGTGTTACCGAGAATTAAAGTAGGCCGAAGATTGAAATCGCCAGCGATTATATAATAAATATGAAAACAAACATTACACACACCACACACGCATCCGTCGAATTAAGGAGACTATGTAAGCAAAGAACATGGAATAAACATGAGTCATATTATCTACCGTGTGTCCACCAATTAATCTGATCCCTGATTGAGTCTCGAATCGTCTGTAAATGTAAGTGTAACGAAAACATACACGTTACACTATAATAATTGTATACAAAATTATGATAAATTATAATTATTTTATACATAATAGTATATATAATGAATTGGGTATTAAATATTAAACAGATTTTAAACAGAAAAAGTTTAAAGCACAAAAACAATTTGCAAATTTTATTTGAAAAAATGTCCTAAATAGTACTTTTCCAGTGCTTTAAAATGAATGAATGTAATGTTCTTACTCGTGTTGTTGTCCGCAATCGGTCGTGGCGCTTTTTCGTGTGTTTCCTTTCGACGCAAGTAGGTATTGTGATATACTAGTGTGACGTCCGTCGAAACTCCGTATTTCTTTTTTTTTCTCTCTTCAAGAAATTCTTTAGATAACGTTACAAGAGCACACAGATCGTCTAGACTCTTCTAAACATTTTCTATATGTAAACTTCCCACGAGTCTGTTTTTCTTAAAAAAACACACGTGTTCAAAAAAATATCAACGGACCGAAAGCGGAAACGCATGAGGATTAGAAAATGCATTCCTACGAAAGGGAGTAATACGAAATGCCGCAACCTTTCGAGGACCACTTATTTGGCGACTAGTAGACGCCATGCGTAGATAGGGAACATGAATATTTTTAAGTACCAAAAATTCCAAGAAAAACGAAATCTTAAATATTTCCACGATCATAAAACTTTATGCAGCTGCTCTTCAAACAAAACGAAACACTTTTCAAATATTCTCAACATTGACATATTTTTCTTTAACAGTAAAACAATTTAAACAGACAAATAAAATCTCAATGTTAAAATAAATAAATTAATAATTGATAAATAATAATGAAGAAACAAAATAACAAAGAAGATAACAGATAATTCATTTGGAATAATTATAACAATTGAAACGGACGACACGAAAAGAAAAGATATGTAACGCTATTAAATAAATTTGACATTAAGAGACATATGATGTAAATCACAAAGAAAATGCTGATATGTTTAAAATAACAATATGCGATTTAACAAACATTGAATAACATTATAAATAAAAAATTGTATTCGATAATACGCATAAGACGTAAGTTGTGGAGGGAAGATGGGCCTTCCTACGCGACAAAGATAGGATAACCTATGTGGAGGGGAGTGTGCGCTCCCGAAGCATCAGGCCCTTTAGTTTAAGAAAAGGGAAAATCAAGGTGAAAATGGACCATCATTGGTTGAACTTTTCCACGACTTAAAATTTCGGAACGCCTTTGAACCGAAATGATAAAAAGACGCACAGAAGGAAAATCAGTGCAGTGCAGAACAGATAAGTGAATAGTAAGGTCAGAGAGTTGCAGAGTCAAAAGAAAAGTACCGAGACCAAATAATAAGAAAGAGACCGAAAATAAATAAATTCAAGAAAAGAAGAAAAGATTAAAATAGTAGAATCATTTAAGTTAATAGAGAACATATTCAAAGTTAAAGTTGAAACTGAAAAATATTAAGGCAAAGAAGAATTAAGAATTATTGAAGTTATTTCGAGCAACCGCAAGGTCAACGAAGATTTCCACCCTTTCGACTGACCGATTTCGTTCTGCCGTCTTCATCGTTATCAAACTGTAAGTCTTGTTTTATTTGTTTATTTATTTATATTTGTTTTATTTGTAATATCTTTAATTTGTTTTCTAAAATACAGACTCTTCGAGTTAAGTAAAATCCAACACGACGTTTCCACATTTATTTGCACTCCTCAATCAAAGATCCCCATCCAGTCTATTGGCCGAGAGGCTAGGGCAAAAAGGGAACGACCATTTTTACAAGGTTTCTTAACCTTGAGTGCGTTTTGACGTCACACTAGTTTATCTCGTGCGTTCTGGAATTCCGTTCCAAAGTTTGCGTGGGGTATATGTATATGCTTCTTGGTCCGCACTTGGAAATAACCAGCAGATTTCATCTGCTATTTCAATATAGCGTTTGGCCTCAATTTTTTGGAATGTTTTCTTCCCCTGATGTTCTCTCTGCATAGCAGCCCCTGGCATTGAGCCTTTACGCTGTGCCTCTTAGTGTAGCCGATCGCTAGGGGCGCTAGTTGTACTCCGCGGCGTGCGTTTTCGCTACGCGCGTTTGGTTCAGAAAATCGTATCAGGCACATATAACGTTTTGTTCTATCGATAAAATTCTTTTGCATGGAACAATATTATGGGAAATGGTTGGAAATAAAATCAATTACACAGAAGGGTTTAAAATTTAGAAATGCTTCTTCATGTTTTAGAAATTTTTTTTTTTAATTGCTTATTTTGTTGTTGTTCATTATTAAGTCGTGAACAATACACTTGCATGCGAGTACACACGTATAATTGGATAATACAAAAAATCGTATCGACAGCGTGCTTTTCACAAGGAAACGATAACTTATGCTCAAGAACATCATCCGCAATCGATTCGAAAACAAAATTAGAATTGCAATGAATAGCAAACCGCTCTTCCAAATATTTTATTAACGAAACAAAGTAGGTACTTGGAAGCATACAGTACTGAGACATATTCGAATTTGAATACCGAGCGCAGCGCCCTCCCCAAACCAAACGGATGATTGCAAAAGTATAAGACGCTACGACAAAATCTGACACAGACAAACTAACATCTTGAAAAGACATAGACAGATACATACACTAACAAAATTCCGAGAAAACAAAAACACAGACACACACTAAGGGAATTTCCTCAGAAACGATAATTCAATTTAACCCTTTGCACTCGAGCGGCGCCGATTCGGCGCCCGTTTGTTTATTTATAAATGTTTTTAAAGTATTTGTAAAGTGTTCCCCGAATTTGGCCGAAACCGTCTCGAGTTGCTGGTTAGCGCAAGCGAAGAGGCCTCGAGTGCAAAGGGTTAATATTTAAAACGAATACATACAAAACCGGTCTCTGCAAGGAAAAGAGACTTTTTTCGTGGCATTAACAAGAGTATCTTCATGCTAATTGATGCGACAATGAGTACATCGAACAGAACACGCCGTGTTACTGAGCTCAAGGAAGCGAACGAACCAGAATAAAGGCGGAAAGTATTCAGGAGAGTCCGAAGAATATCCCGCGAATCATTAGTACGAGCGCCCTTGTGATTCTGGCCCTGGTAGTAAGAATACAAGGACGTGAGGAGAACGAGGCAACTGGATATTCAAAAAACAGAAAACACACAGTGTTACGAGCAAATTGCGATTACTGATCCTCACTTCCGAATACTGGACGAATAGTGAGGAAAGGAAGGACGTAAGGAAAGCAACATTGTTCAGGTGGAGGAGAGTGAGAACGGAAGGTATCGCAATTACTGATCGCTGTTCCTGAGTACTGGACGAACAGTAAGGAAAGAGAAAGCGTATGGGAAACGATCTTTCTTGAGAGGAGAAAGAGAGAAAAGCGATTAGAGTGTGAACGAGAGACAGAGACAGACATTAGACAAGACGAACCACGCGATAAAGTGGAAAAAGGGAGAGAAAGAGAAGAAAAGCGCAGGGCAAGACGAGCGCGCGCGGAGGCAGCGGAAGAAAAACATAAACAGAGCAAGCGAGACAACGGCATACGTGCTCGAGTTGCATAACAGGTCATCGACGAAGTTGATCACACTTTTTCCCATATTTCTCAGTACGACATCGAATCCCCGTATCAGGCTCGCGGTGCTTGTTTTTAGTCCAAACGGCGTTACCGTAAATTGGTAGCATTTGCTATCGAACTGGAAGGCTGTGTATGGGCGTGATTCTTCGTGTAGAGGAATCTGCCAAAAGCTGCTTGTCATGTCAAGGCACGACATTACCGTTTTTCTTCTACATCTCTGGAAAATTTCATCGACGGGTGGTGCATTGTCGTGATCGTTGGCCAAATATTCGTTTAGTTGTCGCGCATCCAAGCAGAGCTGGACGCTCTCATCCTTTTTTATGACCGTGACCAATGGATTAATGTATTGGCTCACAACTCGTTCTATTACCCCATGGTTCATCATCCGTTGAATTCCTGCGGCTACCTTCAGACGGTATTGGATCGGTACCGGATATGACCTCTTTATGTACGGCTCAGGATTCTTTAGAATCAGTTGGTGGACATAGACTGACATCCGGCCTGAAGCCTTCCGAAATATCGCCCGATGTACGCCCAGGAGCTCCTTGAATCGTTTTGCGATTCCGGAGGGTAAATCTGTACATTCCGCGATCTTTATGTCGACTTCCTCTTCGGTTAGGTGTTTGATTTCTGGTTCTGCCGCGAATCTTTCGATCTGCATGATCGACCGTCTTGGGCGTTCGTTGTTATCTGGGAGGTCCTTGGTTTCGATCCACCGTCCTTCGTGGATCTGTTTGACCGTCCGTCAGTCGACCCTCAGCGTCCCCCTATGCATATCGACCTCGATCCCGAGAGCTAGCATCGCGTCGATACCCAAGAAAGCTTCTCTTTTTAATTTCGGGACGATGAGTAGGCTGAGATCGGCTTTCTTCCCGTAGTGGTATCTCTACAGTGGTAAATAATTGGTTTTTGACGCGACCTGTGTTGCCGAATGCGCCTTTTATCTCCATTTCCGAGACGGGGAGAATGGGTCACGTTTTCAGTTTTTCTTTTCTTCTCTGAAAATAGTCGTCTGATATGCATGCTACCTCGCTCCCACTATCCACGAGAGCATTAACGATGCTTCCCTCAATCTCGATGACGACCGTTGGGCAGGCCAACTGCGATTTCGTCCGGTTTTCTTCGCTTATACGACTTGTGCCTTCGTCAAGGTATTCGCGAGGGTTTTCAAATAGCGTCAATATCCCTAGGAGTGGTTCTTTCAGCTTCTTTTTCCATAGCAATTCTAATTCACTGGCGTGAGGCGTGGCCTCTGTTTCATCGACCTCGCAGGGCTGATCTGTACTCCTTACTTTTTGTTGTTCTTTTTTCCTTCGGGCAATTTTCCGTTTTTCAGCTTTCTTTTGTCGTTGTTGCGGTTCTTCTATTGCGTATGACTCGATTTGATTCTGGCTCGAATCCTCCTTGGTTGCGCCTCGTGATGGCTGAACTTTCAGTTCCATCGATGCGTGTGCAACCGGTACTCGTTTCCCGAGTGTTGCGCTGGCGTTGCGTGCGTCGTTGCCGTATAATCTCCGGAGTTGAATGTGTTATTCGGCGGATTCGTCCCGCCAGGGCCTTTGTTTCCATTCTGCATTGGCTGTGACTGTTGGACGCTGTGGTTGTTGCTGAGGCGGAGATTATTGCCATTGACGTTGTGGTTGTTGCTGTGGCGCAGATTGTTGCCACTGGCGTTGTTGTGGCTGTGGCGGCCACTGCCGCTGTGGTTGTGGCTGTTGTTGCCATTGTCGCTGTGGCCATGTTTGTGGCTTCCACCCCCCCCAATGGTCCAGACCTTCCGTCGCTTTCCAGCCCTCTTTTTTTGTGTTAATTGGCCCGGCATCGTCAAATCTCTCCAATAGCTCGAGCAGTCCTTCAATATCGTGGACGTTGCTGACGCACACAGCCATTTGGATTGTCTCGTCAAAGTGATTCGCTAGTTTCGGTATAATTTCTCGTGTTTCCATCGCCAGGGTTAAATCATGGGCATCCCCGTATATTTTGTAGCATAATCTGCGCGGCTCAATCGTCCTCCGTCCCATTCGTATGCGCCGAACTCCAGATTTTTCTTAACCTTGTCCTGTACGACCTGACTCCAGTATCGAGCCTGACATTTTCGTGCAAACTCCGAGAAGCTCGCGATGGGGCCCTCGACCACACGCCACCAATCCTTGGCGTTATCTCTGGGTTTGGCCGATGATATAACGAAGATCGATGTTTCCCGTGACCTCCAGGAACTCCTCGAGGTCTTTCAGGAACCTTATCGGTCTTTCTTTTCCATCCCCGCTGAACGTCGGAGGTCTCTATTTCCTTGCGTACATTTGGCTGACGTTTAGTGAATTTTGCGATCAGGTCTTGTTTCCCCATGTACGATTTGGTTCTACGAGTACTTCCTCGCATTTTTTTATCCTCTCCGTATGATCAGCCACTACAATATTCAAGACGTGATTTGTTCCGGCGTTCTCGACAATCCTTTCGCACAACGTTTTTAGTGCCGCATCGACTGTTGCGAAAGTTTGATCGTTTTCTTTTTGTTTCCGATTTCGTTCTTCGCTACAAAGCTGATATGACAGGATAAGCTTCCGTTCGGTTTCATCAGCCATTTCTTTGACTTTTCTTGCCAATTCCCGTCACGCTTCGTCTTTCACGATAGAGGCACGTGAGATGCAGGTTTCTTCATTCTTTTTCAGCTGTGCTCGGAAACGATTGTTGTCCTTTTGTCGTTCCGTTTTTATGTCGTTTACTGCTCGACCAACAGCCACGAGATGTTGGTCCACTTCCGATCTCCGGGGTTGCATATTATATGTCTGATTTCTTGTTTCCTCGATAATCTGTGCGTTTGTCGGCTCGATTACGCTTTGACTTTCGTCTAAAGTGGTTTCTGCCGCACTGTCGCCATCTATCGGTGGCGCGATCGCGGAGACTCGGCCGATAATTCCACGATCGTGGCGTCGAGCTTCTTCCAACATTCCATCTGGTGTCGTTGATTCCCATTGAAGGGATTGGCCTCGTCTCATGACGGCCATCTTGTTTTACTCGCTTTTACCTTTTTGTGTTTCTCTACTATGATCGAGTCCTTGTTCGGGAGCCAAAATGTAACGTATCCAGTTTTGAATACATTTAAATTTGTTTGTTCAGGCTCGATCAGGGAGTAGATTAATTTAACGTCGGGTGAAATCGGTAAAACAAGATGTATTCTTAAATGAATAATGTATGTACAGTGATTTTGTTTGCGTCTTGATATAACGGTGAGTATTTGTTCTATTCCTTACTTTGTAACTGTTCTGCTTACGTGCTTACCTTAATTCTATACTTAAAATACTAACAATTTTTGTAATATCGTTGTTTCGAGACTCTATATAACTGAAATTTGTCGCGCGTTGATGTGTCGTTCGCGGTGGAACGATCGCGGCGCCCCCTCTCTTTCTCTCGTTTCACTTTGCGCGTCGGAATTCGAATCGGTGAGCGGGGTGCTCCACCTTTCACTGTTTGAATATTTTGCGCGTCAGTCCGGCGACCTTCGAGCGCACGCACTGCCCTCGCTTGACACTTTACCCAAATTCACTCGCCGCATACTGCCGGGCAGTTCGCCTTAACGGTTTCGTACTTTCGCGCGTCGGTCCGGTGACCTTCGAACGCGGGCACTGCCCTCGTTCGACGCCTGCCGCAAGTTTGCACTCCGCGGACTACCGAGCAGTGTGCCTTAGCATTTTTAAACGCTTTGCGCGTCGCGGAATGATTTATTGCGCAACTCGATTATCGCTCTGATCGCACGGCTGTGATCGAAATATAAATGGCGCCGCCTGCGCTCGTGAGGTGACGTGCACCTGTCACTTTTCGTGATGTCTTGTGGTCTCGAACGGTGAGATTCTTTTTAATATTTGTGCAAAACTCATTGTGTTTTGTGTGTAGTGTAGTGTAGTGTTGTCCCGTGTTGTGTGATGTGTGTTCGTTACGACATGTCCATCTTGTGTGGTGTGATGTGCTCTCGTACGTACTCCTTGTTTTTCCTGTCTTTCTCCCTCGACTCTGCACCTATTTCTCTTTTTCACAGCTGCTTTTGACAGCTGTCAAAAACTGTGGTTTTCGTATACTCCTCGTGTGATTCTCGTATGCGTTCGCACGTTTTCCTGATTTCTATGTTTTCCTTTCTTCTCAGGTAAATACTCACTATAGCCTTCAGTAATCGTCGTGTTTCACAATACGCCGGGAACACTCGGAATTACGATAGCCACACGTGTTAACTCACGCGGAGTTAATACTCGATGTGCCGTCGTGTCTCGAGTCGTTCAAAACTATACAAGTATTCGATTTCCTCGGGCTCTCGCCTTCGTACTCCCCGAGTATCGTATCGTTTTTCCCAAACTCTATCTCTGATACGAATCCGTCTGTCGAAGACCGTCTTACAACCAGGGCCAGATCGTCCTCGTCGGTACACTACTTCTACGTAGGTGATGCCGTAATTCGAGATTGTGACACTTTCGTGCACTAGACTTAGAATATTGAGAGTTAGCATGTAATGCTCAGTTCAACCTCTCCAGACCAAGTCTAATTTTTCATTCTCGGGCTTCCCTATTTATACCCGAAATATATTGTTTCACCCATCCCTTCCCAATATCAATTTGTTTATATTAATATTGTTAATTTTTGTCCTTCCCCGAATTTGTTGTATCTGTGTATCGTGTCGGTGATTGTTAAGCGTTAACATTGTTAAATGTTTAATTTTTTCGGTGTTTTTCGTTTTCGGTCAGTTGTCCCTGTTGTGTTAGTGTATATGCGTGTGTTTTGTTTACGTCCCGGTCGTTGACCTGCCATCATCTGTTCTTCGTTCGATATATAATATTTTTTGCTTTTTGTTTTCCGATGATTCGGCGAGCGTGGGATCGCGAGCCATGGGGGAGGAGGAGAAAGAGCGCATATGAACCGTTAGACGTTTCAGTATGTCTATCCGTGGTGGATGTCAAAAACGAACTGAAATGCTTGAACAGTTTATTCTGCAAAGTTATAGAACCTAAGCACCTTAGAAAGGTACACGCGCAGGTAGAAAAATAACAAAAGGATAACGGTCGAGCGGCGCGACGGACCGGGCACATGTCCCGCTCCGTTCCCCTTCTACAAGAAACGCTGTAGCGACCGTAATAATTTGAATTTCCATTAAAAAATTTGAGAGAATGTTTAGAACAGTGTATACTATACGATAATGCAAAAAAAGACGATTTTTTGAAAATTTCACACTGAGACGATTCCTCAAGGAAATTATGTAAAGGATGAATATAGAATAAATCTGGGTCATATTATCTATCGTGTATCTACAAATTAATCTGATCCCTGATTGAGTCTCGCATCTTTATAAATTTAAATGTAACAAAAACATACATGTTACATTTTGGCGCCCGAACAGGGACTCGATCAAATCAGAAAAGGACACATAGATGATAATCAGGAAAGAAGAACGACATAATTCTCTCTAATGGGGGTAAACAACAGCAGAATGCAAGATGCACGAAGACATGATCGGGAGAGAATAGGCCGAAATCGCACCTCCACTAGAGGAGACCAGCATCACAGAAACTTCATTGGACGAGAGCCATGACGAAAATGATCCTCACCAAAGATGACCAATAATCAATGGGACTCCGGATGCAACATACAATATAAATTCATAGCCATTGGAAACACAAACGGCACAGCAAGAAATCGACGAAACATTACAAGCTGTTATAAAGCCATCAAACAAGATTAATGCGGAAAAGAAGGAAGGATGTCGTCGACTAATAATAAACATCGAAAAGCAAGAAGAGAAAGGCATCTCCCGCACGGCAGCAGGAACAGAAGAAATAAGGACTTAAGTAACAGTTAAATTGAAAGAGATGGAAGAAAGAACAGAAAGAAGGATCGTGATCTTTCATGACCTTTGCGAACAACGACTCCAGGATAGAAAAATGTGAGAAATCCTCACACAACGAGAACCCATCCATAATCACTCGACATTGCAAAATTGCCTGAACGCGACACAGGTGTATGCGAGTAAGCAAAGACTTCAGACTTTCAATGAAGATGGACGAGAGCGCCTCATGAGATTTCTCCGAGATTTGGAAGAATTCGTAGAGATCACTGGGGGAGCAGATCTGAAATATATGATTGGACAATCATTACGAGATGCAGCAAAAGATTGGTGGTGTGTAATTGAGGGACCGATACGTATTTTCGAGGAGTTCGCCACCAAATTCAAGGCAAGATATTGGAGTTACGAAATTCAAGACAAAATAAGAAGAAATTTGGAATTCGGGATATACGAGAACGAACGACATCGAGCAACACGGGCAGACTACGCAACACGAATTTACGGGAATGCCAAAGATATATAAATGTAGAAATTATCCGGAAGCTCGCGAATCATTTCGACGATACGATCAAAATTGCCGTCCGCGTAAGCGGAATAAAAACGATAGAAGGGCTTCTGGATTTGCTCGAGAGTTTAGACGGTATCGGAACAAAAAAATCAGTTAGAAGCATTCCGCTGGGTGGGCAAGGAGGGGGGCGACAACATTACACCAACAACAACAACAACAACAATAACAACCGCCGACAGTTCGGCCAATAATGGAGAACCGACGCTCCTCCAAAAGCATGGCAGAACCCAGTGCAACAAACCCTGAACCCTGGAGCCCCAATTTGGCAGCCAAAAGAAAAAGAATCATCGAACCCCGGACAAGGACAATCCACGGAATGGAATAACGGCAAAGGACAAACGACAACGACGAAGGCACAAAACCAGGGAAACGCATAAACATTGCGCCCGCATCGATGGATTTAGCGATGCAACCTACCCGAGGTGCAACGGGAAATATGTCAATCGAGACATTCGCCATGGAAGAAGAAAGAGCACGAGCAAAACGAAACCTCAAGAAAAGAGAGCAACAGAAACGGAGAAGGCTTCAAGGTCACAACAATACACAAGAAGAAAGGGGAGAGAAAGACGACAGGAAACTAGGGGGGATAACAACGACGAGGGATACGTGGATGATAGAAATCGTTTTAGAAAATCCTAGATAATACTTGATCCAGAAGAATGATGAAAAATTAGAGTGGATGAGTAGAGAACAACATAACAAATGTCCCACCGTTACAGTAAATTGTGAAGATGTAAATGTAGAGGCCAAATGCTTGACAGCGGTAGCGAGGTCACGTGCATTTCTGAGGAAGTTGTTTTGAGGAATAAAGAACTCCATAGATGCTCCACACTTCCGGTCACCGGTATGGAAATTATCGGAGCATTTGGAGGAAACTCCGGAAGAACCAAACAAGTTCTTGCCAAATCGAAACTGTATGCCACGGAAGGAGACATAAACGTTCTCATCGTCCCAAAATTGAAAAGAGAAGCAATCTTAGGAGTAAATGGGATGGCAACGTTGCAAGTGGCTGTAAATCTACAGAAGGGCATTATCCAGGTAGCTGGGGAGACCATCAGCTATCCATCCGACCATCCGAATTATTAATATTTAAATTCTTTTTTTCTGACTGATGGGCTCATTTGCGACCCATGGTTTCTTTCTGACTTTTTTTCCTCTTTATTAGTAGAATTTTTTAAGCCAAGAAAAAAGTTTGACCTTGCATTTCGGGGTCAAGGTCAATTTTGCGGGTCTATGTTAGGGGGTAATCTTTGCCGAAGGGGGCTTGCAGAATCACCTGGCAAAGTAGCGACTCATAATTGTTACACCCTGTACAATGAAAAATTAATATTGAAAATTCCATGGCGCGTATTATTAACTATTGATTAAAAATAATAATGGAATAGTCTTATTTACTTAATGAAGTTCGTCTTTTGGAAAAAAAATTTGCCGGTGTAGACTCGAACTCACTGCTTCGTTTTTGTTGCTGGCGTTTTTCACACGAAGCTAGTTTCGTTATCGTCAGTTTAGACTAAAATTCATGTACTTAAATTGCGGCTATGCTTGAGTTTCACATCAGATATTCAGATTATAATTGTTCTTCGCATGCTTTCTATGTATTATTTATTATAACAATAATAACTAACTCATATCATTTGTATCTAACTTCTTTTTGGAATGAAAAAGAAAATATCTCATGTCATCTCTCGTACACACAGATAACTTCACCTCAAAGGTGCCAAATGTAGTCATATACGACGTCCCTAGACGGTAGCGATGCTGAACCTTCGTTATTATTGCTTATAATCAACCAACAAACGCTCCTGCGTCGATTACCGTTCAAATCTGACATTAATTACTTAAAACCGAATTCTTTCACGAGAAATGAGGAAACCTATGCCTGTGCCATAATGCGGTTACGATGTAGGAGGCGCTGGTGATTTTGTTCTAAATATTACATTTTTACATTGTTCAACAACCAACACACGATAAAAGTAATTGATTCGTGACCAACAAACGATCTTCCAACGATTTGACGTAAAATAACCCGAAATCAAAGAAGTTGGGGCCAACTTCTTGTCCAAATTTGTTTTCCATTTTCTGAAGTTAATAAAAACCAACAAACAAAGTTATCGAGCCAACAATCACCAACAAACGACCAATAATCGTATAGTAAAGTTAAAAATAGCAATATTTAATGTTGGTGGACTATCATGTTTTTTCTTCAGAATGAAAGTTGTTGATCGTAAATGATTTTTTCACAATGTCTACCACTACTTATTCTGAAACGAATTAATTTTCGAAAATTACCGTGCTATATTTTCAAAATTCTTGTTTCGCGGGGAAAAGACCGGCGAGCGCGCAAAACTGGGGCGCCATGCCACTTTTCTCCGAACCATGGAAACGATAAGTGTGCCGAAAATTTGAACATTCTCGCACAATTGCAAAGTGATACGATATTTTAAACATTCTCACATAATTGCAAAGTGATACGATATTTTGAACATTCTTGCACAATTGCAAAGTGATACGATATTTTGAAGATGCCGGGATTTGAAAAAAGGAAAGGACTCCACAGATCAGCAGTAAGTCGTTGCTCTTTTTTCTCTCCCCGCGTGATCGAGCGGACGACTCATAGCTTATTTTAGTAAAAACGCCGCTTCCCGGCCGACGTACTGCTGTGTGCTTGCTGCGTTGTGTCGCAAACGAAAAAAAAAAAATTGTAACGCTATGCCATGGACAAGCCTGATGAGGCCATTCAGATGAGGGCCTGATCCGGTTTTCTAATGGAATCCTGACAGGGATGCCCGATGAAACCCAGATCAAGCTGGCGATGACAGCATTTTCATGGTACTCTGTATGCCGTCGCGTATATGCATACGTGGAATAGTAACGCTTACACACGTTTTTTCAGAGAATTCCGAATTACATTTATCAATACATAATATTTATTGTGAATTAGAGCGTACACTCTTCATTCATATTCTTTAGATTTTATCATTTTTACTGCTTTTTGGAACAAAAATATTTTTTTCCGCTTGTTCAAAATTATGGAGAGTTTTCTCCAGTTCCGATAGGCTATAAAACCTCTATCCTACGTACAGGACTGGTGTGGTGCTCATCTACAGGAAGTATTAACGAACTTGTACATATATAATGTAATAAACTTCGATGACATTGACGGTACAATCGATATGCCACGTTCAAAAATGATTTTTTCACAATGTCTACCACTACTTATTCTGAAACGAATTAATTTTCGAAAATTACCGTGCTATATTTTCAAGCTTTTGCGTCAACCTTGTTTGATTCTTTGCCGTTATTTTTCCGTGAAACCAAACACAACACTCTTAAGAGGCACAAGCAACGATGGCGTCTTTTCTTCATTCCTAGTCTGTCAACTGCAGTGGGATTCCCAATCTCAAAGTTTGTGGGTTGGTAGCATTGACTGAACTAACTTCACGCCGTAATGTGGTCACTATAGTAGAATGTAGAGAAAATACTTACGGCTTTTGCGAAACATTAAGTGAATACCTTTAGATATTCCTAAATTGTCAACTTGTTTCACAATATTTCATTTTTATTTTTATAAGAAAATCAATGACAGGATCTGAACAACAGAATATCCAGCATATTTATTCGTAATTCGCATATTCATTGAATAACGCAATCTTAAGAATTGTGTCGTACTGTGCACCGAAGTAGTAAAGCGACGATGGTATAAAAAGATGACAAATGGGGCTTTATAAAAAACTTAGTCTAACATAAATTATAAATTGATACATAGCAAATAGGACTCACTGAAATTTATTTCCAATTATCTTTACATCTTGCACAATGCCACGACTTCAAGCAAGGCTTTTTCCTAATTCCGGCGCATGTGTAGTCGTACAATTTGAGACAGCCGTCACAAACGATCCGTTTCTCACAGGCGTCAGGTGCACACATCCTACATACCCAAATATCTACATCTCGACGCTTCATGTTTGCACTCTTCAGCGATTCAAAACAATCAGATTCAAAAAAATTCTCCAATAGCTTAGGATTAGCTCGTTTATCGAGGAATGCCACTGGAATTTGGAGAATATCTAAATTGACATCAACCGTTTTATTTTGTACTCCTGTCTTAATGCCCCAGTTACAATTGGTTTGAGTAGGTTTAACCACTCCAACATACAACCAACTTGATCGGTGTGCCTTTTCTTGTCGAAATCCTCTAGCCGACTGACACGCTTTATCCGACCAATAACGGTATTGAGCGATCCTTTAGGCCGACCACGAGCTTTGTGTTTCTCTGGTAAGTGTATATTCTCAACAGCGTTCGTTTTATCGACTTGAATTGATACCAGTGGTGATGCTTCTTCTTGCACTTCATTCATAACATTGACAAGTATTGAATTCAGTTCATCATGGTCAATCATTTTTGGACCTGATTGTTCAATAACCCTGCAAGTTATATCAAATTCTCTTCGCCATAAAACACCACATTCTTTGAGAATGTCACATCTTCGGCAAAAAGTCTCATAGCTCCACCAAAGCGAAATAGACGTGATATTTTTTTGTATGGTAATAATAGTCGTCGCTTGTGTGGGACTGATTGCGTAATTGCATTTAATGGGTTTTTACGTAAACTCTCTGATCGATCGATAGAGATTTCTTGACCTGACTTCCACAAATCATGAAAATCGGTTAAGCATTGCACTTTTATGTCGAAAAGTGGTTCGCACGAAAAACTTGCTGTGTCTATAAGATCGTTCAATATCAGCGTAATCTTTTTTCGTCTCGTTGTTTGATCTAAATTTTTATTCTCAATCGCTCAAGAAATTTGGGTTTCAACCCTGGCTTTGGCATCTTTATAGTTTTTCCGGAATAGTCGTTGTGTTTTTTTATAATATTCTTTCGTCCATCTATTATTACACAATTTACCATCAAAGAGTTGCATTTTGTTAAAGTGTCGTATTGCAAAAACGTGTCTGCAGGGTAAACCCGCTGATATCCATAATGGACATTCACACGACATCGCAGTAACTTTCATCTTTAAAGAATAGTGTTCAATAATGAACTCGTTGGCGTTATCTTCGCATTTCATTATTGTCACAAACATGTAGCTATCAAGTTCGAGTTCGACATAGCTGAATGCTTTTAACGTTAAATAATGTCCGTATTTTGATTTTCCTTCACTGTCGTTTGTAATACTTGCTGGTTGTGTAAAGAAGTTTTTGATGCCTTGATATCGATCTCCAAGTTATGATGTTTTAGCCACACAGAAAATTCGGTAATAATTGACGTCAAAGATTTATTTCTTCCGACAACTTGTTTGATTTTTCCATTTTGCGACTCCAAGCGGTTATTCGTGAAATTCATCAAGCTCCCTTGGATCATGGCATAAGCAGTCCATTCCTCGCGATTCTTATGCCAATTGCGATTGAAATACTCTGCGATCTCCTGTGGCGCGAATTCAATAAAAATTTTATACTTCTCGTCATGATCACTTTTGGATGTGCTATAAACCAAACCTTGCAAATGCCATAAGCACTTCTCTTTTTGCTTAAAGGTGAGATCCATTCCTTTAGTTGTAATTTGAGAAGAGAACGTTTTCAATGTGTGAAATCGGCATAGGTATGTTTTTACACTCGGGAGTACTTCTTTAATTATCGTACGTTCGACGAAATCTTTATCAGTCATAAAACACTTTATTCTGTGATAGGATTCGTTATTCTCTTTCGAGAATGTTTCGAGCAACCATTTCATCGAAGTATAATCTTCTGACGCTAATAAGCCTGCCCCCACGATTTCACCATGTCCATCGGAATCTTCCACGAGGAATATCATGAGGGTTAGTTTCGTATTAAATAATTTATACGTTCCATCAAAGAATATGATTTCAGGCCATGCTGCAAGAGATTCTCTCATGTCGTTGGTCGAGAAATATAGCCCTTTGTATTCCTTTTCGCAGTGTAACACGTCAACGTTTGCACCTATAATACGATACCATTATAAAATTCCAACCTGCCATAATGAAGATAAAGACATTACAGCTTGCAAAGTGATTCTCCGCTACCATTTAATGACCAATTGCTAACTTATGTTGCATATGTAACAATAAAGCATTGATCCCAAAAATCTTACAGACAACAGATAAGAAATTAATGTGCCTTTTTCTTTCAAAATTTTTTCAATATTGTTTTTATATTATTTTTTATATTATTCCCACCAGAAGATTGGAGCTTCGTCTGTATATTTGATAAATCTTTCATAGAAATATTTATATTTTTTTCTTGTATGATCCGTTCTTGCAAAACCTTCTTGTTGCACTTCGCTTTAATCGATCGGGAGACTTCTACAAAAGACCTTGGAGAAAGCCTCCGATTTTCCGGAAATACTTCATAGCAGTCCTGAAAAAATTTGACCGTTTACGTTTTCTAGTAATTTTTCATATAAGTAAATTTGCTCATTCCATAATGATTAACGTATTCATACATTACATTATAATGCACACAGATCGAATACAATACAATTTTATAGCGGTCTAAAAAGTAATGACACTCATATTTTTCATGATTGGCCATTGTGAAAACTAAATATATACTCGGAAAAATATAACATTCTATTTTTATGTGCACAAACCTTTGATCCATCATAATTTTCATGATGAGGGAAAACCCTAGCGGGTTGTGCGATTTTGCAAACTGGTAAAGTCGAAAAAATCGGCTCTAATTTTGATTGGTAGCGATTTTTCATCTAAAGTCGCGTGATTCAAGAATAGATTAGTTGATCCTACTTACCAGTTATAGTTTGGATGGTTATTCGGTTCTTGCGGCCCCGCCCAATTCTCGCTACCAGTTTTATTTTCTCATTGCAAATGTAATCTTGCTTGATGGAATTGTGTCATAACAACATTACGAAGTATTGTATCGACAGTTACAGTAATTGTTGTAAGCCTTCGGTAAAGCGTTTGGAACTTGAAAAATCTGAGAATATCGTTAAGAAATACAGTTTGGACAGCTGATAAAGCGCAGCATTCATGGAGAATCACACCGTATCTTCAACAAAGATCGAGAACCGAGTAACCATCCAAAATAAAACTGGTAGCGATAAATGAGCGGAGCTACGAAAACCATAACCATCCAAAATATGAATGGTAGTAACTTACCAGTCCGACCAAAATCGCTTCCGTTCGATTCTGGAAAAATTGGTTACTAGTCAATATTTGAGACGAATTTTTCGACTTTACCAGTTTAGAATTACCAATCAAATTTTGGCTCACAGAACACGCTAGGGAAGACTTCGTATTTCGAGATAGTTTCTATCTGCAGATATATATATACTTTGATGTTTGCCGGACATCCTAATTTGAACGTACTGTTGAGAAACATGTTTGATCACATTTGTTGTTCTATAATTTGTTAAATCTCTGGGTGTTAAAAAAGTCGCCAACTACCAAGAAATAATATTAAAAATAATCGTCAAAAGAATACTATTACAATTTTAAATTAAGAGGTCATGTTTGTGAAGGGATCTGGTGTAGGTGGGAAGTAAAGGGCCCAAGCTCAACAATTGAGAGGAATGATAACAAAAATATATTCTTCAAGATGCAACGATACAGAAAAGAACGTAAATAATTATGTGAGGAGAGTTGCCCGAAAACCGGTGAGAATTTGTCGCCCGCGTGCGACGTGCCCGAGTATGACGCGACAATGGCCGACGCCGGTAATGCCACGCGGCCCGACCCGATGAATCGAACCGACCGAGATTTCGGCGATCCGCCCGTTGAGAGATACTTTAACCCGGTAAACTTGTGAGACAGATTATCCCGAACACTCGTATGTAACTATTTCCCGTTCCGAATGATTAGCCCGCAAAGAGAATTACCAATTCCCAGAGAAATTTCCTGAATGCAAAAATCCACGTGAGACGATGCGTGTGGTCCGTGAGATCGATGAAGAAAGAATGAGGAAGAGAAAGGGAAAGGGAAAAGCTGAGCGATCACGCGATCGATGAGAGGAAATGCCCCGAAAAGTGGCGCCGTCGGCGGCTGCCACGAGTGATTGCCCGGCGTGACTCGCTCGTGCATTTCCCGCGATAATTATGAATAATTCAGGAATTACGAAAACCTCGTAATTCCTGAACAGGTCAATATTAGTCGATAATGGGAGGTGCTTTTTAGAACAATGAGAATGATAGATGGAACGAAACGTTTATTTTTTATTTTTTATTCACTGGTAGATTGTTGCAAAGCCACTATGTTTTTTTTATAGCATACGGGATATTACTTCGTCTAACAAATTTCTTACTTGGATTTCCTGGCCCCATTAGATGTTGAGTTGTGAGAAGCCTTACCAAATTTACATTTGTAGGTTATGTCACGATAAATTAATGCTCCGTTATATGGTCCTTTGAGGTATGATTCGGATAATTTGTGACTGGAACTTTTCACAAATATTTGTTTGTGATCTTTTTGATACGTCTTGATAAAGTTTTCCAATTTCAAGTAGCTTTCGAATTTCGGAAATTCACTCATTTTCCTGACTGCGATATCGGAGAAATAATTGAATAACAAAATGTTTAAATAAATGTGAATTTATTTCAATAAATTAGGGAAGTTTCTTTCACATACGTACCTTTTCTGAACGTCCCAAAAATTATACACATTGTGACGGATTTTTCCTCCCGCACACATTCTTCTCGGCCCCGTGACCGATGCGCGGGCCCGGTCCGCCCCGAGGAGGTTGGGCGCCAGGTACCAACGGTACCGCCGGCAAAACCGGCTTTCAAATGTTCCTCCCCGAGGGCGAACCCGCCCGCCGAGATGTTTAGCAGTGCAGCCAGATCGCGCGGAATTCTTACCCTCTCTCTAGTCCCTTCCGCGCCTACCACACAACCAGAGAAGCGCGTGTCCGTGAGCAAGCGACGCTCGGACGCCGTCGGAAAGAGCCGAGCGCGGTCAAGAAACTTCGACCGCGCCTTCGGCAGCTACACTCATACATGGGGACGCTGAGCACGTTCATGTGGCGCGCAAGAGGACTAGAGAGAGGGTAGCCTTTCCGCGCGATCTGGCTGCACTGATGTTTAGTCATCGGCGAGGCCGAGGTTATGCCGACTAGCGCGACTCGAATCTATCGGTAGAGGGGCGGGGTGATGGGGTAGAGACGGACGACAGGGTCCAAACACAAAAAAAAAGTAAACAGCGTTTTTTTTCCCAATAATTCGTTCACTCGCATTTTCATTACCTCGTGCGCGTAACATCGAAATTGCTAGTCGACCATAAGAACGAAATTAACATAGGAGGTATTAAACGCTATAGAAATGCTTACAAAATAACAAAGGCCTTTTCCGGACAAATAACTAATAAACAAAATAATATTGGCAATCCGTTAAACTAAATGAATTATAACGAAATGATAGAGGCAATTTCCTAACCAACAACTAATAAATCGAATAATACAGGCAGTTTCCTAGCTAAATAATCAACAACAAAATAATAAAGGCAGTTTCCTAGCTAAATAATCAACGACAAAATAAGAAAGGCAGTTTCCTGGCTAAGTAATCAATAACAAAATAATAAAGGCAGTTTCCTAGCTAAATAATCGATAACAAAATAATAAAGGCAGTTCCCTCGCTAAATAAATGATAAGAAAATAATAAAGGCAGTTCCCTCGCTAAATAAATGATAAGAAAATAATAAAGGCAGTTCCCTAACAGGTAACTAAGAAATAAAGTACTACAGACAGTTTCCTAGCTAAATAAATGAGAACAAAATAATAAAAGGCAGGTTCCTAGCTAAATAATTGATAACAAAATAATAAAGGCAGTTTACTAGCTAATTAAATGATAACAAAAGAATAAAGGCAGTTTACTAGCTAATTAAACGATAAGAAAATAATAAAGGCAGTTTCCTAGCTAAATAAATGAGAACAAAATAATAAAAGGCAGGTTCCTAGCTAAATAATTGATAACAGAATAATAAAGGCAGTTTACTAGCTAATTAAACGATAACAAAATAATAAAGGCAGTTTACTAGCTAATTAAACGATTACAAAATAATAAAGGCAGTTTCCTAGCTACATAAATGAGAACAAAATAATAAAAGGCAGGTTCCTAGCTAAATAATTGATAACAAAATAATAAAGGCAGTTTACTAGCTAATTAAACGATAACAAAATAATAAAGGCCGTTTACTAGCTAATTAAACGATAACAAAATAATAAAGGCAGTTAACTAGCTAATTGAACGATAACAAAATAATAAAGGCAGTTTCCTAGCTAAATAATCGATAACAAAATAATAAAGGCAGTTTCCTAGTTGAATAGTCGATAACAAAATAATAAAGGCAGTTCCCTCGCTAACTAATCAATAACCAAAATAATAAAGGCAGTTTCCTAGCTAAATAATCGATAACAAAATAATAAAGGCAGTTTCCTAGTTAAATAGTCGATAACAAAATAATAAAGCCAGTTCCCTCGCTAACTAATCAATAACCAACATAATAAAAGCAGTTTCCTATCTAAATAATCGATAATAAAATAATAGAGGCAGTTCCCTACGATACGCACGCGATTTCCCGAAAGTGACGAAACGAAATATAATAATGCAACAAAATCTACATGAAATAAGCTTTGAAATATAGTACATAAATTCGAAGATGACCGCGATGTTACAATAATGTGTTCGACGAAATAATAGCGAGGCCCAAATAATACGCGCAAGACGATATGCACGAAGAAAGGTAAGGCAAACAATAACGCTCGTCGCCGAGGACCGAGCCGGTGCGTGGTGTTACGTCCCGAGAGAGGGATCGAGTACGAGTCTCGTGACCACCGGATTTGGAGCGCGAAGATCTAAATATCTTTCGCCGGAGAGTCTTTATAGTCCAGTCGAATAACCTCTGAAATCGATGGACTTCTATTCTGGAATAACATAGGTTAGCCGATTTTTTTATAGGTTCATTAGATATGGACGAACATATTTTTACTTACCCCCCAAAAAGTTAGGTCCGGATTTGTCCGTAGCGATTGTTTAAACTTTTGAGACCCCACATTTTGTTAAATAACGGCTTTGTTATGGGTTGTAGACGAAAACTCTTGAAACGAAAGTTGTTCGTCTCATCGTTCTTGAAAAAACAAGCCGTCGTGAGATCAATTATCATTATTTGTTTAGTTGCAAAATGAAAAGTCCCGTGGAAAAAAAAATCACATTTTTTGTTATTAATTGATGAACAAACAACGTACGGTTTTGAAACTCATGGCACAGGTAATATGAAATGTCTTCAAAATTATCATGCAAAGTTTTTTTGCCTGTGTTGCATAGTTGAGCAACAATCCGCGACGAGCCAAAATCCGTAAATCATTTGTCCTTTAAAATTTGGCAGGCCCACGGGTTGCCAAAAAATCAGGGAGACAATTGGTAACTAGTACTTTCCATAAATGAAAAAAAAAAATTTTTATACTCGAAAATGACATTTTTTTTGGGCCCTTGAAATTTTTAGCTTATAAACAAATAGAGATATCTCCGGCAATTTTCACATTATTGGAAATATTATGATGGATCGTACTCGGCCTTTATTTGACGAGTAATTAAAAAAAAAAACGTGAATATCTCAATTAGAACCGGAGATAACGTTGTTTAAGTGTTATTTCGTTTATTGTTGTTGCAATTAATATTAAGGGGGAAAAAAAATATCAGCTGACTATAAACACCCCAAGGAATCACCGTGAATTTTTTCAGATCTCTAGGTGCGTTATATGTAGTTTAAAAAAATTAATTTCAGCCCGTCGAGCGCCGTCGAACGGCGCCGGTCGGTGAAAGGCAGCCGGGCGGCGTGGCGGGGGAGCGCCAGCCTCCGCGCGCCCGGCCATTCTCATTGCTAATTAACAAATGGATAACTCCGTTTATAATCGTCGCACAATGAATTTTTTTTTTTTAACCATGCTACTTTTTTCTCGCAAATCCGAATCTGCAATCGGATTTATGATATTTTCTTTTCTTTTATGTTTCAGTCATATTCTTCGGGAATATTGCTATATATAACTTTAAATACACAATATTTGCGAATTTTACGTTAGAAGGAGGTAGAATAAAACTTCATTGGGGTGGTGTTGTGTTTAAATACATGCGTATACACATATATAATGGAAGAGCGAGAGAGAGATTCTAAGCGTTATAACGGGTTTCTGCTTCGAATGATGTATTTTCCTTATATCTAAATATATATTTTTATATATTAGACTCGTCCAAAATTGAAAGATAAATAATTTAAAATACGTAGGGTAATGGTAAAAAAAAATAAAACTGATTCAAGCGTCAATGACATTTAATATTACCATACATAAAATAATTGTTAATATGTGACTACAAATATGTATAGTTTATAGTATATAGTAATATATAGTATATAGTATATATAGTATATATAGTATATATAGTATATATAGTATATATAGTAGACTGATTCAAAAAAAAACTTTTTTTTTTTTCCTTCGGGATTCTTGTGCTACTGTTGGGCAGTAATAAAAGAAAATTTTCCGTAAAAGATGGGCGTTGTCACTCAATTTTTAGAGGTGGCTATCTCGACTTTTTTGTTTTGAATTTTTTTTAATGAACGTATTGCAGTTAACCATAGTTATGGCTGCGGATTACGGATAAAAATCAGATCCAGCACCGTAACTATTCTATTTCGTAACCAAAAGAAACTCTTACAATTCGAAATGATTGCAATATTCACAATTCTAATCCAGGTAGCTCAATAATGGCATCTATACTACTCTCGTTATTCATATAGATATATTTATACGCATTAACATTTCGTGCTCTGTACGAAAAATTAAATTATAAGCTTTCCTTCATAAATCATGTATTTACATTTTTAAAATGCTACACTTACATTATCTTCAAACTCATTCATATTTCTTCCCAGCTACTGTGCATAACATCGCGCATCCCACTGCGCAGTAAAAATGCACGAAAAATAGTGCAAAATTTAAAAGTAATTAACTATGTCGCTGAAAGGGCGTACCTCTTGTCGAAAATTTCAATAATAGCTCGACAAAAAAAAAGATGAAAAGCAGTACTTGCTGTAAGTGATCCAGCTACATCGACAACGCTTTCCAAAGTGCAATAAAAAACAATCGATTCAAATTCGGTTCAATAATGAATAGGAAGCGTAAAAGCCTTACCGTTACGTTATGGTTACGTTAATATGATTTTTATTATTTAGTTCATTATTATTATCCATTTTTGTTGAATTATCGATGATAAAATAAGTC